>CAKJVC010000037.1:0-447240 GCA_918026815.1 Chalara sp. BL73 | reverse complement strand
TCTTTTGACTAGTACTCGAATGATGCGCCGACTGCAGCTTCATTCATTGTCCAGCAAGCGAACCTAGTTTGAAAAGCGTTTATTGCTGAGAATTGCTAAAAGACTTAGTCGCAAATGAATGCTAGATAATTAATGATACTTCAAGGCCAGATGCACTTGTCCATATTTGTCAGAAATGTGTTATGCATTCTCTTCGTTAGATATTTTTTAAAGTCGATGCATGAATCCTTATCTGGTGACAACCGTGCATGGTTGGTAAAAAGCCAAGCTTTGTCGCCGGGGCCTGGCTCTTATGTCGCATCATCGATAGTAAGGAGAAGACTGAGCGATCCAGAGATCAAGACTACTTCAGTCTCCACAATGGCAGGTATGTCTAAGGATCCTGCGCGTACCTTTATCTTGTTCTGAGACCGGTTAGATGAAGCTTTCGTTGACTTAGAGTTATATTCTTCGACCACCCTTTGCAGGTGAATCGGGAGACTAGCTGATATGACGTGCACTATACTATACACGCCTAGCAAGATGATGAAAAGATCTCTAGGATCGTGATCTTCAAGGTCGCTGCGGCAGCGAATCAACAAGGCTGCATGAATTGGCACGTTTTGTGCTGAATCAAGTCTATGCACCACTGATGTTGCTGGATCCCAGCCCTCCTTTGGGTAGACATCAACAACTTCATAGTTATCGCTAGCTCTCACGTGTGTTGCTAGTGGTCGGTTCGCAGATTGAGCTTTTGCTGTTGCCCAAGATAGGGTGGTTTCCATAAAGAACAAGTACCTGAAGTGTTAAGCCGAGTCCGGAGGAAATTATCTGCAGAAAAATCCGGGAAATTAATAAGGGCAAGGTAGAGAGCGTGTTAAGATAGATGTTAAATCGTACCTAGAGCATCCTTATATGAAGACCTTTCAAACACATATTCGTCAGGGTCAAAACCGAGCCTACGAATACCTTTAATGGTACCGAGATCAATGTTAAGCATTTTGATAGAGGATCCCGGGCTCCTTATGTAGGCCACGGAATCACCCCAGGGAATGCAGCTGAGTGAGACTAAGGGACATGTCCCTGGAATGGGACCATACTGGCAATCCAGAATTCCGAATGCCTCAGCCGCTCCTTGGTGTTTGTCTCGGTCATGAAGAACAAGAAGTGAAGTTCTCACACCTTCGCTAGTTAGCATGATGGGAGTGGTTTGATGTCTTCTAGGCGACACAGACGAAATTAATCGACCACTTGTCTCGAATAACTTGGGCGAGGATGCGAGCGGCTCAAACTCTCCAAGTTCATGCTCGCCATTAGCAATAGGACCTAGCGACGGCTGCCATACAAATATTGATTGATCATTGGTGTCTTTTAGGATTTCTTTTTGCAAGCGAAAGAAAGACTTTGTTCCTTCACCATATAAGAGTGGCATGTGGACGTTAAACAAACCCATGAGACAATATGCCGTGTCCTCAATTCGAGTTGTCTCCCGTTTGGCTGCCCATGACATCTTTCGCGCAACACTCACTTTCATAGGGTCGCCGCCATTAAGAACAAGAAGGTCGATGCCCGTGATCTCGCTGAGCAGATATTGGATATCCTTTTGGTGCCCAAGAATTTCCAATCAGCTGAGTAGAATTCCACCTTAGAAGGCGCAATAAGCTCCTGTAAAGTCCAGCCTCTTGAGAACCATCGAGTCGATCGGAGAGCTTGTTTCTCAGCGTTCGTGACGCCTAGTTTGTCACCAAAGAAATCTGCGAAGTAAACATAACAAACGCACGACTCCTTGTAATAACGATACATCGAATTGATAGCCTCGGATAGCTCAGCGCTGCTGTGCTTATCGATGCAGCAGGTGTCAATCCATATGTAAGAGTAACCATGAGATTTGGCCACCCTGGAAGCATTCACGATCTTGTTGAAGCCCGTCGTCTCCTCAGATGCTTTCAAGGCTTGAATGTTCTGGAAACTGATCTCGTCTTTGCCCCATGTATGCGAAAGAATCGCATATTTCAGTCCGGAATTGTCGATGAACTCTTCAACCTCAAAGGTTTCCGTGTTAAGAAGTCGCATGTCTATGATGAATTAGGAAGAACCTTATTCAACGGCTTAACTAGTGGGAGCCATGGACATACCAAGCCCTGAAGTATGTGCTATAGAGTTTTTAGGTGTTAACTTGTCTCGGTCTTGTTTCTTTCATGATCATGATTTGATTGGGAATTTCAGGTTTGCGACACCATGGAGCACATGACTGAAATATTACGCTTCCCAAATCCTTTGGTCCACGTGATGAAAGGCCTGAAGAGGAAGCCCAACCAATTCCTTTCACAACTTCTCGATGAGCACTCTTCATACCATCTAAAATCTGCTCCTGCTGCGGCGGTTTCCAGGCATGGTGGATGTGATGTAAGATATCGATGCTGGCCTTTCCAGAAGTCATGTTGATGTTTGGTGCTGTCCAACGCAAGAGCGGGGTTGTTTCTTAAGCACCAACATGGGGGTATCTTCGTAGCCTGTAAGGCATCACTGACGACTGGCTTTTAACTCCCAAGATATAGAAGATCGGGTTCACATCACAATAAACTTGGCTCCCAATGCATGCCAAAATTTCCAGAGATGCTCTAATTATCTCGTCCCCTGCAAAAAAAAAAACTAAGTTAAAGCTGCAGTTGGATTATATTTGCCCGAATACAGGTATGTCCTGTTTTTGGGGACGAAAGTTTGTTATCAATGACTGACTGGCGGGGGGGAGGGGGGGGGGGGGGGCATCAGAACCAAGATGCTCTGTGGGAACACCATCGAAACTACTGGCATCAGGATAATGTGCCCTGCGAATTGCGGTACCTACGCCCCAAAAGCACAACATGGAAACTACTTCGAAAAGAGACCCGTGTAATGACTGTATTGCGAGGAACGATTGGGTCAAGAACGCAGCCGGTAAATGGATCAAGGCCTAGATGGTTCACGGTTGGCGGGCGGATGGGCATAGTCACGGGGTTTGATGGAACGGACATCACCATTATACTCACCTTCCTTCGTTCTTGAGCCGCAAATGGGCACGCTTTTTTCTGTGCTTGGATTATTGCTTGATGTGGATTCGGTTCTACTATCACCGACATAAGTTGCTAGTCATTACACTACCATGAATATATACCAGAATCCTTAAAGGGCATGCCGATCCCAATATTGACGTGAACAAGACCCGTTAATGGCGCCATTAACCTTTACAATGCATCCTATTCTTAGGAACAATCCTTTGACGCTTCCTGAGGAACGATTAAGTAAGCAAACTACCTGTTCCCACTGAAGTGCGGTTGTCACAAGTACCAGCCAAGCAAGCACCATGACTTCTCCCTACCGACCACCTGAGCTGGGCCTTTTGTCCTGGGGTGAGGCGAGACTTGCCTACAAAGTCTCGGAGGATATTGTCTTGAAATATTCTATCCAACATGATGACTCGCGGATTCGTAACGAGCATCGTATCTTTGACCTACTGGAAACGCGCCTCCAGCGTCCCAATCTCGTTCGTAGCTTCCTCCGTATTCCAAACTCAAATTTTCTACAGTTTCTCAGCCGTGGCACTCTCGATCAACGGCTCCAACTGCGACAATCGAGGGGTCCAGTGACCAAGCGGGTGCTGGACGTAGAGGGTGGTGAATCACGGTGTTTGGTTTTGAGGTGGATGACGGAGTTACCCAGTGCTGCTACTTGGCTTGAGTCCCTTGGGTATGCTCATGGCGATATCCAGCCGCCAAACCTTCTCCTTGACAGAGAGGACCACTTGAAATTGACCGACTTTGACAATACAGCTGCCGTTGGTACCACTCTTGAAGTTGGCATCGCTCCTTACGCCAGAGTACTTGGTGATGAAGGTGAAAGGCACCGCGGAAGCTTTGGGCATCTTGACCTTCGTACGGAACAATTCGCGATAGGGTCAATCTTCTATTACATGATTCGTGGTTACGAGCCCTACGATAGCGAGTGGTTTGGGAAACGTCACGGATCAGTAATTGTCGACCTGCTCCAGAAAACGATGTTGCCAAAAAAGGTGATAATAAAGTTAATACTATCATACGAAGCTGCTGACATAGGGAATATGGTTCAATCTAGTGTTTGTCGGCAACTGTGAAATTTGCCGGATTGTGTTGATAGTGGTAGATCAACGGCCATGTTAGAAGAAGACTATAAGGCAAGGCAGGAAGAGTGCAAGGAACTTGTGGCAAATAGGCCTTTGGGTATAGTGAAAAGGGACGAGGAATGAAAAAGTTCCAGAGCGAGGATCCTTTCGGCTCTATCGAAACTAGGTACCGGGGATGCCAGTGTGCGCGCGCCATATTGTGTAATATACCAATTCTTCCAATACAAAACTTTCGCCTCATGTCTTATTTCGAATTAAACCTCTTTTATTTCCTCTTACGTTGTTTCGCTTACTTTCGACGACCTTATTCCTTCTCTCAACCATACTTCAGTATCGAAACAATGCAACAAAAACAAAAACCATTTTCAAAATTCGTTTTAGTAAATGTTAAGAACAAGCGAAAGCGCCCAACTTAAGCGACTACGTGTTTATTTAAAGAAAGTACGAGGGTTGGAAGGGAGAAGATACAAAGCTGACACACTTTTGAACTAGAACAGATATCAAGAAATTCACGTGATAAAGCTGATTTTGCTAGGTGTCATCTGGGATCAGGCTTTATGCATCCAAGAAGAATCTTTTGTATATCTTGAGTATCAATAATGACCTAACTGTGAGATAGTGCCACTAAAACTTACTCCCCACAAGCCAGGTCATTACCACCATGCCGACTCGAGCCTTGGCCATTCAGAATACTGCTAAAGGAGGACCCGGGATGATATAATCTGCCAGCGGATCTGCAAAGACGTTGTAGTTGAATCCTGGATCGCTCTGGCGATAAAGCTGAGAGTGCACTAGCCCTGGTGGACTGACCGTCCCTGAGCCGGTGACCTTGAAGCTGAAGCAAAATGGATAATATTGGATTTCTCCTTCGTTCGCATAGTGCAGGGCGACAGTTTCGGTTCTCACGACATAGTTCCCAGGAGCAATGGCCGTGGCTAATATATATTGGTAAGCACAATACATCAAGTCATCGTTTCGAGGAAATACTCACGGATTATCACCCTCCAAGTACTGCCCTTCGGGCCAGCATTTGCATTCAGCAAATCAGGCGCAGCCCAAGTCCCAGATCTGAACGTCGTTCCCTTGATGGTCTTATTCACCAGGCCGAGTTCCTGTATCTTGAACCACTCCAGCGTCGTCTTATCGACCGCTTGGCAGGGACCATGACAGTCTGCCATGTAGGTCAAGATGGGGCCGAAGTGATTGCCAGGCCAAAACGTCCAGTCGAAATCAATATACCCCCCTGCGCTTACATTTGCGGTTAATAGCCCAGGGTGCGCGGCTTTTCCGCAGATCGCCTGTGTGAGATATGGGGTCAACAATTTGCCTAAAAGGGTATGTTTGAGATCGACGTCAAGTCATGAGACGGCGCAGACTTTGTTTCGGATGATGGGGTTCATTCTCAAGAGCGTCAAGCGGGGCGGCGTGAAGTGTGAGGTCGTAGATTTCGGAAAGAATTAAACAAACTTACGTCGTCTATTTGTAAGCTCCATGGTATGGGAGATTCAGGAGCAGCTGGAACACCATCTTGAAAACCAATGAAGTTGGCGCCATTGGTATTTGACCATGCTGCACTTGGAAGGTCATCATTGTTCAAAAGTCCAATGTAGCTGTTTCCGCTTTTTCAGCTGATTTCGAAGACGACCGGGGGTGGTGGGGATGCAACTCACTCAACGCCATCAGCAGTGAAGGTGTAGATTTTGCCATGTGCCGCGACCCCTTGCACCAATGTAAGAGCGCCAACATAAAGAGATATAATGGAAATCATCTTTACAAGATTTGATTTGGGAAAAATAAATATCTGTGAAATCCTGTAGAATGACATCAAAAGAGATAAAGGCGAGAAGCAAATGTGCATTTATATACTTATATTTCAGCTCCAGCACTTAGCAATCTAACAGATACTTTCTGACATGCGGCTCCATAACACGAAATATTGTAAAAGGCAGGGGTTCTCGGCTATGCTCAATATCCCAATGGCAAGGTAGCAGTCATGCTCGTGTTACCCAACCGGCAGAGCTTACCGAGAAATCAACCCGAAACATGCAACCGAGCTGCATATACCCATGCTTAGAAAACATCCCGCTGACGATTATGCACCTCGATACCACATTCATTGTGTGGACTCTGGATATGTCTCAGACAGGAATTCGCTAAATGGCGTGACAATTGGGAAAGAACTACCTTGTTAGGAGTCGACAGGCTATCCCGAAAACTTTACTTGATATTTATAGTTAGAAGCGGGCGTTCTTATTCATGGCATGGATGACCTACCTGCCAGATAAATACATACGAACAGCAGTTTTAAGTCAGCTCATCACTAAATATACGACGCTCGTCTTTCCCGCTCTCGATTCAGTAAATGCTTGTCTCCGTGAATATTTTCAAACCCGACAAGGCTCGCAGTTTATGGATTGACGAGACATCTAGGGCGTTGGTCTCTCAAGGATCCCAAGGACCAATCGCTCTCTTCCCACTCAACAGTTCCGGTTCGCCAGTCTCCTTCACCAAGAAGATATCCTCATGCCTCACACCAAATTTATCCACAAGATAGACGCCCGGCTCAGACGTGAATGTCATACCAGCCTTCAACACCGTCTGTAAATTGCCCTTATTTAGGTATGGGCTTTCGTGAGCTTTGATTCCAATCCCATGTCCCACACGATGAGTGAATGCATCTCCATATCCTTCTTTAGTAATCACATCTCGTGCAGCAATATCCACACTAGCGGCTGTGTTCCCTGCATGAAGGGCATTAATTGATTGGCTTTGTGCCTCGAGAACGATATCCCAGACTTTGAGCTTTTCTCTGGTAAGTGCTGGGAGAGAACGTATTTCGGATTCGGTGATCGATTGCGGAAAGAATGGCGGGAAGAAAGTCCGGCAGACGTCAGATGAGTATCCATAGAGATGGGCACTAGTCGAGAGTCAGCTATGAAAATATTACATGAAAACAAGGTATATCGGCCATAGCGTACCCCACGTCAATCAGAACGAACGTCTCGGCTTCTAACACTTTACTCCCATTCGTCCCACCGTGAGGATTCGATGCATTATCATCTGGTGCACTGTCAGCCACGATCGTACTTTCATAAGGCCTAAGTTCATCCGGTACCAAAGAGGACAATATCGAAGAATGGCTCTAGCCCGGCCGCTCTAATGGTAGCATCGAGAACATTCATAACCTGGCTCTCTGTCAAGCCAGGATACATGCATTTTCGCATAGCACGGATGGCTTCCACTGTCCCTGTATTCACCGCTCGAATAATCTCGATTTCTCTAGACGATTTCGTTTGTTTCACACGCTCAACTTCTCCACCCAATCCTATAACTTCGAACCCGTTCTCTCCAAGGCCTCTCTGAATAAAATCACGTATCTCGTCATCGACCATAATCTTCAGACCTACACCTACATGCGCCGAAAGATACCTCCAAGATTTTCTCAAGGTCTCATAAGGATTCCAATGCTCTTCCCACGGCACAAATACAAGCTCATCTTTGAAAGGCATATCTAGCAATCTCGCCCGTTCAACCTCAAAACTCGGCGCAAGGAACCTTGTGAAGGGAGTTATCTCTCCCGTAGCCTCATTCACTGAAGGCTGAACAACCATCAAGAAGGGCCGCTCTTCCGGCTCCCAAACCTCCCACTCAGGTTGGCTAATATTGGCATAATACTTGAATGTATACCCTGGTTCAACGATGAAGGCATCAATGCCATCGGCAACAAGAGCCTTCGCCAGACGAGTCCTGCGTTCCTCAAACTCCTCAATTGGAAGTTCAGAAGCTGTATCCAGAAATTTAAGCCCCGTGGAAAGAAAGCCCTTGATGGAGCAGCTCTGAAATTCATCAATGGTACTCGGCCACTGCCGCATCTGATACTCTGGTATTGGGGTCGTATACCTTTCCCACTGTGCGAAAAGTCAGACATCTCCAAGAATGATGTTCAGAATAACAACACACCAGTGCGTCCAACATGAAGATAAAGATGATACCCCCTATAAAATACATTAAGACATTAAACATGATATTTGATACTCGATAACTGAGAGGTCGAGACTCGACGTTTGTATTGTGACATGCACTACGTGCCATACCCTTCTCACACACGTTGAAATCTTCCATTGTTCACCCTCTACAGCTTCAGCCGGGAGACTCTGTATTATAAGCAAAGGATCACAGAGGCCGCTCATTCTCCTCAAACTTAGGACCAAGTGCTATTGTTGTCGTAGAAATATGCTTTGGCCAAGGACTCGCTGAAACCAAGTGCAAAGTTCCCCACCTTTGCGACGAAAATCGACCCCGTCCCCATTTCTTGAGGGCTGAACAGTTGGAATCATTCAGCTTCAGTCCAATATGGCTTAGAATTCTGAGCGGGGAATGAATGCCTACGTGATTGAACGAGAACATCAACGTAAAATTATGTCAAGGTTGAACTCAGATGCTGCTTGTTGGCTGTGGCAGTGGGTTAGACACAGCCACTTCCAGATATGGTCATGTCAAGCATAAAAGCCGCTGTTACCAGATTTCCAGAAATTATGATACATATAGATATCAATATGAACAAAATTGAGAAAGCGGTGCACATCAATGAATCGACAATCTTTGAATCTTTCGCGACGTTGATCCATGCATCGTCTTGCCATCTGATACACAGGCTTCCGCTTGAGTTGCGGAACGAAATATACAAGCTCTCGCTCCCAGCGCCAGAGTACACGCCATACTTCCGTCGCAAAGGCTTACATCACGAGTCACAAAGTTATTTTGCAACCCCAGCCTTAGCGCGGACATGTCGCCAAATCCGATCGGAGGCGCTCGCCGTATTCCTAGGGGATAACATCCTATGTGTAGAACTTGCCGACACAATTAGTCTAGATGTTGTCTTTTTCCAGCGATGGCTGGAAAGTCTTGGGGGGGATGTAAAGCTGATCAGGCACCTTGAGATTCAGCACCAGCTTGACCTCCCCACGCGGACATGGAGCATGCGGGGGCCCCACACTTCCCCGATCATTGCGAGGGTTTGGGCAGCCACGAGGTTTAAAGCCGATGCTGAGGGAGATGTCAGCGTAGAGTGCAACTTCAACAGCGAGGAGAATCTCGGAGACGAGATTCGGGCCGGCTCGCTCTGCGACTGTCCTCTCCGGTCGCGGTTTACAGATGGCCCATCGATGGTGCTAGGAAAAATGCATAGATGCGGATTAACGGAAGCCATCTCCAGGTTTATCAAGCTCATGGATGTAGAAGCTGTAGAGAGCTGTTTGACGCAACCTCCGTACTGTACACGTGTCAATGAAGGTGATATCTGGCCGAAATGCGACCACTGTAACGCTCCCAAATGGTTTCTTCAGGGACCCAGATCCACCGGAGGCCACCGAAGGTTGGTATTATTTGGGGTTAAAATACGGTGAGATTTAGTGCAGAGGGTTCACATGGTTATGATATCCGTTGGAAGAATTCGAGAGAGGACGGAACTGGGGGATATCAATATATGATGCCAGGCTACTTTTACGGAGTTAACAACCAAACGTGCTGAAGAGAACGAGAAAGAGGCTAGTGGAGAGATCATTTGGCTCCACCAGATTTCCTCAAGGTCACCTCGGGGTGAGGTACCTTTTCTCCATATATAGGAAGTTCTGTGTCATCCTTTGGAAGCGTAATAGCCTCATCATAGACGGCCACCAGCAGTCCTTCCACCTCACTGTTCGGCACAATCGTATTATCTCTAATCTGTACCACGATTAGTAGCTGCTCTTGAATGAATGGTGAAGCCTGCCTTCTGAACACCCCAAATTAAATTTCCCTCCAAGTACGACGTCACTTTGTTCACATCCTCGCTGCCGATGCCTGCTCTTACGAGCGCATCCTGCAAAGAGAACTCGTTGTTCACGTCAGGCGTTCCCTCACCTGGTAGTTTGGAAACAAACATGTTCCCCACAAGATTATCGGCGACATCCCAACCTGCTGGATCCGATGGTGGAGCTCCAAGAAATATTCTTACAACGAACCGTTCCCCAATAGCAGCACTAGACACCTTAGCCGCAACACTCCATTCCCTCACCGCCGGATCTCCTCTCTTCGCCCTCAACCCTCTCCTTCTCTTCGCAAATGTCCCATTTGGATTGTACATTTTATTAACCTGGCTCGTAACATTCGCTGCTAACTCCTCTTTCGACATTGGTATCCAGTCCTGGATCTCCGGATATGAATATCCAAAATCCTTCAAATACCTTGAACTTACAGAGGTGTACGTCGTCTGTCCGTCACCGGTAGTGAAGGGTGTGAGAGGCGTGGTCTCGGTATCGATGCTACCGATTGGAATTGTGAATGTACCGGTGTAGTCTACTTGTGGGAGGAGATAGACGTCAGGATATATGGCTTGCCACATAGCGAAGAGGCGGTCCACGTTGGAATGTGTGAGCCAGCTTTGATATTGTCAGTGGAGTTAGAAGGAAAGGGAGGAGAGAAGATAGCATACAAGATAGGATCGAACGCTGAATAACCAACAGCTGCCATGTGGCCATTTGTGCGACCACCGACTTCTGCGTGGACGGTGTTGTGGACTGCTTCGAATGAGGTCCCTGGACCTGCAGTGGTAGCCATATCATAGAATGCTTTAGATTTGGTGAAGACGTTGTACTGGCGATAGTCAGTTGGTCAGTCGAAATTGACATGGAGTTGGGTAGACCACGACTTACAGTCCCTTGCATGAGTGAGGGTCTCGCGTTCCTTAGGTTATAATTCACACCATCGGGTGAAGACTCGCCATTAAACGGAAGTCTCATGGTGATCGGAAGTTGTGACAAAGACCGCTCCCCTAGAGAAACGCTATCATCGTTGGGAAACCAAGTGGAATTCAGCGGAAACTCTTGAAATTTGTACAACAGCAACGGATTAGTCACGTTTTCCGGACCAGACGGCGTGTTTATAGAGACGGTTGCAGTGTTTAAAATATCTGGCATCGTAGGGATGGATGAAAAGTCCCAATACGGCAAGCGGAGGTTATCTGCTGCTGTTTGATATGTTGCTGAGCTGTACGTTTTTGCGATATTTTGAGCATGACCGGCGATAACTTGCTAATTCTAATTAGAGTTGTAATTTTCTTCTTGAGAGGATATTTACCTCAATTAGAGCAAGATATGGGCGGTGCCAGGTGGGGAATAACACATTAGAATGTGTACAGTATCCAGAGAGCGGCGCATCAGGGTGCTGTTCATACCCATCCCAAGCATATTGTGGTCTACCATGGATACCTTATCTTAGGTTAGGCATAACCGGACGACTACGTATATTGGAACCTTACTAACCCGCTACTTGAAACCACGATAGCAGTTCATTCTCCGGAGCTTGTTGCATAGCTGAAACCGCCTGTATAAATAAAGACCTCCCAGTCTCAGCGCCGGGATCTATCAATAAGATATATGTTTGGGTGCTTACCATGCTGGCAAATCATTCTGAAGGTCTAAGATATTTCTTCGGGCAGGTCTTGCCCCAGTTTGTGGATCAATACCTGTGTGGACTCCAGTAATAGGATAATGAGCCGCAACCACTACATCCATAATCATAGGCATTGAAAGCAAGGCAGCCCGCATGGGCGAAAACCCACTGAAGAAAATCATTTTTGAAAACAGGAAAGAGGTTGAATTATCAGGTCTGAAGCAGATAGTCTCCTTCACTTAGATGAGCAATACCTTTATACACTTGTGCCATGAGCCCCATAATGAGAAATACACGGTCGTTAGCATAAACATTCAATTTGAAGCAGTACGTATAACTGCATGTAGCAGTACGAGATGCTCCCTGCCTAAAATCCAAGCTCACGCTCTTGTCATTACCGAAACGAACGAATAATAGCAACTCCTTCATGCGTTTCAAGAAAAGGAACTGTCGGGACCTGTGTTAGCTTGGAGCCGGGATTGGGAATACTCTAGTGCGCCCAATCGGTAGTCTCACTCCAAGCATTCGCGCCGCTTGATGGCCACCGAACCTGCCGACCAGGATCCTGGATCTCTCGTAAGCATCGCGTGGCCGGAAACAGTTACACGAAGAATGTCTTAGACATTGGAATTTTATAATGTACCCTGTAAGTGCATCCAACGTAACGTGTTTCTTATTATTATGTTATCAAATCGTTCTGCGAACTCAAAGTTGGCAATAAACGAACCTCGGAGGTTAGATGGCACGGTTTAAACACACTTGACCTTCACCATCAAGGGTCTCTTGGTATAGGTCAATCCCCAAGCCTTCATCTTCGTCCAATCTTTACTTTCTTCGCATAACTCAAGGTCGAACCTAAAGAATGAATATTAGTTTTTTTTAAAGAACGATATCAGCAACGAGTTACTCACTTCCAGAACACTTTTGCAAGTATCAACCGCATCTCAGCATTTGCCAAACTACCAGCACCAACAAGAATTAATACCCTCCGAAATCAAAAATAATTTGGGCAGGGGGAGATTCTCACTTCTGGCCAACACAATTCCTTGGCCCAGCCTGAAAGAATTGTAGCACACCCCTCTTGTCATCTCTATACCTCTCATCGTCGAGCCACCTCTCTGGCACAAACGACTCCGCGTCCCGCCAGCTTGCGGAGTTGTGCCCTGCAGCCCAGTGATATACCCCAACAAGAATCTATCAACCCGTCAGTTCCTATCTTCAGACCCATCGGAAAAGAAGCGAAAGCTTACTCCAGCAGGAATGAAGTCACCACATATCATATTCCCATTGCTAACCCTTCTCATTGTTTCTGGACTAGAGGGAATTAAACGCATTGATTCAAGGATTACTGCATTAAGGTACTTGAGATTGTTTACCTCCGATAGGGATATTTTATCTTGCGAGGCAAACGTTGAGCGAAGTTCATGTTTTAGGAGTGCGTGTTTTGTGGGATTCGTGAGGAGGAGGTATGTTGCTGCCTGTGAAATATCAGTCTTTGGTTTTTTCGCTCTGGGGTCCAACGGGGGGAGTACTGCGACGATGGTTGCGGTTGTATCGGCGCCAGCAATGAGGAAATCACGAGCCACAAAATGCATTTCCTTGGAGGATAGGCCGCCTGGCGTGTCTATGTCTTTTGATATGAGGGAGATACTGCCAAATTTTAGTTCCTGGGGGAATAAGCACGGCAGAACTGGTAGAGGGTTTACTAGTCTGGCCTCTCAGTGTTGTCCCTTTTTCTCTTCGCCCGCTTTTCAAGCTGGATTTGAGCTGTTTCGAGAAATAATTTCAGACTGTAGAAATTTCTGATTGCAAAGAGTAACCTCCACAGGCCTGCTATGTGGAATGGCAAGAGTGCAGTCGAGGTGGCCAAAAGCTTGAGCAACTCGTATTGTGCCGGCATTAGGGGATGGAGGGTCGATGTATCACTGAGAAGTCAGTACTATCTATTCACACGAGTTTGGGTCAGGAGGACTAACAGCGAATGGAATGATTCTCCGAAAGCGAGATGGCCAATGATATCAAGAGTGGTACTGCCGTACCAGCCCGACATATCCTCGGCGCTCGCTGTTGAGCCTTTCAGACGTGTAATCAAAAGATTAGCATAGTGATGCAGGATGTCCTCGCGCTCTTTGATCATTTTCTCGCTGAACGCCAGGCTCGCTTTTTTCCGCAGCCGACCGTGGTCTATTTCTGCGGCATCAAAGAGTCCTCGATCGTCATTGTATCCCATGTACTTATTAAGTTGACCGTTTCCTCTATGGGCAGTATATATATCCCTCCATGCATCTTCAGTGATATATGATAACTCGTTTGGAGAGACTCTGACAATCTGTGTGGAATATCAGCAGCTTGGAGTACAAGTGCAAGTGCTTGGGGACACACACCGGCCCATACTTATCATGGAGTTGAGCAACTTTGAATACTCTTGTGCCTCGGAAGACATAGTATAAATTGGCAAGCCCGGTTGCAGCGAATATTTTTGGCCCTGGAAACTTGGACAGCGGATGCAAGTAAATATTACGATATCCAGTACCGAGAATGTAGACGATACCCTGTTATCCAATAATTAGAAAAGTAAATTGTACACGCAAATATCTTGGGCGAGCTCACCAACACAGCAAGAGTTGCCAGTACCTCTCCTGTGAGATCATGAATATTGATAGGGAGTAGAATTGGAAGCACCATCGTGACTTTGTAGACTGAGCGAAACAATAAGAGTCTTGATTGTGAACATATATAATAACATAGCACCCGAGCCATAGCGTCTTTTGAATAGATCTGGCAGCAAAAATTGGATACCTCTTCTGATTGGCTGGTTCACTGGCGGGATGAACATTTTTACGTGTGGTTGCGCCACCTATGTCTGATACCCGAGATATAGCGTTCTTGTGACCCTGCGAATTCCACTTGTGGGGTGTGCTTACACCCCGCAAGATCGGGTCTCCTTCCAATTAGACTTTCAGCATTTGGCATTTTCATCATCATGGTGTCAAGTTGCCCATTATTTTAATGTCTCTTGACGCCTAAGTCATTACCTAAACTCGTGTGCGCCTTTAATTAATTTTCAGGGTCTTTCCAAAATAATCGTAACATCTAGAGTTGGTAGCGTGTGTGTGAAAGATAAAAGGCGTACTTGGCATTAAAATCTTTACTGAGGCTGTATTTAATGGGCCAAAATTTGGGACAGTGCAAAAGCCATATGGTTTTTTTTTTTGAAAATCGTTTCACATGGTCATCCTCCGACATAAACTTGATAAAATCGAACATATTCCTCGCCTTTCTGTAATATCCAACGAAATGCAATCCGAACCTCTGCATCGATCGCCTAGCCGACTCCTAACATGGATGATAATGGACGCTGTCACGCTGCTCGTGCGTGCCCTTACACGTATATGCCTGGTGATTGGCTCTACCAGGTCGATTCATACTAATCAAAGAGCACCTCAAAATCATCAATACTTTTTGGTATGAAATCAAAGTGCTTATCTACTGTGCGTCGCTTGTCACATTTGACAACCAAAGGGACCAGCAAACTGATCGTCAGCTGAAAACTGCCACACAATGCAGCCTTGCCGTCAGCCGGCTGAATGCCTAATTAGCCTCGCCTTTGGTGGCGGAGGTGTGGTAATACAACATTCATCTTAATTATGAGCTGCAATTTTTATTGGATTGGCTTGGTTAGGCTTTCGCTGAGGCTTAGAGTCCCCTTCTCCTGCTTCGTAACTTGCCCGTAATCTTCTACATCATGTTTTTCCAACATTTTCGCGTTTCCATCCTGAATCCCGTCACCAATTAATGTCAATGGCGGCTGTGGTTTCATGCTATCCGCCTCTTCTCATTGAATAGCGACTTTATTATATGTATATTCTGGAGATTGACACTCTAGCGCCGCAATTCTTTCGCTGCCGTCTCTGGCGATAATATTCTACGTGGTCTTGCAAAGGCCAACGGACTTGGTCAAAATGGCAGATCCGCTTTCTATTGCTGGTAGTGTCGCCGGCCTGGTCGCAATCGCCGACGCTGTGTTCACTCGAATATTACGATACACCAAGGCCTTCCAAAAATCAGAGAACGACATGAAGGATCTTGGGAATGCTGTCCGAGAACTTAGCGGTCTGCTACATGGTCTACAACTTGTTTTTGCTGAGCTTGAGGATGATTCAGACAGGGAAATTCGCCGTCTGCATCATATCCATGCTTGCCGCATGACCTTGATGAAGATGCAGAAAAAATTAGATTCTCATGATATTCATGGTGATGGCAAATCAAAAATTGAGCTTGCTGTAAGAAAACTTAAATGGCCCTTTTCTCAAGCCGAAGTAAAGGAGCTTCTTTTGGAAATCGAACAACACAAGACCACTATTAATTTGTCATTAAGCGGAGATACATTAGCGGCAGCGCTAAAGGCTCTGTCGCGTCAAGATATCATGGCGACTGATATCAGAGAAATGAAAGAAGCTAATGAAGCGCGATTGGCGGCAGAGACACGCATCAAGATAGACGAAAAGCGCAAGAAGGTTCTGAAGTACTTCGAACGAGTTGATCCCAAGCTTACCCACCGCACAAATTTGAGGATTCACCACCCGCTCACTGGCTTATGGCTAACTGAAAGTGAAGCTTTTGACGTCTGGATGCATACTCGAAACACGAAACTCTGGCTCTCCGGCATACCCGGCGCAGGTAAATCGATTTTAACGGCGTGTGTTATCGAAGAGGCCATCAAGGAAAGTAGCCCCGATCATGCTGTCGCATATTATTACTGCGACTACAAAAGCACCATCACACAAGATCCGGTTAATATTTTCGGCTCCCTGGCGGTGCAAGCAGCGAGACAGAACGAAGCTGCATTTCTCATTCTCCAGGAGCTGTATGACGATCTGCATGCTCTAAATGGGGAGTTAGCTGCAACTGATTTTCTTGAGTTATTGAAGGCAGTTCGTAAAATCACATCATGCTTTGGTAGTTTCACTGCTATAGTAGACGGCCTTGATGAGTGCGGGTTACATACAACGGAAGCTGTCCAGTCTCTGGTCTCTCTCACATTAGAGCAAAGCAATGTAAGGAGCCTCCTATCTAGTCGAGCTGAGCAAGATATCCGACAAATTCTTCAAGAAGAATACAGCCATATCGAGATAGCTGCCCATCGCGAAGACCTTGAGCTCTACGTTGCTGCTGAAATTGAAGCACGACAGTCCAAATTTGGTAGAGAGCGACTGTGCATCCGAAGTCCAGAATTGAAAGATCATATTAAGAAAACACTAGTTGACAAGGCACAAGGGATGTATGTAGATGTACTCTCCAAATTTTCTGCTCGTGCAATCAAGTTCCTCTTCCATTTACAATTAATGAAAACGGGTAGTTTGTGGTAACTTTTGACAAACAGGTTCCGCTGGGTGGCTTGTCAGTTGGATCTCCTTGCCGGTCTCCCAACGGACGACGCTAAACGCAAGGCATTGAACTCATTGCCTCCAACTTTGTTTAAAACATATGAACGAATACTTGAGCGTGTAATTGAAGGAGATCCCAGCATACAGGTTCTTGTCCAGCGCACATTACAGTGGATCATTCATGGGCACACAAGGTTGACCATCGATGCGATTTGTGAAGCCATCTCGGTCAATGACGGAGATAAAGCAATTAATAATGAGGCTATTTGTCAGGGAGAGGATATTCTACTGCACTGCAGTAGCTTTATTCGGAAGACCGAAGACGGAAATCATATCGAGTTGGCGCATTTCACCGTCCAAGAGTTCCTCTTCCAACTAGCATCAGATCCTGGTTCACCATTTGCGGCCTTTTCTCAAGCTAAAAGCTACGTCATCCCCATTCTCGCCAAAACTTGTTGCACGTACCTTACACTAGAGGATTTCAATGGAAGTGTCATAGAAGATCTAGATGAGTGGCAGAAGAATGAGGCAATGCATCCTTTCCGTGAAGTCGCCGTTACATGGGACGGCCTCCTTTCCAAAATTACCATGGATGTTGCTACCGCGCAATATGTTCTGGATTTATTTAATTCACCAAAATCAAACTCGTTCTTATCGTGGGCCCGCGATCGTCTGTTCTTCGGCGGGCCCAAAATTTTTGAACAGGCAACACGGGCAGTATGTATGGGTAACGTAGGCCCACTCCACATGGCTGCTGCATTAGGATTGCCGGAGCTCTGTTCTGTTATTTCTAGCACTGAGTACATCAATCAAATGAGTAAGCTCGGGACTGCGTTTCACTGGGCCATTCTAGGATTTCTCCGAATACGGTATATACTGAGTGGTCAGAAAGTAGCCGATGCGGCGACTATGGGCCCTCCCACATTCAAGGAATCTAAGTCGAGAATTATGCAAATACTCGTCCAACATGGTGCGGATCTCAGTTCTTCCTTCAGAGATAATGAGGGTATACTTTGGTCTACGGCGAAACTTATGCTTCTAGTTCTTTCTAGAGATCCAGGCACAAACCTCCAACCCTTTTTGGAGCTCGTAAGGCTAGGGATGCCGCTGGAACACGACATATTTACTTATTTTCGGGGCTTAAATTGTTGTCACATATATTGTAGGGAGGAATCCCTCAATGATCTCACTACAACTTTGGAAGCTACGGGCCAAGAGGAGAGCATAAAACTTGATCTTTTTAATGCTACGGTAGAGCATCAGCGGACTTGTCGTGAGAAGCCGCTTGTCATTATCCATGGTCCACAAATAAATCTGAATGGTTTCTCGAATATGTCGCGCGCTAACTTGGAGATGATTTTTCAAAAAGCAATACGATTCGATCAGACAGCCATAATGGAGCAAATTCTTCAGCATAGCAACATAAATTTCCTTGATCGTCGTGACGACTTCCTTAATACGTTCCTACACGATGCCGCCTCCTATGACTCTTGCATGGCCGCAGAGCTGCTATTGTCTCGTGGCGCTGACGTAAATGCACTCAATGCTGATGGTGCTACCGCCCTTCATGGCGCGGTAGCACAAGAAAGTAAGAGTGGTAAAGTAGTTTCTTTACTTCTCAAACATGGCGCATCTACTGCGGTCGTGGATAACCATGACTGTACCGTATGGAATAATGCAGCAGAATACGATAATGTGCTTGGATTACAAGCCTTGCTCGAGCTGGATGAGAATCCAGATTCCCGAAACATGACTTGCGAGGATTTCATACCTATCTACACCGCAGGGAAATCACGGTCCAGAGGAGCGTTCGAAGTGCTTTTGCAGCACATGAATAATCTGGAAGATCTTCCCTTGATATCTCCAGAAGGTCTCGGATTGATACATTATGCAGTTCTCGTAAATTCGATGGTAGCTGTGAGATTCCTCGAGACGCAAGGGACGTATCTAACCCAAGAAACCGGTGACGGGAGAAATGCTTTGCATTTTCTTCCTCAGAATGCTGATGTTGAGATAGTCAGCTTCTTAATCGATGCTGGCCTGGATCCGGACAAAACCAACAATGAAGGATTTACCCCTTTGCATTGTTGGCTGAAAAGAGAGTGGATGTTTGACGCCAACGACGGCGAATATATTGAAGATGAGATACTTGGACTCCTAGCGACAGAGAAATCTGTGAATCTAGAGGATAACACTGGTTTGACAATCCTGCACTACTTATTCCGCTGGCATGCCTTGCAAGATAACCATGTGGTTGACACAGAACACCTAACTATTTATGACAAAATTCTTGAAATCTCATTCAATTACGACACTCTGCAGCACTATTTTAACTTTTTCCTGTCATGTGGCTTAGATGTTCATAAAAGAGACACTATCGGCGATTCATGTCTTCAATTACTCTTCAAGATTGGAAGGAAGCAAGTTAAATCTGGTCGGCACCGGAAGATGACTTTCGCTCTTCAGCCATTTATTTCCTTGGTCACTTCAATCGCAAATTCAATCACGGATGTGAACTTTTTACAAGATGAATTGAAATATGGTGTGGCTTCATACCGTTTACTCAATTGGGCAATTGAGATGAAGGCAACATCTCTCGCGCAACTGCTTCTATCGAAGGGTGTAGACAGTAACCTTCAGACTAAGTACAAAACAAGGAAATGGTCCGCTATTCAGACCGCTTGTTTTTTCGGCTGTGAGAAGGACCTCTTCGATGAGCTCTTGTCATGCTCGACGGCAATCCACGAGCCTGATGCGGAAGGCAATTATCTTCCTCATTTGGCCTGCTTAAAACAGTCACATGCAGATGTTAATTTATTGGGCGCCCTGTGTAATCGTGGTATAGACCTTAACTCACGGAATATCCATTTTCAAACCCCTCTGATGGTTGCTGCTGAGGTTGGTAGAGCAGATGTTGTTTCGTTGTTGTTGGAAAAGGGTGCAGATACTTCTGCCAAGACAGCTTCCGGCTGGAACATTATCTGCTTTGCGTTAACTAGTGGCAATCCCATCATCCTCAAGCAGTTGTGGAGTTTGGACCTTGATTGGACACTGACCTTTCAAATGTTTCACCCAAGCCTTCCTATTGCTACTAAATGCAATGTCCTTCATCAAGCCTGTTTTAATGGCGCCGCTGGGAGCATCGACTTTATCTTAACACACGAAATAATTAATGATCTTAATTTGCCAAATGGCGAGGGATGGTCTGCGATACACATTGCAGCAGCATTTGGAAGCGCGATGACAGTGGAAACACTTATAAAGTTTGGAGCGAATCTGGACTATACAATGGGGAATGGACAGCGGCCCATTCACTGCGCAGCCATAAATGGCAATCTTGATACAACTAGGACACTACTCGAACATCAGTGTTTACTCGACCCTGATTTCCGGGGTATCACACCAGAAATCTACGCTTTAAAATTTAGTCACATGAAAGTCGTCGAGGCATTAAGGCAACACAAGGCTAGACAAGGTAGAGTTCTCTTGCGTCATGATAACACCTATTTCTAATTAACTAAGTATAGATGTTATGGGCGATGAAAATTTTCGCCAGTCAAACTCAATCCTGGATCGCTCACATATAGAAGCTCTCTATATAGCTAGCCGCACTGGAGATTTGAGCCTATGCCAAGAAGTTCTTGGAAAGTTGCAAATTTCAGATAACCTGCTTAGTCATTGCAGTGGATGTAATCTTGTATCTGTTGCCCTTATGTATAATCACCCAAGCATCGCTGCATATCTAGTGGATAAGGGCGTTCATACATCAGGTGTGCTGTGCAACATTTGGGGAAATCTTTGTGGATACTCTGCACTGCACATAGCTAGCTGCTTTGAATCTTACACTACAGTTCTCAAGAAACTGCTTGAGAAGAATTCCACAGAGGAGAGCCTTTACCTCCGAGCCGCAGTGACACCTCTTCACCTTGCTGTTGCTTGCCAGAATCTTAAGGGACTCGAGATTCTTCTCAATTGGTTCCACGAACGGGGCTGCGCAAACCACACAAATTGTGGTGAGAGAGAGCAAACTTCAACCGCGAGATTAGCAGAGGGCGCGAGTGATCAAAAATCATCACCGATCCCACCTCCTTCCCCTCCTAGACGGCTATTTGGATATAAAGACATCAATGTTTGTGATACTAAGATTGCTGCCAAATTGGGCAGAGTTTGGCCCCTATGGATTGTCCATCGCCTGAAGACTAACAGGCGCCCCCTCAACACGAATAACCGCCTAGTCAACACAGATTTTCCAGGAATACAAGGTGCTACCGCCCTGCACATCGCTGCATTCCAGAATAACATTGATGCAGCCAAAATACTGTTGAGTTACGGTGCCAACGTCCATGCTTATAACTCATGGGGATCTACACCACTTCATATCGCCGCTAACTACGGATACTTAACTTCTGTAAAGTTTCTAATCGAACGCAAAGCGAGGGTAAATGATTGCGATCATACAGGCGCGACTGCAACAATGTTAGCAGCTGAAAAGGGGCATAATCTGGTGCTGGAATATTTGATCTCCGAAGGCGCATCTCTGCAGCATAAAGACATGTTTGACAGAACCATACTTCACTTTGCCAGTTTGAGCAGCCCACAGGTGCTCTCTCATCTTTTAATACAAGGCTGTAACCCATACGCAAGGGCTACTCAGAGAAGGTTCCCGTTAGATATAGCGATTGACGCCGTCCATTTAGGTGGCGCCAAAACTATGTTCCTTTTGCTCAACTGGAGCTTAGATTTCGCCCTCTTTGACGGAATAATATCCTCACGGCGCTACGGACAAGATGATCGTTTCATGTTCATTAGAGCACTGTTTAAGCGGATTCCAAATAGCCTAATCTCTCGCGAAATCGATAAAAGCACTCATATCGCAATAAAAGACAGTCCTCTGCTACAGGCCGTCAGAGGAGGATGTCTTAAAATTTTAGACCTTCTCATTCGTTACGGGGCAGATCTGAATCATGAAGGCGGCCAAAATGGGCCCGCATTACATGCTGCATGCCGGTGGGGACGATTTTCCATCGTTAAGTATCTGGTTAGAGCTGGGGCTAAGCAATGCATACACAAAGATGGAAAGTTGGCTGCTGCAATAGTCGAGGCAAAGGAATATCCTGAGATTGTCCGGTGGCTTCTGGTTGAGCGACACACTGAGCAACCGAAGATTTGCTGGGCATCAGCTTCTTCTGATTGCAACGGAGACGAAATTGCACCGTGGTCTGGCATTATGACTGTGGAAGTGCCAATCACCGGCTTGTATTCTCCCATCCATGGAGCCTCTTCCTTGGATAAAGCACGACAGATGGCACAACTCAGACGAGAGCTGCGTGGAACGGTTGTCTATTATTGAGCTATTTTAGGCCCGTTAATATTAGCTATGTTATGCATGAGCTTTGTTTAAGCAGACAGGGCAAAGCAATTCAGGATCAGCTTGGCTGAGCACGGTCTCTTGGAACTCATACTGTCAGGGCGATACGCGTTGTCAGGAAGAATAAAAGTCACTTACTGTCAGGCTGCTTACTCTCCTCAGCCAATCAGCTAGAGATCAGTTATCCTCTTCTATTTGGTTGCTTTGATAATAATTTAGCAATCAGCTTCATTTCTCAAAAGCGCCGGAATTTTACATGACTTGTGACATGACTTGTTGGGCTCAATATCACTCATTTCGTTGGCATGACTGGAGTTATGGGCGAAGGATTTCCGCTTAAAGTTACGAGGCTTCTCTGAACCAGTTCAGATAGTGTATATGTCCTTTAAGCGCGGGGGCAGTGCGTACTGACCGGTTAATCGTCAATTTAGCCGCTCTCGTACCTAATGTAATTGTGTACCAATGTTACTTGTTTGAAGTTTTTATAGAATCAAGTTTGTGTCCTACATATTTCCAAGCAACTTACGGAATCATTTTATTTAAATTAAGTTCGACATTGCGCAGTTATAATACATGTTACAAGGTGTTGAGCCATGCTATTGACGACCGCTAGAAGCTTTAGTGCAAGTCGGAATCCGCAGCAGACCAGTCACCGAAAATGACATAAGTACATCTAGGACAGCGAGAAATACATGTGGCTAGTTCCATTAATGAGTGACAAAAGATGTAACGTCGAATCAAGAATAGTTTGCTAGGGCATGCTGTTTTATGCAGATCAGTCATGTAGCTAGATTACAACAACCAACGGAAGTTGCACGCCGGGGTATAACTGCAAATATTTGAGGCTCTGTTATTGTTTCACATTTATTTTTGAGTTCTCGCGATGACTGGATGGTGTTTATCTCGCAATTTTAACAAGACCGAAGAATGAGCCATGATGTCTCCATCCATTTCGATCGATAAATCGAGAATTTAAGACTTTATTATAACTGAAGCATAAATGGTATCATTTTGAAACCCTGAGAGAGGATGAGATGGCTATTTTTCAGATAAATGACTCTACTATGGGTGGTGGTGGTGGCGAGCGCAGCTTTCGGTCTTAGTTGCCTCGTGTTGAGTGTACGGAATATGTTACAACGCAAGCCCGTACCGCCACCAAAGGGTAAGAAAAAAAGAGGACAACCATAGAAAATTGGTGGGCATGTGATCGCTAAGCATATATGGTAAAAAATGAGCACCAATCGATGGTAGGCAATATTTAGCAAGTACAGGCGAGTAATGCTCCAGAGCAAAGACAACGACTGGCCAGTGCTTGCGAGCATCGTCTTTCATGGAAGTTGTGTAATTGCAATTGCCAAGGCGTAAGGTTAACTGTTGAGCACGGACCATCACCCAAAGCTGAGCCAAGCTTCCTAGGACTTATCATCTTCACCACGTTACACAAGCGCATCCAGGAGAGACGGTGAGCCGTAGGCAGCTATTCTCAACAGCCTCATCGGTGTATTTTAATGTTTCTATTCATGGTGTGCTGTGTATTACCTCCAAGCGTCTCCCATCTCCCTTAACCCTCTTAATACTAGGTCTGTCCGTCGTACAGAAAGGCGTCTCGGGCACAAAGTGCATCCCATTCCTAATCATTTTCAAGCACACAACTCTATGAGGTCTGCATCTACAAGCCTCCCTGAGCTCATCTGATCGGAAAGGTAACTTGAATTCGACAGCAAGGACTCCCTTGAAGCCGCTGTAAACATGGCGGTCAGCTATAAAGTGCGGTTGACCTTCCCGCGTCTTGGATCACAAATGTATGTCCCATGTTGGAAGGTGCCACAATGCCGAGTAACCACTACCAGTATGGCAAAGCATTACTTTCTTACATAATAGACAACCTATTTAACCTACTGGTTTTAAGTTTTGCTGGTCGCCGAGGCAGATCATTCATACGGTCCTATAATGATCAAAGGATCACTACGAGGGATCAACGTGGATCACGGAAAATAAATCACTTATTTTGGTCAAAGGCGGCAGTGTTGTCGAAAGTCATGGTGGCTTGGTCACCTAATATGTACTTGATAGTTGATGCAGATTTGGAAAGCAGGTTCGCTTTGTTTCGCCTTTGAAAAAATATTTGGTATATCTATAATACCCTCTAACTCTCACGGAGTATGCTTACTGCATGCGGTGAATGCGAATTGGCTCCTTGGGCAGTCTCTTGCCGTAGAATTTGAGAGAATTTCATCTTATTATCCACTCAATTTAACATCAACCCCTTGAATGTGCTATCCGAATAGATACTGGACCTCAACCCGACTCTACCACTAATCGTGATGCCGTGAGTCTCCTGTGGGTTGTCCTCTCTACTCACTAGAGGCTCAGCAACCTCCAACTTACGTTGAGCGTGATCATTTCTGCACTCGGCACTATCGGACTCTAGGCTTTCTCCTGATGTTAGTGGCAGCGAGGAATCCTTGGAGTTCTGCGCAGCGAGAAAAATGCTCCACCTTCTGTACTTCTTGAATTTGTGAGCCCTAGAGAAAGTTGGGACATCGCCGCAGTTTTACGAAAACGCCTGTTTGCCAAAGAAAGCTGGCACCTACTAGTCCAGCTCATCATGGCTGTTGGAATGACGGTTATGTGCACCCCCCTAGGTCCTATCGCAAAGGTTTCCCTGAGGAATAGCCTAGCTATTCTGCCGAGAGCTGCAAGTCTTGCTGACGGCCAAAGGCGGCGGCTCATTTCAGAAACCTTCTCTATACGCATGTTCTATGGAATGATACCATCCAGAACTTGAATGACGTGGGATTCCCAAGTAACCAGCTTCTCGAATATGTCGCCCCTTCGATCGAGCCATGGACTGATATTGGAAAAGAATGGGATCCAACATGGAGTAATAGTTGCGACACACTAAAGAGACAATCCTGCGCAATGTAACAGGATCTGGCATTTACAACTTCTTCGAAACTATCAATACCTTCCCCACATTTGGGCAGAGTTATGATCAGTCATAGTTGAGCTGGTCAGGGTATAGAATGACTGCAGATTTCGACGGCTGGTAGACACGAGCGGTAAATTCTTGTATCCTGACATGTGGCCGTTCCCCACAAGGATGATTCAAATCGACTGGTACGAGCAATCATTCCTCTGCTTCGAGTGTTCGGCCGATTTCGCCAGCGGGACAAAGATAGTCATGAACCCTCAATGCCTTGTCGGAGGCAACAAGCGTGCTTAAATGGTGTTGTAAGACCTAGTATTTTATGTAAAGATCGAGTTGTCGTGGGGAGTTTTCATGATACTATATCTCAGCATTTGTATTCGTTGTTTCCACCGTGCTCTATGATAACATAGATTAGACTACGATTTTATGATTCCGCGTTGAGGTTCTTGTAGGGGAATATTTCGTGTGACCAAGTGAGTCAATATGATCAATCAACCAAGTAGTGGCAGAATATAGGCAAAAAAATGGTAAAACCGCGTAATCCTTGAACAAAGAAGGTTGGTATGTTGATAATAATTAACGACTTTGGCAAGAGTCAACCTATTCTAGAATAACCTTCGATACGGGTACTATGCTGCCTCCTTATCCGATTTGCTGCGCTTGGAGAATGTCAGGCGCTACATGATTCTGCGAGCTCCGCATTGCGGTAGGCTCAGACCCACTTCAGCCAGATACTTAGGCTAGAACATATAAGGAAAGACGATATCGAACGTATTAACGTTGGCGGGTTCGAGATGTTCGCTCACCAAACTTGCATTATCGGCAGTTGTCATCTTTGCAACGCACTGGCAGTTTTCATTTGAGTAATACCTAAAATCAACTAGCAAGGTAATACGATAGCCCAAAAAGGCGTAATTATATGACAAAATTAACCGACAGTATATTGTATGATGAAAGAAGCTTTCGTCCCGCAGGAGTGTAACATTAACTTGCACAGGCCGCCATTTTAGTAGTTCAGATATTTGCTCAATCTTCAAAAATTGCTCTGTAAGAGTCCTATGCTGACAATAAATATCCGATGTATTTGAGACGGAATGGATAAGGAGGAGTAACAGAGGCTTGCAAAGTGGAATTCCAACATCTTCGAAGGAAGTACCGCATGTATCGCAGTTCTTCTAATCTAGAAATGAAACTAGATCCTGCATTGATAATGCGTGTTTCGTCTTTTTATGCCACATGCCATAGAAATGATTGATTTCAGGAGTTAGTCAATAAATCTCGTTCGAAAGCAACCGTTCGGTCTTTATCGCGTAAACGAATGAGAACAGGCCGTGTTTGATTACCAGGTGAATCTGAAAATGATTGGTAGGCAAGCTCGAGCTCTACCTTGGCAGAAGACTGTTCATTAGATGTAGCGAGAATCCCATTCTCCAAGTCAGTCATCACACTTTGAATGAAATCGTTCTTGGAGGCGAGCTGGGGTTGCACCTTGTATATCCACCGACATTTGATAGCGGCTGGTTCCTGCTGTTGCCTCGTGCCTTCTGCGTCGCAAATCACGCCTATGAAAATAGTGGCTATTAATTCAAACTCATTATGAATTTCACAAGTTTGCAGATCAAAGAAGGCGCCGTAGACGTTCGGCATCGGCGACTGTGGAAGACCGAGCGTACTACGGAAGTCGTCGAAACACTCCATCGACGGACCTTGTGTCCCTAGCCAGGGGACATGAGTAGTGATAAGATATGAAGTTTTATAGTAGTGTAAACCTTCGAATAGGAGCAAGGCGGAGTAATCGTAATTCAAAGGGTTAGAATTAGGTTGAGGGAGCGAAAGTTTGCTGTGCTCTGTTCTTAGGTAAATCTCAATAGAACTTGATACCCAAGAAGTTGGCAAAGAAATGGCTCTTGGGCGAACGTATGATCGTTCAAACTCTCTTGAGCGCAGTGACCCAAACACACAAATGCAAAGCTTTTCGAGAGGTTCAAACGGGTCGTGCTCGCGATTTGCATCTAACATGATATAAAAATATTCTGGGCGAATTGTTTGGATGAGAGGCAGTCGTATGCGAAGCCCAGCATTGGTCAAGGAGTATGAGAGCGACTTCCAATCGTCCTTAAACGTCCCTCGTACGTTCCTATGTGAGTCAAATCTTTGAGGTTCAGAAGCCAAAATAGATGACGTGCTAAAGATTTGGTGGTATCCATCAGAATATTGTAGCGTGGCGGTCCAGCAAAACAACGAATGGTCGTTGTACTTCCGTATTATCTCTTCCTGCAAACGGTAGAATGCCCGTTTTCCTTCGCCATACAAAAGGGGCATATTGATTTTGAATAGTCCGAGCAAACAATAGGCTATGTCTTCAGATCGAGTGGTTGACCTAGTGGATGCCCATGACATGATTTGTGCATTTGATGCTCCTTTAAGGTCTCCCCCAATGAATTCTCTAGGAATGCCAGTGCATAACTTGATGCGAGAGTGCAGATCGTACTTAGTACCCAAAAGTATCCATTCGCGTGAATAGAATACTAAATTTTCTGGAGCAATCAGCTCCTGAAGGGTCCAACCACGAGTGAACCATTTACTTTCTTCAAAGTTTCTATTCGGGTAATTGCGCTCCTCCCCATAGTAGTGTAGACGTAGTTCATCCGCTGAGACATCTTCTAAATATGCAAAGCAGACAGCGCTCTTGCTGTACCACGAGAACATCGAGTTGATAGCCTCGGAAAGTTCAGCCGAGCTTGACTTATCAATGCAGTTTGTATCTACCCACAGATATTGCAGGCGACTATTTTGAGCCACACGACAGGCGGATTCAATCTTGTCGTATCCTTTCTTTTTTGGTCCGTTCATATGACTAAGTGCGCGACAATTCGCTGTCCACTCCTGGAAAGTTACCTCCTGGTTGCGCACCCAAGTATGAGAGAGGATGGCATATCGTGGAATATCATCCCCAAAGAATTCTTCAAGCCCCAATGTTTGAGTATTGATTAGACGCATGATGTGGTCCTGGAAATTCAAACAGGGTTCAGTAACGCTGGCCTAACCAGTGCAATATTCAAGGAGCAAATGTAATGTTTATTTCGATTGCAGTCTAGGAAGCTGAAGGCGAGGTGGGGAACTATTGACAGCTGTACCGCAGCCCCGTGGCTGTGCAACCAATGGAGCATTGTCGCTTGCTTGTGAGCCTTTGCATTTTCATAACGCAAGAACGAAGAGAACCTGTACCGAAGGCCAAGCTACATATTAGAAATCAGCAATTAATTTTTGAACTGGCAATAATACAGCTCTAATGAGTCACTTCGTATCATGATGCAATTTTCAAGATCCTTCACAAGGCTTGGTCATACCAGCTGGTTGGAAATTTCTATGGCCAATTGTCTCTCATAAGGAATCACATTTCCAAGTTTAATTCTTTTCTGAAGGTAAGGTAGAAACGATATTTAATGCGATTGTGTTTCGTTATGGTGCCCACCGAGCACCCAAGCTAAAAGCTGTATTCCCATATTTGAAAATAATGTATGCATGCACTCCTTACCAACCAGGCCATTACAACTCAACCACCTGTTGTTTGAACCTTCCAAATACTTCACTGAGCTTTGCATTTTGCGCAATATATGGTTGGACCTTGTTTCTAACCTTCGTTCTCTGCTCAAAAGCGTTAGCCATTATAATGAGTTTCGCCAATAAAAACTGTTCATAAATTTTCAATGTCACAGTAGAGGCAAAAGCTTTATGAAAGATATCAGCAGATAGCGCTTGTTTGTGTGTCAGCTATAGAGCCTTTTAACAGTTTCCCTTAAAAATATCACAGAAGGGTACCCCAACAACATTTATGCCTTCCCTGCAACCCCTTCAGCTTCACTCCTACAACTTATTGCCCTTTACCTCATAAATCTTTCCTCCACGGACTTTCTGGAGTCAAAGTCATCCCAGAGCTCGGCGTAGTAACGGCTTCATTTCTGGCGATATGCAACGAGCCAGTTACTCACCGCAGCGCGAGCCTTCTTCCAGAGATCTATGGCAAAGATTTCCATCTCCACGAACACGCACCCTGTGCCAAACATCTTCTTTGAAGTGCTTGTTCATATTTTAACACGGCTAGCAT
This sequence comes from Chalara sp. BL73, assembly GCA_918026815.1. Taxonomy (NCBI): domain Eukaryota; kingdom Fungi; phylum Ascomycota; class Leotiomycetes; order Helotiales; genus Chalara; species Chalara sp. BL73. Next base: position 417,897 of record CAKJVC010000037.1, on the reverse strand, counting down.
TACTATTCTTCGCATTTTCGCCATTCGGATAGCTATTTGAGAAAGCTCTCCCTCTGCCTGGGACAGGACATGATCTTGCGAAAGCTGGTGCAGAAAAGCAGACTTTCCGAGCTATTGGTACACCCAATTCTGGAGATGGAAGGAAAGTGGATGCAAAGTTTGTATATGGAGGGAACTGTACTACTGTAGCGCATTTATGGGTGCTGAAGCTGCTTCCGCATTACTTGGTAAGGAGGAGACGCCTGCGGGCAGTATTGGAGGCGGAGTTTTGACGGCAGCTACGTTGGGGATGGCGTGTATTCAAAGATTGAGGAAAGCGGGTATATTGCTGGAAGTAGAACCATTGTGAGCCTCGGATTTGTGGGAATGCGTTGGCAGGTTTAATATGGACGACTGTAGAGCAGTTTCTTATTTGTTATCGTTGATCTGTAGATTGAGAGAATCAAAGCAAATACATTCAAAGTCGTAAATGCAGTAGGCAAGTCTTGAAGAATCAAGGGCTCGCTAATTTTGGAAACTTCGATTCTTACCTTAGGTTCTTAGGTTCTTTCTCTTTACAAGGTAATGCGGCTCTGTTTCCCCTAATGATTCGGAGCAATCGCCTGAGATCTAAGATGTTTGAAGAAAAGAAAGGCTGACACAGAGATCGATGTTTACCAAGATCCAATTGTCCCAGCTCAAGAAGGGCCAAAATTTGCAGCTAAAATTTTCAACCTAAGCTCTGAAACATTCACCACTCTATCCCGTCCTTCGAACACAGATGATACGCAAAGAATGCACGCTCAGAAATCGGTATACGATCTATCTGGGGCCTCGCATATTCAAGTCTCTAGATACTCCTCCTGAAAAACCACGGCATATAAAAGTAGAACCTCATTCCATCACACGTGCAATCCGGTTTATATCTCCCTCCGTTATTCTCGAAATACCTGTGCTCCCCCAGCGCTCCACCCCGCTCCAACACGATATGATCTCGACAACGAGGGCATGTAAGGTTTTCAAGCCCGAACTTCTCTGCGCACTGTTCGACGAGTTAGAGATGAGGTTGAGATGGGGAGGATTGAAAATACTCTGCGGTTGCAGCATTTGCGGAAGACGAGAAGGTGTTGTTCTGGGGTGGGTTTTAAGGAGACGTCGTTGAGGTTAGTCTCGCTCGAGGAGCGGTGGAGTGTGTTTGGTACTGGATGCTGATCGGTATTCATGGCTTTAAAGTCGAAATCTGGTTTTGAGATATCGTGTCAGGGTAGGTTGTTGAGTATTTAAGTCCTCCTTTACTATTTATCTCGTATCATGGACAAAGATCCTCGAAACATATCAGGGTGTCGGAATTGAAACATAACTAAGAAGTTCTGCATTACGAAACAGCCAGAGCCTTTTAGGAAATGAATCAGAACGATGGTTTGTTATATTCTAAGCCTATCCAACGCCATTATCCCTATTGTCTGCTGGTATTAAGATGTCTCATCCTTTGAGAAGAATCAAATGGAAAGGAAGGAAAGAAATGACCATCTCTGAAACAAGACATCATATACTCTTCAAGAATTGCCTACAACTTCAAATCTTCAAGCTTATATAGACGGTACCTCGTAGAGTCCATTCTACGATTCATTTGATCTTCAGAGCGTAGAAGAGTTTTGATCTCAAATAACAAGCATGGAGAGGCGGCACTTAGCGCCATCGAATTACTACATTCCCATACCTCAGAGCTCAGAGCTCATACTCTACACATGCTGCGACGTATTTAGTCCTGATATTCCTCTTAAGTCAGCACTAACAACTCCAGTGCTCCTGGTTCTTCCCAATTCTCCAATCCCCTACTGAAGACCTTGCATCTCCACTCAACAATGGAACGGCTGACTCAGATCTCACCAAAACGACCAACCAAGACGACCTCGAAGGGCTCGTTGAATGCATACCACCAGTGAGCAAGGCAATGGAGATACACGGCGTGTGCAAGAACCCCCGATGCGGACATGTAATGAGCAAAAAGCCTGAAGAAAAGGAGAGTATGTGTTTTTGTTGCCCAATGGCAGTTTACGTAGCCAAAATGAAGGAATTTGAATATGAGGAGCGGTTTGAGAGGAAATGGTGGCAGAAAGATAGGCCACGATCAATGTGAGATCTTGCATACGCAATCGTTTCATGTACTAATGAGAGTGTTAAGCTCGAGAGCTGACAAGGGGCAAGGAAATAAGCGGCGGCGAGGCTCCAGAACGAAAAGAGCAGCGTGGATAGCTTGAATACAGTGGATTTAGCTATGGTGCAGCACATTGAGTATAGATGGTTATGCTAGGGTAGCGATATAGATGGAAGCATAGATCAGGTACTATATTGCCGAGTTGTCCCCGGCATCATGCCTCAGCTGTCTGTGAGGACATCCAAGCTGTATTTAATCCAAATGTCATCTGATACCAGTGGTGCTGAATAAACAAAGTTTCGCCGCTAGGCTAGCCATTTCATTGGAGCGCATATAGAAGTTAGAAACGTCATATTACCTCCCCTTAACCCTGAGATGTTAGGGCGGAGTGCGTGCCATCATTCTCGACACAGAATCTCGACTCTAGCCTGATGACGGCAAAGGTTGAGAGGCGTGACACATTCCGCCCGTATATCCCACTCTTTTTAATAACCCGACTGGTGTTCTGCACCCCGCAAAACCACTCTGCACTTATTCTAGGACTGTTGGTTTCGTCCACATCCATCAAGCTGGGGTGGTCAATCCACCAATCAGAGAAACCGGCACTTATATGGAAAATATTCCAGAAACCCTTCGCAACTATGCTCGCGGAGACTAAAATGCTTAATTGGACGGCGAAAGAAACCTCAAAGCAGATTTTCCGCCAGTCCTGCCTCCTTGGTGATATGGCAATGACGAAACGAAACTTATATACTTTGGAGAGGCCGGCGCTCCAAAAATGAATTCGCTCCCGGGATTTCCATCTTATTTTTTGACTGGTTGTCATCCTAAGATTTGATATTCTAACGCTGCTCAAAGAGATAAACTTACCAACTACTGCCCGCGATGTTCTTCGCTAAAGCAGTCACGGCTGTTCTGACATCTGTGACTCTGCTAGCCTCCTCCGTAAATGCGTACGCAAATCCTGGCGCCTGCTCTGGCGATTGTTGGGCCCATGACCCAGCAATCGTCCGCCGGGCCGATGGCGTTTATTTCAAATTCAACACGGGAAGTAAGATCGGAATCTGGAAGGCTAGTGCCTTGACAGGACCGTGGGTCTACCAAGGTGCTGCTGTACCAGCCGGGAGTATCATCAACTTAGCTGGCAAAGATGATCTCTGGGTGAGCCATTTGTAACCACTCTGCCACAAGTTTCCGAGTCGATCAACGGTATCACATTATGAAGACATTGGTGGCAGGTTACTAACTTATCCCCCGAATGTATACAGGCCCCCGACGTCCGCCTGGTAGGCAGCACTTACATCCTCTACTACAGCGTCTCGACCTTTGGCAGCCAGAATAGCGCTATCGGGTATGCGACGTCCGGCACCATGGAGTACGGGTCGTGGACAGACCGTGGCGCGACCGGCATCGCGTCTTCGTCATCTAAGGCGTACAACGCCATAGATGCGAACCTGGTCGCCGACACATCTGGCAAGTACTACATGAACTTTGGCTCGTTTTGGGGTGATATCTACCAGGCGCCGATGAATAGCGCGGGAACCGCCGTCAGCTCCTCCGCTTACCAAATTTCGTATACAAGTTCGGGGTCGCACGCACGTGAAGGCAGCTTCATGTTCTACCGTAGTGGGTACTACTACCTGTTCTGGAGTGAGGGGATCTGCTGCGGGTATGACACGACTAAGCCAGCGGCTGGCGCAGAATACCAGATCAAGGTATGTCGTAGTACGAGCGTGAGCGGTGGTTTCGTCGATAAGAATGGCGGAAGTTGTACGGCGGGAGGTGGGACGACGGTTTTGGCTAGTCACGACTATGTGTATGGTCCTGGTGGGCAGGGTATATTTACAGATCCGACTTATGGAACTGTGCTTTATTATCATTATGGTCAGTTTTGAGGTTTCCTTAGAGCTATTTTCAAGTCCAGGCTTGATGGTATAAGATGGAGACATAAGTGGTGATATGATCTGTACAAATGTGCTAACTTGATGGTAGCCAACACGAATATCGGGCTGAGTGATGCAAAGTATCAATTTGGCTGGAACACTATTGGCTGGTCTGGTGGCTGGCCGGCTGTGTAGGTCCATTGCTGTATAGGTCCATTGCTGTAATGTGCTGGGGTGTGTTTTAGGCATACATAGTTCTGTTTTCCTTATTTCATCCTAATATGAATCGCTTACAAGGTCTGTTAAATCAGAAAATATACTTATGTGTACGGAAAAAGATATGAAGATATCCGCTTGGACCTTCACTCAAAGGATGCGCGCTCAGTGACGTAATAGAAGATAAAAAGGTGACGATCAATGTGACAGGATTGGCCACTAGACCTCAGCACCCAATGCGTTTAATGGAATCTATACTAGAACCATGCTTCTATTATGATCGTAAACGGCGTATCTTTCTCATCTCTTGGTCGTGAATGCGACAATCCCACAATACCCTGACCCCTTATGTATGCAGATGATGCGCCCAATATCTACTGTGTGGTATCATCATGCTGCTTCACAGCTATATTATATCATAGCATGCAACCAACGCCGCACTCTTGGCTCCGGGATGAACTTAACCGTCCACCATATGCCACTCAAGACTTGTTCAATCCAAGCTGGGATCTAGTCCCTCACCCTCTTCCACGTGGATTTCGGCAACCTCATCGTCGTCGTCTCTTGGAATAAGCTTGACCTTCTCGTGTAGAATCTCACCATGAGGGTGTAGTGGTAGAGATGATAATATGCCACCAAATTGTTCATCCGCAAGCAAACTTGTATCGAGATCTGGCACCGGGGTTGGCTCCTCAAACTCACCCTCCGGTGGTGGAGAAGCGTTGCTGAAGTCATGCATACGGTTGCGTAGTGAGCTCGAACTCGCTGACGAGTTGTGCTCCACAATATCACTGCATGCTTGGTCGAAGACATCAGAATTTATTCCGTCATCCTCAGAACCGGCTCCGGGAGGCCGGTTGACTTTCTTAAGATCGTTGAGCGCACTCCAGTCCCAATTGGCCTCCATAGGATTGTGATAGTTCGCCACCCCACTATTATCATCATCGAGTCCCACACCTTCATCTTCGATGCTCTCTTGCAGTTGCAAACCATCATTCATTTCGATGTCAGCAATAGGATTGGAATCTGTTGCAATATTCTCGTACGCAGGTAGCTCCTCATCAGCATTATCCACTGTCTTTAGCTGGCTGCCCAAGCTGCTTGTGGCTCGGTGAGCTGCTCCTACTCCTGTCAAGGCGCTCGACGACCCACGCAGTAAACGTAGGGAGGAGTTTGTGACGAGGCCTCTGTCTTCCCCCGACTCGGTATCATCTTCGGAGGCTTCGGCGGTGGAGTTCTCATATACATTATGGATCTCTTGAAATCGAGGACCACCTAGCGGTTTATCGGAACGGCGACGGTAGAAGAGCAGATACGCGCTTGCCGTAACAATTCGCGAAGTATCGCGCTGCTTCGAGGCAGATGAATCTAGAAGCTGTTAGCTTGCCTTCATATTTCTTAAAAATTTTTACCTACCATTATACTCATACCATGCACCATCGTTGAAGTTTTTTGCAAATGCAGTATAATGACCACCACCAAGACCTCCCCAATGATCATCAACAGCGAAAAGATCGTAAATCTCCTCCTTTCCTTCTTGGCGCTCAATGACCCGTGAAGAAAGATCTAAGCCATCAATGGGGAAGTCGACCAGTACGTCTACCTTATCACGTCGATATGCGCTAGAACTGAAGCGTTTAAGATGCATCACAAGTATATCCGGAGTTCTCCATAACTCGAATTTTTTGGTTGCCCTACGGTGTTCCTTACATCGAGGGCAATACCAAGTATCTTGTTCCGAAAGAACCTCCTCCTTGCCGAACTCGTTGAGACAATCGTCAAGTGTGATACCGTGCTTCCTTCGTGTCTCTCGAGCCTTTTTCTTAGCGATTAGCTCTGGGTCTTTCCACTCAGGTACCTGGGAGTACGTTGGACAACCACGCATGGGGTCGGCAGGGTCATTGCTACCAAAGAGTGTCTCCCACGCGTCATTGTTCCAGTCTACGATAAGACCTTCTCCGAGCCGCACAAGTGGTCCACCCTCAGGGATTTCCTGGGGCGTCTCAGCTCCTGGAGCTTTTTTATATAGCTGGTTGCCCTTGCTTGAGTAAGTTTTGATAAACTGTTTACCACGTTTTCTTTGACCTACTCTAGCGCTAGAATTTTTACTGCGATGGGGAAGAGCCTGGAGAGTCGTTAGTAGATGCTTGGGAGATATCAGGGCCTGACCATCACGACATATGTGTGTAATTACGACTTACGATTGGTGGCGGCGTTGGACGCGATAGCTCATCCTCATCGCTAGACTCCTCATCATTCATACGAGTCACCCCAAAAGTGCTGGTAGGTTGTTCGTCATCCTCATCGCTTTCCGACCCCGTCCTCTCGTAGCCAATATTAGCAGTGTCATCGATTTTCTCTTCTACTTCAGGTGCCCTTGAGGACAACAAAGGATAGTCCTTGCTCTCATCCACGTCAGACCAACCGGTAGGTAATGCTGTTTTCGATTGGAAATACGAAATCTGAAATATGTTTTGCAAACCTGGACGTAAGAAGGAACTTGGTTCAATGTACTTGGGCCGTCGCTTGTTGAAGTTTAACCCAGGTGAAGCCCTGGTGAAAGTTAGATTATGCTATAGTAATCGAAAATATGAACTTACGATGGACTATCACTTGATTCCGAAGCTCCCATAATTTCGGAAGACGTATCCGCATTGGCCGAGTCTTTCATCGTGACATCCACTAAGCCATCTTCACCATCAATGGATGTAGCTATCACTTTGCCTTCCACAGAAGCATCGGAGCCATTAGCTAATACGATATCAGGATCGATGCTACCACTGACGCTTTCGTCAGTGTCCAGCTCATCATCGAGGTTTAAAGTGGTAAGAGTTGCAGCTTTCTCGATGATTTTCCTCCTAATCATATCTTCATCTTTTGCCTACAAGCATTGTTAGCAAAATTGATCAGGGAAGAGTAATCCCACAACATTTAACTAACCTCTTCTGGGGTAAGCATAATAAAATGAGGAACTTGTCCGCTATGCCAGCGATCCTTCTTCAAGCTGTAACGTGGGCTGGGATCATTGTTCGGATATCGATAGAAAACAGGAACAAGAAGCCGATCAGCCATTGGATCATCCCAGCTAGGAACCTCTTCTTCTGAATCATTTGAGAATTTTCCCTTGCCTTTTATTTTGCGCAATGGCCAGTTCGTTGGCTTCAACTCCAGCTCGAATACTGCAATGTTATCTTGAGCGCCAATGTCCTCAGATGCAATTGCGATATCCTCAAAGTGTCTATAGAATTTGGATTTGAATACCTCTGTCATGAATAATCGCTCGACAGAAGTCCCGACCCTTTTTGCAATATATTCCTTCACGACACGGATACTTGCATGCTTGTCTATGTCGACTGTAATACGAATCGGCTTGTCGTTCATAGGAAAGTAGAAGACGGTATGCTGCCAGGTGCTTTCAATTGGCAACTGTAGCGTCAAATTGTTGAATGGATCAAAAGTGATGCTTATTTTCGAACATATTGGACAGACTAGGGTTGATTTGTACATTCCCGTGAAAAGGTCAGCGATAACCGAGTCGTCACGCTTTTTCGAAATATCCCAAACTTTGGCAGCCATTTCACGAATCGCCTCGGGGTCATTTATCATTTCGTCAGTCGAGTCTGGCTTCTCGATATATGGCTTCTTTTTGACTCGGCTAAGATCTTCTTGAAGGCCGTCGAGCAGGAATCCGAGGAACTCCTGAGAATCTTGCTGTCCGTATCCAGAGAATGACGGCGCATATTTCCCGATAACGCTCTTGAAATCCCGTGGCGCCACAGAAGTTGGAGCATTGTCAGTATAAATCTGTTTCAACAACTTGCCATATGCACGTGCAACATTGCCATGGTTGCCCAATGGATTATCCTCGTTGATCTCAGCCTCACTGGCACCAGTCACAAAGTACTTGGTTAACTCTTCCACGCTGCGGACACATTGAAGCGCCGAGTTCATGTAACAGGTGTTTCCCAAATTGCTAAGTCCAACGGTTCCTGGAGTGCGCCCTGATTTTTGTGCGCCTGTTCGACCACGCGTCATAGGGCCAGATGGTGCCGGGCTACTCCGACCACTATTTGTTTGGCTAGTGGAGAGGGTTGAGGTTCCACGGCCAGATTTTGCTGCCTTCTTGTCCTTGGCAACGTAGTTTGAAACGAAGTTCTCGCCGGCAATGTTTTCGTCTATCACTAGCGATTGACTATCACCTAAGCCCGCAAAGGATAAATCGCTATGGCCATTATAATTGGCATTGTTGGTCTGGTCAGGAAGTTCTATGAGCTCTCTTCCGGTCCCTTTCTCTAACTGAAGAAAGGTTGCTACATCTAATAAAAGACCGGTCCAAGAGTCTTGTGGTTCTCGGGCACTCGTCTCGATAGTTGCCGGTACCGGCGAGCCGGGCCTTGATGGTGGAGGTGTTGCTGTAAGGACATTGATTACTGGCTCAGCGGCTGGCTGCAGCCGTGGGACTCTCCAAACTCTAACTTTTTGTGATATTTCTATGCCCGCAACACTCTTGATCTGCTTGAGAAATTTATTGTAGTTCGTCGACCGGCTTACAATGGTAATAGGAGCAGGTGGGTTTTGTACTTTGAGTTTCTGAGCAACGTTGATTGGAGAGAATTCCGACCATAGCCGATGGATTGTGAAAACGGGTGGATGAAGCTCATATTGTATATTTGGCAACCCATACTTGTCGTTGTTGGTATTGTGGGCTGTCCGAATGATTGGTATAGTGCCACGCAGTATTCCATACCACCCAAAAATGATGGTCCAAATCTCCACGGGGAAATATTCGAATGACTCCCCATTTAAACCCTGCTTCAGCCGTACAAAGTCTTTGCCGTCGCAGTCTTTGATCGTGTCCTGGATAAGATCTGAATTATCGATTGGGCCAATTTCGCCTTCGGGCTCAACCTTGCTCTTTTCTCGGGCTGTTGTCCCTCTACACATCACACGCTCCAGCCATCTTCTGGAGACCAGATAAACTTCCTGCCCATCTTGAATCTGATGTTCGCGTGTTCCCTCAAGCAGGTTTGTAACGATTTTGATCTGCTCATCTATTGGTGGTTCTAAAAAAAATCTATTAGCATCTTAAACTGTATTACCATTGAATAGCATACTTGAAATACTATCGTCACCCGTAGTTTGAGTCGATGCTGTTGTGTCTGAGCCTTCATCTGCTGGGGTTGCGGTTTGTGTTGATATTGAGGTATCTGTACTCTCCTGTTGTTCAGGCTGAGGGGTTTCAATCATATCAACATCCTCCTTCTGGCTAGGTTTTACCTCAGGCTCTGCATCCAAGTCGGAAGCCCGTCGCTTTAATGGCGATGACGACCGTTGTGGCAAGTCTGCCGCTCCTCCCATGATCGCCCGGTGTGCGAACGGAAGCAATGGAGACTGGCCCCGCCTGTCTCGTTCGGTTGCCGCCAAAGGATATGTTTGCAGATCTGAGCCTGGTAGGTCACCGCTTCTCTCGCCTTCGATGGACAGGCTAGCGTAGGCTGCACTTGGGGAGCTCGCTGCTGACGGGGGGTTGTTTTCGATGACAGATAGAGATGAGGCCGAATTATGAACCGTCGAGTTATATGAGCGAGGTGAGGCTCCGCTCTCGTCGGTAGGGAAGTCGAAACGAGGCAAGCCAGTGGGTGATTGTGAGTCGCGGTCCTCGACTGAAGCAAGTGGAATATCGTGATCGCTGTTTATGTTGCCAATGGTGTGTTGGGGAGATAGCTTTCTTTTCTTGAGGGAAGACGTTGTGAATGTGAGCTGCCTTTGCAGCTCTGAGTCGTCGTGGGGAGGCAGTGTGAAGGCGCTATGCTGGTGCTATGCTATTGTGAAGAGAAAAAGACAGGAAGGCTCGTTTTTCGTTAGCGGGCGTGGACATGTAATAATCAGCAAGGCTGCAAGAGGGGGCAGTCTGCACGTAATGGAGGGGAGGGGGATTTTATTTTACGACCACGACAGGAACTGGAACATCGAGCTCTATTGGAGAGGATAAATGTTGGGGGCGATTGACTGATTGATTCTACGGGAGAAAAGAATTGTATGCAGAATCAGAATCCAAGTCAGAGGCAGGTTATTGACTGAGACGGGAGATTTTTGGTGGTGGAAGGTAAAGAAGTGCAGTGCAGTGGAGCGCAGGGCCCAAGCCGCTAAGCCCAATTAGCGAAGGGAACGGGGCTGGTTGTCCTTTCTGCAGCCTGGTCATGACATTGATATCAAATTTGAACTGCCATTATTATATTTATTAAGTGAGAACGGGAATCCCTTTTTTTTTTTTTTTTTTTTTTCCCCTTTTCGATCTTGCTCATCTATCACGGCCACTTTTTACAATATTTGTAGCGACGGTGATGAATAAAGCGGTCAAGTGCCATTTCCAACACAGCCCTGCCCCGTGCACCGCGTTTGTGATTTTTCTCAGGGCACTACAGTACCCTACCGGCGTTGCCTACAGACTGATCCAGCTGAGCATGTTATTACTCACTTATGTTCTTGGCTGGATTTGAGGCTCGTTTTTTGTTCGCCTCCTCCCATTCAAAGAGTATTCAGGCTCTTCTTTATTTGGGTCATGTTTTTAGCACAGCCTTAGCTTACTGAGACTAGCAAAGACTAACACGCTGATCAGTAGATGCCATAGCTATCTTCCATCGATTTCACTTAATGCTACTCTATTCTCTTATCTCAAACCATCTTGATAGAGGAAGGACTATTCTCTACTGTAACAAGGGCCAACACATGTTTTAAGGTTTTTTGACTCGTTCATAATTTAATCCTTGATATTATCTCCGCTCTCCTTTTGCCTCCCTTTTCACTAACATGCTGGAAGTGGCCTACTTCGAATAGCATTCGGCTCATTGAAGTTCTAGATAGATCAGGATAACTGTGGATTTTCAGCACTGACAATTCTCTTATTTTCAATCTTCTGTCCGTGCCTGGGTAGCATTAAGACCTCGTCCAAGTTAGACTTGAAGGCCGTGGAGATTGGCATAGGAGACAGTCTCTGATTTTTGGCAAACTAGACACGATTCAACGATCTATATGCTGCTCATTATTTCGCGTAGTGCCTAATCAGAGATGTGTTCCACATTTGCACGCATATTATCGGTTACGACACGTGATCTGCTTGAATCTATTGTGATATGCATTGCACGAACCTTTGAAAATTTATAATCCAGAACGAAATAGAGTCACCAGTAGCTTGCTTTTCAAATCCTGTATCTATCGATAGAGGACTCATGCCAATCTTAACTCCCTTTATCAACATCAGAGCGTTGAAAGATCAAGTTTTTTCATCTTATACTTACCTCAGAGTTCAAAGAATTAGCCGCACTTGCTTTCCTTTAGCCGAGACTCTCCCTCATTCCGCAACTTCAAGTATATACTCCAGCCACACCATCTACATCCATCTCTTCGTCCCTATGTGGCTCACAAAACTCCTACCACTCCTCTTCTCAAAACTCGCCCCATATACAGCCTTCAACACACCCCTTTTCCACGTCCTCCGCAGCAACAGGACCCTTGAAATGTGGCGCGTACTTCATAAACTTACCACCCAAACTCGCCATCTTCTTTGTATCAACCTCACTCACTACCACACATCAGCACAACCCAGAAGCCTCACTCTCAAACTACATTCACCCCCAAACTGCCCATCGGCATCCACACTTCTGGGGCAAACCGCCAAAACCAGGACGTTCTCCTCACTCTCTCTAAAATTGGCACCAAACTTCGCAACAACCAAATTCACTCCAGCCATAAAATCCCAGTCTCATCCACAGATGCCAGGTCTACTACCCGCCCGAGATGGCTGCGATCTTCTTCGCCTGTCCCTCTCGCGCCAGCCCCGGAAACGCATTGACCATACTCACAACACGTGGTTTTACGGTGAAAGACCTGGAACTCCGTGTTCAGCAGACATTTAGCCAACCCACCTTTTATGCCATAGCTAAGGAATTTCTCTATGGTTACAGACTCTATTACAATAGGCGTACTACTACATAATGTACCACAAATTTCGGAACATTGACCATAAAATGTACCTTCTCTATTAGTAAGCACAGATACTTGATTTAATCTACCTGGATATGCATCACGCTCCGCGGCGCCAGGCAGACTCTCACTTCTTAATCCACGATCGCCTCAATCAGCTTCGTAAAGGTTAAAATCCAGGAATCAATGTATGGTGCGTTTTATTCTATAGCCAAATAAGAACCTAAATCACCTGGCGTGACGCTCTATAAACACACGCAACCAATATGTACGCCTCAAAACACCACCGCTATGCAAAACCCGGGTATACCCATCATGCAACCTCATCAGCATTCGCACCATTAACCTTTAGCTTCTCTTCCTCAGCAGACGCGCCACTCGTCTTCGGCTCCTCAGCCTTACCCTCCTTCTCCTTCTCCAATCTCTCCTTTTCCGCTTTCTCCTTGGTTTCTTTCTCCTCTCTCGCAATCCTCTCCCGCTCCTCAATATCTCGCTTCTTCTTATCCGAGATGGATTTCTCCACCCACTCCGCCGCGTTCTTCACCGCCGCCTCAGGCTCACGTTTCCACTTCAGGAAATACCCTTGGATCTCCGCGGGACTGAACGTCATGCTGGGTATGACCCGCGCGATCTCCTCACCCATCGCTTTAATCTGCTCGTCCTTTCTCTTTCTCTCTTCTTCCACCCGCAACGCCTCCTTCTCGTCTTCTTCCGCCTGTTTGATAACCGCGGAAGAAGATGAGCCTGGGGATTGAATGGCGATGGTGGAGGATTTGGTAGAGGGCATGTCACCTTCGATAGTGGCGTAGATGCCGCAGAAGATTGTGCTGATCATTTGCGCGTTTGCGAGGTCGAATTTCACAGTGAGGTCCACGCGTCCCGGACGGATGAGCGCATCATCTAGCTTGTCGATGTGGTTCGTCGTCATGATCAAAATTCGCCCCTCAGTCGCTGCTACACCATCAATGATGTTGAGAAGAGCTGACAGAGAAATACGGCTGCTAGGTGGAGGGGGGGAGACAAGCGTAGTCCCACCATTGGCGATATTCTGTGGAAGAACAGGAGTTGGAGGAGCCTCAGTGACTATCTCGCGCGAATGAGTAAGACCAGCAGTATCAATATCCTCGAGGAGAACAACGCATTGCTTTGGCAGCTCAGCGAAAAGGGTGCTGAGGTTCTCCTCGTTCATGGCCATGGAATTGAGGGAGACAATGTATATCTTCAGCTTGAAATATCCAGCAATTGCAAAGCTGAGTGATGATTTGCCAGTGCCTGGCGGACCAAATAAGAGGTATCCACGACGATAAGGGACGCCACGATTGCTATACCATCTGCGAGAAGAGGGGTCGAGATATTCGCTCATATCATTCAACAGCGTGGATTTCACCTCCTCATCGAGCACTACCGTAGAAAATGGGCGTGAAACACGGGAGACACACCGAGTCCATGTTGGCTCGCTGCTTCCTGGCTTTAAGGCACCGCGGTAGATGACGGTCTTGTTATTATCGGCCTTGGAGAACGCTTGTCTACAGTCTTGAAGGAGCTCTTTCAATAGTGTAGGATCCCGACCAAAGCTGGAGATAGAGATGTTTTCACGCTCGCTGACGGAGCCGTAGCTGATTTGGCGGGTGTCTTCCGTACGGGAGAATACCATGGGCCAGCCTTTATACCAGAAATAATGCGTACCAAAAGATGGAGTGAACAGGACCTTCTTCTCCTTGCCTCTTAACCGGTTGATAAGTCCAGTGAAGCTATTATCATCATCTTCGTCGTCATCCTCTTCATCATCGCGAAATAGCCACCACTTTCTCGAATTCACATTCGTATTAGCGACAAAATTTCTTGATTTCTTGGCGAATTTCTGATTTGCGATCCAACCCATAACCATGTTATACATCTCGTCATCCACGCGTATGGAAGCGGTGGACATAAGATGTGTGTAGGCGAAATTGGAGACCCCATCTCTGACATATCCCCATACGAAAACGAGAAGGCCTAAAACGAGGAATGCGGGTATGTAGAGCGCAAGGTCTATATTGGTGTATCTGTAGAGAGCTGTTGAGAAGAGAGAGAAGCCAGGGACGAGAGTTTCGAGTATTTGTAGTTGAGGGTTGAACGTTGGTTTGGTGGGATCCAGGAAGTTTGTGGTGCTGTCCATTTTGACCGATCGGTGGTAAATGGTGCTCCCGGATTGGTTCATGATTGTTGGAGTTAAAAGAAAATGATATATAAGTCTTGAGAGCAAAGTTGGAAATGTAAAGAAAATTAAATTCGTAAGGTTAGGGTAAGTTGAAAGGCCCCTCGAAGTAAGCAGAAGAGACCGCTGACAATGAAAATGAGAATTAATATTAACAGCAGAGTGAAGATTTATATCTCATCCACCAGGCAGCAAACTGTGACCTGAAAGGTCGCCTAAGAAACAAAGCATCACTTAGGCTTGCCGGCACTGACTCACAAGGCAGCCCCAAAATCAGCTAGTCAGGGACTACTGTGCGTATCCCCATACCCGCATATTTTTCTGGGCTAGTTTAGGAGGCGTAGGCAGCGTATCTTACCACCTTTGGACGCGTTTGGCACATCCTGCATTGAGGCTGCAGATGTATCAGCGGTCCTCAAATAAGGCTGGCGGTCTCGCCGAGTGTGATCCATGATGATGATTGGAGGCAGATGCAACATGTTTGCATTCGAGGCCTAAGGTTCAAGCATTTGGTGGCTGTGCGCGGACCACGTCAAAGTGGATGACGCTCTTATTTGTGGGCTTAGCCACAGTTGTAATCAAGGTACAACAGTTGTTACCACTGTAATGGTTAGAGGCTGTTCTAGATCGTTGTGATACGTCATATGTCGTCTATGTCAATTCGGTATCTGGATTGAGTGGTCTTGAAAATGCTTTGCCCCCCTGTGAGTATGGCGGGGAGGCCGGGGGAAGAATGAGGGGAATGGAATTGGCGTTTAGTCACGTGTGCCACACTTTAGGCGTTTTAAGGAATACTATAGATATTTGCTGGTGCACTTGGAAAGAAACTAGTAGTAAAAGAATTAGTAAGCGCATTTCAGTGATATGTGCGCATTGATTGCTGTATCTCAGCATATTGCGGGACCCAAGAAGGATCTGGCCGACAGATCTATGATAAGGACGCGACTTAAGGTGGTCGTCTGAATGCCTCAATCGCTAAATGAAACGCAGATATGTTTGGATGCTCGATGTTTTACATTCACACTCGACGGCGGGTGGCGTATGCAGTTGAGGCTCGCTGGTAGAAAGGAAAGCATGTTCAAACAAAGCCGGATTAGCTGAAAAGGGAATAGCGATCCACGAAGCTTGGCAAGCCAGGAGGACCTTAAATCAACTTACACTAGTTTTTCCATCTTGCTGCTATAATTAAAACACCCAAACAGAAAACACTTGATAGTTCATCCCAAAGATGCTGGCAATGAGACGAAGAAATACGCTATCATATCTCTTGGTTGACCATTCGCCGGTGCAATTGAGCCGGCCCCTCATTCGTCGGCGCGGGGTCAATGGCTCGGCGACAGCTCCGTCCCTTGTGCCTGCGTTGAATGCGGAAGAATTCATTTGGTTACGCTGTTACTTTAACCCGAGGTTTGCATATCAGGACAGCTAGACAAGCACCCACCAGATTCGGAGCAGCACAGGAACAGACATGCTCAAGCGAACATCTAATCTCCTTCCACATGATGCCATCTTGGCAGATATGAGAAAAATGGGACATCGCGGTACCATACCCCCGAGCACTTGCGTGCTCAACAGGGGCCTTTATCTAGGTATATATGATGAAGCTTGGCCTTTGGGAGAGTCAATGGTTCAACGCGAGCTCTCACTTCGTGCTTCTTTCCGCCATCATTGTGTTACCTTGGAGGAAGGTTTAGGGAGAAGTACTTCTCTGGTGTTCGTCAATCATGGCACCACGACTCCCTCTTTATCTTGCCTTGTCCGGCCTGTTGAGTTCGGCCACAGCTCAATTATTCAAGAACTCCAGCTCCTCTAGTGCAGCTACTGTGCATTGGCTGGGAGAAAAGCCAACCCATAACTATGGGACAACCTTTGGGCTCCCGTGGCCTCAAGGACGATATCCAGCTAATCATACCACGTTCACTGCTTCGTCGGGCTCTGGTGAACAGGTCGATCTCCAATCCTGGGTAACGGGATATTGGGCAGATGGATCTGTGAAGTGGACCGGGCATGCAATTTCAGCATCCGGCAGTAGCTACGACGAGTATACTGTCACAGCAAGGACAGATAACTCATCGACCTCTGCTCCAGCTACGAATGGTACTGCATTGTTGGCCGTGTCTGATTCCGCTGCCAGTATCACGGTCGACACGGGAAAACTCAAAGTTTCATTCCCTAAGGAAGGCAGTATTGTCATTAGCTCCATCCAAACGAAGAGTGGGAAAATAATTGGGCAAGATGGACATCTTGTTCTTCAGTCTCAATCAGGCGTAGGCTCAAACTCCTCCATTGAGCATTTTGCTTTTTCAAGCAACATCGAATCAGCATCTGTCAGTGAGCAAAGCTCCGTGCGTGCTTTGGTGACGGTCAGGGGAAAGCATCAAGCCACAGATGGCAATTCTCATGAGTACGTATTGCTTTCATTTGTGCTTTGAAACCTTTTGCACAAATTTGCGGGCAATATTCCAAGAATTTCCACATCAAGGTTCCAAATACACATCATGGGGTTGCTTTGTGATCCTCTCATTTTTCTGAGAATATATGCTAATAGCCATGCAGTGATTGGCTTCCATTTGTCTTGCGTTTTTACCTATACGCAAACTCCGATTCTATCAGACTGGTTCACAGTATTGTTTTTGATGGAGCTGCCGATCGTGATTTCATCACGGGCTTGGGTATCAGATTTGGAGTGCCTTTAGCTGATGAAGCCTATTATAATCGTCATGTCAGAATTGCTGGCGTGGAAGGAGGAATTCTTAATGAAGCAGTACAGGGAATCACTGGTTTAAGAAGAGATCCTGGAGCAGCGGTCAAAACGGCTCAGTATAAGGGCGAAAAACTACCTTCAATCGAAACCTGGGATACACGAGTCTCCAGCAGGCTCAGGTGGATTCCAACGTGGAGCGACTACAGCCTGAACCAGCTGTCTGCTGACGGTTTCACTCTCCAAAAACGAACCAAGGCCGGACAGAGTTGGGTGAAAATTTCAGGAGGCACTCGTGCAGGTGGTCTCGCTTATCTCGGTGGCGCGACGCAAGGGGGACTAGCTGTAGGACTTCGTGACTTTTGGAAGCGCTATCCCAGCGGCTTGGAAATCTCCGGTGCTGCGTCAGATCTAGGTGAAGTGACGGTCTGGCTCTATTCCCCGTCAGCCGAGCCCTTGGATCTCCGTCCATTCCATGATGGATTAGGACAGAAAAACTACACAGCTGAGTTGGATGCTCTTGAGATCACGTATGAAGATTGGGAAGAAGGCTTCGACACTCCTTACGGAATTGCAAGAACCAGTGAAGTGTTTTTGTTCGGCTTTGAGCAGACACCTCCAAGTGACACGCTTTCCAGTCTAACAGAGCACATTAATAACCCACCCGTCCTAGTGGCGACCCCAGAACACCTAAAAGAATCAAAGGCACTTGGGACTTATTGGGATCTCCCAGATACCAGCAGTTCTGAGTCGTCGACGATCGAAAGCCACCTTGACTTTCTCTTCAAGTTTTACCAAGACCAGATTGAACAACGAAGATGGTATGGATTTTTAGATTATGGAGACTTCATGCATACGTACGACACGGATAGACATACCTGGCGGTATGATGTAGGTGGATATGCCTGGGACAATTCTGAGCTCTCGCCTGACTTGTTCTTCTGGCTCTACTTCCTTCGCACTGGCCGAGAGGACGTCTATCGATTTGCGGAAGCCTTGACCCGTCACACCGGGGAGGTAGATGTGTATCATCTTGGACAATGGAAAGGGCTAGGAACTCGACACGGTGTCCAACACTTTAGCGACAGTGCTAAACAGGCTCGGATCTCACAGCCACAGTATCGCAAGTACTTCTACTATCTGTCTGGTGGTGATGAACGTGTTGGAGAGTTGTTGGATGAGCTTCTGGACACAGACAAGACGTATGGGGTTCTGGATCCACAAAGGAAGGTACGAACTGATGGGTGGAAACCGACTCCCAACTCTACCGTGGCATTTGGTCTTGGAACTGATTGGGGCGCGATGGCTGGAGGATGGCTCATCGCTTGGGAACGTCGCGGCCTTCGTTGGGAAGAGGCCAAGACGAAGCTGACCAACACCATTACCGGCATAGCTAATCTTAAAAACGGCTTCGTGACCGGGTCAGGACTCTACGACCTCCAGAACTGGACCCTGGGTCCTCCACCTGCAGACCCGCAGAACCGCGGCAACGTCTCCGTCTCCCACCTTTCCGCGGTCTTTGGCCTACCGGAAGTCGTCTCTGAAGCAATCGAATACTATGGCTCCTCCCTCCCCGCCGGCTTCAAAGACGCTTGGCTCGATTACTGCTACTATTTTGATGCCAGCAGGGCAGAGCAAGCCGCCCGATACGGCGTCTCATTCGGCTCGCTAAATCTGTATCAGGGCCATAGTAGGTTGGCTGCTTATGCATCACGGGAAAGAGGAAACGCGACGTTGGCAAAGAGGGCATGGAAAGAGTTCTTTGCTAGTGATGGATTGAAGCCAACTGCAGCATGGAACTCGACTCGTGTGGAAGGTAGTGCCGTCTTAGTACCTGTTGATGAGGCGGCATGGTTGTCGACAAATGATCTTGCGCAGTATGGCCTGGCTGCTATTCAGAACTTAGCTCTGATTCCTGATTCGTTGGCCACGTGGAACTCATAGGAGACGCGGAATTTCTGGCTATAGTTTTTGTAAACATACAATAATAGCGACCTTGGAAGCATATTTAGCTCGTATTATTTGTAGATAACCCACTGTGAGACAGCCTTGCCCAGCTTAGAACAGTACGCACAAACATCGTGTGATCAAAACAAGAAATGTGACCATTTGCCGCTAGATCAGCTCTAAGGTTTCCGTTTCATAAGAGCCAAGATATCGCAAAGCCCCACCGTTGCTCACCAGTGAAAAAAAGACACCGACACGAATGAACGACTCGCTTTGTGGAGCTTGGTGGATTATAAGTCCAAAAGCTGCCCTTTCCAATTTCTCTCCAGGTCCAGACAGTGGCGCCAGAAGAAGACCGTCATCTTCGGGTTCAGGTTCTTCAACGAAACTACCCAGTAATATCATCTTGAAGTTCCCCCGCAAGATCGTGCCGTTGGTGTACCAGTCCAAACGAATTATCACGCAGCCCCCTTCCCGCAGGTCAATTTTGAAATGGCCGGGGAAGCGCCCCGAAGGATCTAGCCGCGTATATGGTCCTATCGTGACTGTTATACCAGAGTACGTTATCCTGGCGTCCTCCACCCTGCCGAAAGGATTGTTACCTTCCACCGACACGGTAGCGTCAAGCTTACACTCGTTCCGCACATCGCTCCAAATATGCGAGTAGCACACAATCGAGCTGTTAATCCATCCCTGCCGACCAGCCCAACTCCAGGATGGCGAGACGTAAGGCGGTGAAATGAGTTTTGTGATGAGTGCGGTCAGATTCGTGGGATGATGGACCTTGAGGATACCTAGGAGGCCGCCTTGGTGACGCTCCACATCTACTTCCCACATCAGCCCGACCGCTAGGTCCGAATCCCAAAGGCCCGCCAGGTACCTTGTGCTAAACGCTCTGTTGAACATAGATGCCACACCTGAAACGGCTGGGAGGACGTCGTGTGGATGTGTGAAAATGCGGTCGCAATAATTGGTCAGTACTAACTGATACCAAAGAGCCCAGACTGACTGTTGTGGGTTCCGGAGGTCATCTTGGAGCTGGCGAGGAGATTCGAATTGACGGACACCTATCGAGCCGGACCGGTATGCCATCCTGTCTGAGCATGCAAAGGATATTTCTGATTGCTCAAAGCAGAGAAGCCGTGCAGAAAGGAACGTTTCTTGAAAAGTCCAGCCTCGCCTCGACCACCTGCTTTCCATAAGCCGGTCCACCACGATGCCAGCGCCGCTACGAAGGCTTGAACTATAGTAATAGCTGATGCAATATTGCCCTTGGATGTCCGGGTTGATCCCGGATTGGAAGTCTATGGTCGTGGTATGAGTTTCTGGATCAAGAAAACTCAGATTACAGGAGGCTGTAAGCGAACAAATCGTAATGTATGAACACCCGTAGATCTGGTCCATCTGACTAGATTCCACTTCCCAGTCATGAATGTTGTCTTGGAGAATGCACAGTGTATCTACCCATAAATAGGAAAGGGATAAAGATCTTGCAACCGTTATGGCATCTCGTATCACTATGGGCAAGTCGTGCAGGTCAAATATGAAGCTGCCCTCGGATTTTGAGGATGCAAGAAGCTGTAGTTGTTGTTCACGGTCAACAGGTGATCCCCAGCAGTAGCTCAGTGCCGCATAGTGTGGATGAGAATCACCAGTCGATAACGAGGCGATGATATCAGCTCCGTCACTAACTTGCAAGGTGTCGTAACGGATGTCTACGAGTCTTTTAGGAAGAAACCCTTTCGTGTGGTCAAGTCCGCAATGCCTCGAGTGAGGGCCTATTTTCCCATCGCATTCAGCTAAGTGGTGTTTAATCCAGTCTATTGCCGGTAGATCCCAAAGCTGGGACGTAGGAGGAGCCCGCTCAATCCTCAACCATTGACAGCATATAGGATAGCCTAGAAAGAAGTCAATCCCCAAAACCAGAAGAAGGCAGAGTTTATGTATGCCATAAAAACGTACGAGATGTCTTATGCACTCGGCAAACAATATGAAAAGCAGGCTCTTTATCTCGCGGGCTTCCCTCTACAGTATCAAGATGCATCGTAATCCTCAAAGCCTCCAATCCGCCATCAACATTTCCCAAGTGGCCCCAGGCATATGCAAACACTAATTTAAAAGGTAGGAACCGCCCTTCAAAGTCACGAATGTCGTCGCCCAGTTGGTATTGTACGTCAGCTGAAGACAGTACATCTTTTAGGAATCCACCGAAGGGACAACCTGCGCTACTGGCAACCGAGAGGTTTGGAAAAAAGGGGAAGGAGTCGAAGATTGCTAGGTCGACAGGGTATGCCCATGTTCCGTTTTTGGTATGTGTGCTAGGAAGATGCGCTTGGCACGATGAGATCAGGGCATCATTGACTTGGATTCTACTGCACCATGGACACGAGCTCGCGATATGCATAGCGAGGCAAATTTTGGCACAGACGTTGATTTGGGGGTATTGATTGTTTGTATGAGAAAGGTAGTGTCAAAAGTGTGGCCACTCGAGAGGATTGATGGGGCACGGACTCCGGCCTCTATCACGATAGATCGTCGGTATAGAGTAGGCATTATGTCCGTCATTGGCTCGACTGGGGTAACAATACTGTAGAAGAAACAATTCGCCCGCTCGGTTAAGAGTCTTTTGGCAAGTGTAATTGGCCCGGAAAGAAGGTGGGGTTTCATGAATGACAAACTCCTGGAGTCATTCATAATTTAGTATTTGCTAGATCTTTGATTACGTACAAATGAACATGAAAGGCTGGACACTGGGCTTATAGCAAACGCCTTTTCGAAATGTGTACATACCTAGTAACAGTAAGCGCTTTGATATTATTGTCAACGTTATTGCAAAGATACGCTTCAACTCGGGGGCACATGGAAATAAGGTCACAAGCATCCGCTCTTAGATAATGGTAGTAGAAAATATTCTCATAGTCGATCTGGTCGCTAGTTATCATGTTAGACTCACAACCACCAACCTCACTCGGCAGATTTAAAGAACCTCCCCATTACCAATCGCACATGAAATATCAGGACTATATCAAAAGGCTGAAATTCTCATTCTTAAGTAGGCCATATTCTCGCTAGTGTCTTTTTCACTCTAATTATCCGCCCCTTCAACCTTCTTCATCGCCTCTGCAGCCCCTTTTGCAGCAACATCATTACCTACACCGAAATATCTCTAAAACCTCATCCCCTCCCACCCGCCGTCTATTATACCCATGCAAATAATCTTTCCCCGGCTCACTTCAGCTCAGGAACCGCTCAAGGAGCATTGCATCGGGAGTTCCATAACGTTGTTCGGGAGTTTCATCATATCGAGCCATCGACCAAGTAATCTCAGAAACCGGGATGCTTAGGCCAGAATACATGGTTCGAGGCCCGCAAGCTTGGGTTGGTTGCTGCGAGTAAAGTCTTTCTATGTACCAAGTCAGGAACCTATTGTCATGGCTGTGCAATCGGATAGAAAGTGCCATGGTGAAATTATTTCTGGCTGGTGAATCAACTGGGTTGCTAAGACTAGTTAAAGTTTCAATATGTGAATAATATAGCTTTTTAAGGTCGTTTTAACTCGTTTAAGCTACTTATTATAGCCAGAATCGGTCTTTGGCAATCTCTTAGGGCTTTACCAGGCTAGGTATTAAATATATTATAAACCTAGTGCTAGTCTTCATTCAAGCTAAGCAAAAGCAAAATAAGGCCAAGTCTGAAACAGCTTTTTCAGATGGCTCGGGTTGAGTTTTTTTTTACCTAGCCAAGCTTACATATCTGCAGACTACAAGGCAACCGAGTGACCAGGGACCAGACCTTCCAAGGGTTCGCATAGAATATAAGATCCGTGATCGCGGCGTTTGGAAGGTTGCACATACTCTTCTGGTTGACCCTTCCGACCCATCGGAGGCCAGGCGGGTAGCGGTAAAGTATATGAGAAAACGGATTCACATATTCGACACAAGCTTCCGCAAGCTAACACCCCAAGCATGCTTTGAGGATGTTACGGCAGATGGCACAAACAAAACACTTTTGATTCCGGAATGGGACATTGACACGGACAATCTTCCAACTTCTGTGTCTAAGGAGCGCCCTGATTTAAAGACGAATTCGGAAGCGGACCCCTCTATTCTAGAGCCCAATCCAGGGGATGGTTCAGAAGGTGAAGAGACAGTTCATAAGAGAGTCGCCAGGCGCGATTCAAGGTGAGTCCCAACTTGGACAAAGGTTAGTTTAAAAACCCTGGTCTAGTTGTGTAGTAGCGTTCTCTGTTGGCGTCTTTGGTATTAGAAAAGTTAAAATCTTCACTGCCTTCCATTTGTTGTAATTTTTCAAGATTGTGCTGCTGGGCTCGCTTAAGTTGCCACTCATATCGACGGAAGTAAAGTGACCTGTTCTGCTAGCCATAAGCATATCTCATTGGTTATACACACGATCTCACCTAGAGACGGGTGCAAAGACAGGGGGCAAAGACAGGAGGCAAAGACATGGGGCAAAGACATGGGGCAGAAAATTCTTGGTCTAAACTAAGGTACCCCATCCAGCTCCCTTGCCAAATTCTAATATATTCGGGATTGACGAGGGAGCCGCATCGGCTCCCCCCAATCGTCCAATAGAGATAGGATCCAAGTAACTTCCCTGCCTCTTTCCAACTATTGCCTTCGGGATCGACAGGGATAACAGGAGCGTGCTCCCAAACTCCGCCTATTGCTTCTATTGTTGGACTGTTCCAGCAAGTTTCTGAACCTAACGCTCAAAATACATCAAATTACATGAAGTCATTGCTCGTCAATAGTGTACCCCGTTCTAAAAAGAAATAAGACCCAACAGAAGTAAACAACTAAGCGATGCAGCAAAATGTGGCCTGAGTAATACCCCGGCACCAGAATTCTGCCCATTAGTGCCTGGATCGTTCCGGAGATGGGCACTACTGGGAGACATGGTCTTCATGCACGTCAAGTGGGCCTCCGTCTCAGAAATAAGACTTCCGTTTCCGGGATAAAACAGCGTAAGGATGGGGGTGATTCCAAAAAAGGCATTGTTGAGTTCTTGCACCGAAGCGTTGCCCTGGAAGTTCGTTAGTGACTTTGAAATATGTTTTGGATGGATGGAAAGCCAACCTCAAAAATAACAGAGTTGACAGGCGTCAAGTCATACTCCTTGGGTAAGATTGGCCAGCAATCTGAAGTTGAGTTCTCAGCAGCCGTGATGGGATTGGCAGAGCCGGGGCCAGTGAGTTCTGTAGTATTGTCAGTACAGGACCTAGCAATAAACTTTTACTGTTCGGGAACTTGCCTTTGACACTCAGGCCCTCCCACTTGTTGCTAGTGGCAAATGCTGTACAAGCGGAGTCCAAATTCGCTTTAAATGAGTCTTCAAGTTTGTTGCAGACCTCAGATGTGTTAAGGGCTCTGATATCCATCGAGATGGCGCGATTTACTAGAGCACTGACACAGTCGGCGGTCAGGGCCTGCTGACAATCTCCTTCGGCTTCGCCAACACTTGGATTTTTGAAGTTCACCAGAGAACTGACTTCATTGAAGAAGACAGCGCAAGCACCGGTACCTTTGAGATCCAGATCCGGAGGAGTGCCGAGGTAGAAACTCCTGTCAAAAGTTCGCACTTTATTGAGATCGGTGACTGTGACTCCCTCAGTCCAGGATAATCCGTCAAGAGAAGAACTGGTTGCTGGAATCCGTGAAAGGCCAATGGTTGTGAAAGGTTTATCAACCAGAAGGCAGTCGTCAGTGTTATTGTTGGGGCCACCTGCACAATTGAGATCGCCGCAGCCGACGATGGTGGAAGGAAGATCTTGACAATGGACAACGAGGACATTTGCCAGCACAGCGGCAACGGTTGCAATCTTTATTGACATCTTGGTTGTTGGGGTTTTAGGAAACGGCCGTGAAATAATTTGGGAGATACCGAGTCGGAAACAGCGGAAACAGCAGAAGCGGAAATGAAATACAGGGAAGTTAATAGATTAAATTGAGTATGAGATGGGAATTAGAACCAAGAAAAAGAGTTGATGGGCTTGACCAAGACTGAAGCAGTGACACACTGTGATTAAATGGACGCACAAGATACCAACACTGCACACACATTTCTTACCAAGGGAGGAGGCTGTGAGAGACCATAAAAGAAGACCATGTTGTTTCAAATAGTCGTAAATCTCAATGAGTGTTGGCAGCGCTTAGCTGACAACGTTCACTCCTGTGAACAAGCCTATTGGCCAGATTTGGCCTAGTCGTTCTTGGCATCAGGACCCCTATTTTGTTCACTCTAGATAGTTGATTCTATTAGTTTTACAATCAATATCATATGCCCTATTCTACAACCTATTCTGTGATAAGATCACCTTCAATCTATCCGTTTGTCAATTCCCTCTTCAAAAACCCAACCTCATGCCCCAATTTCGTCCTCTGTCGCCAAGGGCGTCTATTCATTGCGGCCCGTTTCAATATCCAATTCTTCCCGAAATAGTGTACCCCGAACGCTCTCGGCCCGAGGTGACTACCTCTCGGATTGATCAGTCTAGACTCGTTATGTTGGCAATGGTGTTGAAGCGGTCCTAGAGCACTATGTTGACGACTCTATGAAAATATTGTTGCTATGCTCAATCGGCTTCGTGCAAGCACACCAGTCAATGCATCGGTTAACAAGTTTAAAGCCTTGAAATCATTTAATACAGCCATCTTCTCTCGAAGTGATACGTTGAAGAGGCTGGAACACCAACATGCTTGGTTTTTATTGATGCCTTAGAGTTGAAGCCGCAAAAAGTGCTCCCAATATGCCAAGCGGCAGCGGCCGCTTTAAAGAGGGATTCAATTCATTACGCAGCAGCTGTGTTTATGCCAAAGAGAACTTTTGATATCCATGCTAAAGCGGCCGCGCCCCTTGGCATTTCCAAAGACTTTTGCTGGCGACCTTCGTACTTGAATTTGGTCGGGATTTACTCGACCTTTACTTCTTCTTCTATCGTTCCTTAGTGAACATGAGCCGCATGGCCGCAGTCAGTTTCTGTCCCGTGATATCCAAGGTGGAAAATAAGCCTACAAGACCTATTAAATTGCCGCAATCAGCGGGGCGTCGTTTGGGTCACACCTCAACGAGCCTCGCCCGCAGTTCATTCGAATATTAATTCCCAGGAACCTTAGCTGCATAAGTCCTATAGCTTGTTAGGTACCCGTCTGGTAGGTTCCAGGAAAGAATTCCATGCAGCCTTCTTTCTGCACCTAATTTAACGTAACTGGGACACCTCTACTTTCTATTCTACGGTCTAAGCGATGTTGTGCCTTACATCCCAACATCCCAAAACCACATTGTTCCATATTTCCCTTGCCAACACACTCATCTCCAGGTGTGTCAGCCGCTTTGGAATACACCAGTGAGTGCAAAACCTAGAAGCTTATCGGCTCCTTGACGCGACCCAAGCGGCTAACAATGCTGCGTGTAGGTATGCTTAAATTCTATTTGTCTTTGGCTGGGTCGGATACCCAACAAACAGCGCTGACACAGTGAGATTATTTGATACTCTAACTTTCTAGGCTAGTTGTGGCCTTCATTAGGCCGCCCGTAGGGGCCGGAGCAGTGTTGGCAAGTATGTATCGATGTGTCTGTCCATACATACATTCTCATAGATTTATTCGAAGTTAAGGGGTAGCATCCCGACAAACTCGAAGGATAGCCGCGCTGTTGTAGTATTACCTCCCTTTTTTCTAGGCGCCAGCAGTATCGAAGTGTGTGGCAAATCCATAGCACTGTCAGATTCCCAAAACATTCCTGCAAGCCCCTCGGTTTCATGAGAACTTGTCGTGCTGAGGCAATAGCCTCAAAGCTGTCCCAGCGCTGTTGATGCAGCATGAAGAACAGGAAGATCTTATAAAGATACCTGAAAGCACAATCTATGTTGCAAAAATGTAGAATATACTATCCACTTCACTCTTTCTTTTCATACGCAATTTCGAAGACACTAGTCTCTCAATTGTTTACCTGCTTCAACTGCTTTCCTTCATTTAACCTCGAATCACCACTCACTTCAGTTGGTACGCCGGCTTCGAAAGCCCCTACTGCCCTTTTTGTTATTTCAGTATCGCTTCCTTAGCCTTACGATTCCTCGAAACACATTTGCAGCATCTCTACACTTTCAACTTCGGCAAAAACCTGATTACCCAAGAACCCTACCAATCTTACATCTGCGGCTATGGCTGGACTTGCACTTCTCAATGTTGTTAGATTAGTGAGCGGTATACTTGGAATTGTCCAATTCGGAAAGGACGACTTCGGCGCACCAGGCGAGGAAGGAAAACACTCGGTGCTCAAAGTCCTAGTTGGCCTCGACCAGCCAGGCGGATTTAAGAATGCTGGTGGTGATCTACCAGATGTTCGCCTCTTCAACGAGGTGGGTGACTTCCTGGGCATATCGGCAGACTCGGGAGAAGTCGAGAAAGGAACCACAGGCGAGATAAAGGTGAGGCACAGAAACGGAGAGGGCCAGCAGGCGCCGTATGCCGTCTTGTCAGGCAACGATAATGCAATCTGCATTGCCCATATCTCCATCACCTGGCCAGATGGTTCCAACTATGCCTGGGTGGGGGATTGGGGTGAAATATGCTCCAAGTACTACCCTGTTTCGTGGTATCCCATCTCAGCAGTCTTCATCAACGGGGCAAATCACCAACCTGGGTGTACATGGATCGATGCCAATGGCGACATACCTCACACAGGTCTACAGATCCGCTTCCCGGAATTCGTCAGGAAGGATGGCGAGGCTTTCGAAGACCCCGAAGAGATCAAGGCGATCGAGGAACGTATCTGCAACTCCGGCGTGCCGTTCAAGGTCTTCACCGAGCCTGATCCAAACACGGTTACGTACTGGACAGATCCAGCCCAGAGGAAAGTCAGCGCCAAAAGAGCATTCAACCTCCCCTTGGATCCCAAGTCGAGAAAACGCCGGCGCCGCTACGGTGCCAAAACATCAACTCACCGCTTTGAGACGACTCACAGGAACCACATCAGCATGCACAAAGCCTCCTCCCAAGCTCATATGAATCGACTCGTCATAAACAATAGCGCCAACCAGGAAGCCAAACGCTTATGTCATAGTCCCAGCTCGCTTGGTCCTGATTTCGTCGATATCACCGGCGGGCTCTTCTGTAAGATGTCAGACAAAACCTTGTTCCCGATCTGCTCGGCCGTGATCTGGGATAACTGCTTTAGTCTGGCCGTGCGGCAACTTATCATTGGGGGCCTGGCAACGAGAGATACTCCTTACAGCGATATTCTGGATTGGAGTACGAGTTCATAGAGACGATGACTCTTTTGCACTTTCACTTTGGGGACTTGTTTCAATTCTTTTCTTCAATTCTTTTCCTCAATTCCCTTTCTTCAATCATAGCGCTCGGTTTGTTGTGTTTGCGTTTGCGTTTGCGAACTATGCATCGCTAGAAATGGCGGAAAAGAATACCAAGTGCGGGGAACATTTCGATCCTCTAGGTGGCCGAAATGCATAGCGAAGGCCCTGCCTGTTCAGTTTCTCGTTGCTGAGCCTAAAACCAGGCAGATTTGACACTCTGTAACCTAGGGATTCCAATTATATTCGTTTCTGAGTCTCCTAGATGGCTATACCTTTCCGTCCGGCTGTCTATGTGCATACTTTCTTGATCTGTGAAGAGAAATTGGTTAGCGTACAGCATTAGTTCAGATTTACCGATGACAACTTACCTGCCTCAAGGTGTTGAGAAATGAGAGAAATTCTATGATTACTAAGCAAAAGTCAGCTGATTCTTTGATTCCTATTGGCCGTAGCTCCTTGTACGATCCCTTGTACGATCCCTTGCACGCACCCTAGTTCTAACCCTAGGAAGCACTAATTATTAGGGGGGGGAATAGTAAATCTCATCGCCTTAATTAGGTGCACGAAGTATAGTTGGCAAGACGATTCTGCTTGGGGATAGGATTAACCTACCGTAGCCGGCGGTGAGACACAACTTATTCTGGAGACTACAAGGTGTTTATTTTTGGGTCAAAAAAAGGGGGCAAAGCCAGGAGTGCTTAGCGAGAGTTGAACCAATCACGTACAGCACTTGATATCCGCGTCCTGTCAAAGGGTTATTAGCTCGTGCCGAAGCGGAAAACGTGATTTACGGTTCCAATGAAAATTGGTAAGTAGGGCGATGCTGCGCCTAGATGCGCATCATGTAGATCATACACTCGGCAGAGCATCTCAATCCCCAATTTAGATCTACTGCAGGTGGAGGTATGAGTGTTCTGATCTCTCGCATTGCAGTAATCCAAGTGGGCGATTGATGCTGATTATGGGACAGTGTTAGATGTAAAGAGTAGAAGGTTGAGATACACATCGGTCGCGCTCTAGCGCAAAGGTCAAGCCAAGCACGCTTCGACGACTACCCTGTCCCTGATCTGATCGGCGTCATTACTTAAGCAGTGTCAGCATGAGAGGAGACGGCTGAACGCTTGTCCGCGTAGCTTATTAATTAATCCCAACATGCAAGGGTGGCTTATCGTGATAGGACAGAAACAGTGAGCCGTGCATCTCACATGTTGATCCCAAAATATATACAAAGTATGAGCACAAGAACTCATCCGCGCAGATGTGGCTTTGATCATCCACTTTATAAGAATGGGTGGTATTCTCTGTATAGATCTGTTGACCAGCCCAGTTTCCCACCATCCATGAAGACATGGTAGGTTCTACCGGAGCTGAGTGTGTACGCAGTATGTCCATTTATCATGATGATGGATTTGGTAGGCACTGTACATGCAAGTACAACGATACAAGGCACACAATGGAGCAACTCTCATGGCCACGCCTTGATCAGTTGCGCTCCATTTTCGACACGGGGAGTTATAGATAATGTAAAATCAAGATTTAGTATAGCCTGGTGATAAATGGCGATGATGGGACGATACAATCTGTGGATATTTCCATCAGTCTACAACTCAACGAGGCAAGTCATGTGATCATGTTCCTCCCCATTCTTCGTTTAATTTGACTCCTTGGCTTTTGGGTATCCCGTCGTTTCTCCACAATTTTCACTTCTCCTTGGAGAGTCAGTCCCGTTATGCGTTAGTGAGTATTATGGGACGCAGCACAGACCCCTGGTCAAGGTGCTGTATTACTCCGTGGCTACCAAACGTAAAAAGGTTGGTTCCGCCGCTTCTTTGCCATCTTTGTGATCTTTGTGCTCAAGAATAAAGTATGGCCCGTACCTAGTCGGTTCAATTGTGCAAATACATCTGTTGCAATGAAACTTAAAGAAACGTTATTTTACAGTGCCCTGGCCGCTGTGGTTGCGGGTGAGTATCCCTTTTCTCCCAAACTCTTATGGCCGGCCATCGAAGGCGGGCCACAACGTCTTTAGATACTGAGAACATTACAGGCGACGATGGCGGCATTGAAGGTCTGGTTGCCGACAAACCGACTGTGGCAAATCCCTGCGGAGAGGGCTCTACCTACCTCAATTTCCAAGTCATCACAAGTGCGGAGCGAGATCTCATGACAGAATGTACCACGATGAGTCAAACATTGTGGATTAGCAAAGACTATCCTGGTGGGTATCCCCCCTGATCCACCGTGGCAGCGCGTTTACTCATCATCTTCAAGGAATCTTTTCTCTCCCAAAACTCCGAAATGTTACAGGCATCTATCTAGGCGATCCATCAGACCGAAAGTCCGGCATGATCACAGGCCAACTTACAGGAGCATCATTTCCAGAACTCATTTATGCCAGCGAAATAAGATCCGTGAATTTGGAAAACATTACGTCAATAGAAGTCCCGAAGTTAGCCTATAACGACTATAAGCTTGAGCTCACAGGATTACCATCTTTGGAGTCGTATAATGGCTTTGAGTCAATCAGGACCACACAATATGTGATCATAGAAAGGACGGGTCTCAGCAAGATCAACTATAACAACATGGAGTACATTAACAGGATGGAGATCACTAATAATCCTAGCCTTAATAATATTGAGCTGCCTGTCGCAAACATCTCCCGGCTTGCCGTGGACTGCACCTCCAATCCACTCCCTCGCTTCACAGGTCCCGCAAACGCAGTGAAGCTAGATGTAACCCTCTGCAGTACACCCTCAGGTGACCCGAGTACAGCATTTGGAATTAAGACAATGGTTGGGGAGACCGGGGAAATTGCTCAATATGCTAACGCAGATTTTCTATTCGACGATAATTCATTTACAAGCATAGGATTTCCTAATCTCACACGTGTCGACGGCCTGTTCGGCATAACCAACAACGATGATCTATCAGATATTGTTTTTCCAGCCTTAACAACGGTCAACGGGGGTCTGACTATTAGGAACCAGCAAGATCTTCATACAATCAACAAAACCATGCTTCCAGCCTTAGTCAATGTCTCTTATTATCTCCGGTTCGACGGCTATCTTAGCGAGTAAGCTCAACTCCATCTATGGCTTGATTTGAAAACAATCTAATCGCATTCGTTAGCGTCTCTCTCCCCGATACGCTCGTGAACGCCCCTGTGGTTATCTCCAGTACCGACTACGCCCTGAACTGTTCCAAGTATGAAGAATATGCGGTATCTACAATAACTCCGGGCAAGACTGGCATCCAGGTTCAATGTTCGGCGGTGGGCAGGCCCGCCGCCGGATCATACTCGGGAGGAAGCTCTGGAGGAAGCTCCGGGTCTTCCTCGTCCTCGGGCTCAGGTGGAAGTGGAGGGCCTCGACTTCCCGCCCGAAAGATCGCGGGCATTGTCATCGGCAGTGGCTCATCACTTGTATTGATCCTCCTCATCGTCTTTCTGTGGTACCGACGGGACAAGAAGAACCTAAAGAAACTACTCCGCGAGGAAGTGATGAAGGCCCAGGGGGAGTCGGCTAGCCAAGTGTCCCCGCCACAATCCGTACAACCTGGCACCTTTGCAACTTCGCAGGGACGGCCAAATATGTCGTTGGAGCAGCCAGTGCCAGCGGCAGGTTTACAAGCAAAGCCACATGTCGAGACTGGCAGTGTGCCCGTTGTGCCGATGCCTGTGACGACGCGGGAAGAGGAGTTGGATGCTAGGCAGCTGGCGCTAGAAGAGCGGGAAAGGGAGTTGGCTGCGCGGGAGGCAAAAGTGGGACACGTGAGCTAACTTGATTGTTATGATACCCCCGACGAAAATAGGAAGGACGTACTGAATAATTTGACTTGAGAAGATGTGGCAGGGAAAGTTAACGTTTTACGGTCTAGAAACCACAGGGAAATAGATGCAGACTCGCAGAGGAGATATTAATATTCGATATTACATACTAGATAGATATATGTATATATGAATCTTTTTTAAGCCTCCTAGATAGAAAATAACGGCGTGCAAAGATTGTTAATTTCACGTAACCCAGATTTAATTGTGGCGGCCTATTTTATCCCTGCAGGTCATCAAAGAAATTCTGTTGCATGGAAATGATTCTAGGTTAAAAAGTGGCAGATAATTGTGGCTGAAATTCGGTGGTTAGATTTAGGTGTGCAACCGCATATCCTAAGAAATGATAAGTCCGAGAGGGGGGGGTGAGAGGGTAACTGACATCCACCACCACCCTTTCCATAAAAACGACTCAGGACCCAATGTTAGCTAACAGCAGTCTCATTCAGTACCGAGAGCGCGTTAGCGTACGATCTGACGCAGCGTCCTCCCGCCACAACTTCAGTTTCTTTGGCCCCTAGCAATTGGCGATGATAGAAGCTCGCCCAAGAGGGCATGAAAAGCCAGGTGATATCAGAACAAGTTCGCCAGTATCGGTGGCCAAGGTAAACAGAATGAGGTCAAGCGAGCAGCACGCATTGGAAAACCTAGAAATAAATACGTAACGTGTTGTCTGCAGGTGACATGACATAGACTTCCCGCGCCGCACGTTTATTGTGACGCTTCGGTGTAAACAATAGTATCCAACCCCTCCTTACTCATAGTCAACTCTTCGTAGTCTTCAAAGCCGATGACATATATCCCTTGCGGCGTAGTCGAAAGTCTTCATCCGTGAAGAATGCCAAGCACCCCTGAGTGCTCGCTTAGGTATCCCGAAAAAAGGGTAGCGAAATCGACGTGGTATTCGACACCGGAATCCCTTTCCTTCGTTGCGCCTGAGCAGCGCTAATGAGTGCGGGGTGGGTATTTTTAATTCATGATGCAACCCTCCTTGTTCGTATATTTGGGTGGGTACCCCATGCGTGGGTCTCTTGGCCTGCCGGATCGTGCGTGCAGCAAAGAAGCGGGCAGGGGTCACTTCGAGCACGATTTTACGTGTATCCGGTAAAATGGCTTAGAATTTACGAGCCGTTCTGGCATGCTATGTCCCGGGAGAATTGCAAGGTCAATCTAAGACCAACTGAAACCATGAAGCAGCTCGAGGCATCTCACAACCTCGCGGGGTCGTGGAAAACTTGACTTGAGGAAATGTTGATCAATCCAATTTCGGCAGATCTATCGAATTACTTCTATTGCACATTAAATTCGTGGACTTTTGCTCGTCTCCACAACGATCATTTATATCTTCCATGATCTAGACATCGTCCCAATCCTCTAAACCAAACGCCGTGCACCTACGCCGGTTCCAAATCATCACAAAATCCAATTAGTGCCGTCTCTGATTTTGCGTGTAACGTGGCTCGCACAATAATGCTGAAACCGCGACATACCAGCCACGCCGAGACCGAAAAATTTCCCAACTCCAGGTATCGCGTCTCGATATCCTCCCGCAGTTCCGAGCGCTTACACGAACAAATTCCATGCATCGCACCTCGCCAGAAGGGGGGCCACGGAAACCGCAGTTCACCCAGCTAACTCCCTGAACCAGCCACCTCACCGCCGTTATTATTCTTCCAGCTGCCAGAAAAGTGGTGCGTGACCAAGGCCGGGCCCGGACTCTCCCCCGGTTTATACTGCTGGAGCGAAGCCGAGAAGGAATACCCGGGCAAAATCAAGACGTCCTCGATCAGTACGGGTTCGAACCTGTAGGGCGTGGTGCCCGTCATGATGTTATCCTTCTCGACGCCCAAGCTCTTGATGATGCTTTTGGACATTGCCATCGGGCCCGTGAGCCAGACGACGTCACCGATCATGTCCATCTTCAAGTTGGCAACGGTGACGTTGTGCTGCACGGCCTTGCTCTTCAGCGCGTCGACCGTATCGTTGATGACCATCGACATGTGCCGCAGGCCCGGCTTCGCCATGATGGTCCAGGTAGCGAACTCGCGAATGTGCTTCTCGTCCACGGTCTGGAACTCCCACCCCACGACGAGGCTCGCGTTCTTCCTGTACGTCTCCGGGATCCACTCGCCGATCGGCGTGTCTCCGCACGAGACGTCGAGGTCGCTCCAGATCCCGCCCTCGGCGAAGAGGAGCAGGTAGCGGAGAAGATCGGCTTTCAGGATGGGGATCGGAAGCGCGAGGTACAGCTCAACGATGTCCGGGCGGTATGCGAATTTGGTTCTCACCCAAGCGTCCGCCGAGGCGTCCGTGAGGAACTCGTGTTGGTAGGCTGGGTTCTTCTTGAGGCACGTATCAATCCATTCTTTGGACTGGTCGCTCAGCCCCTTCGGCCCAAGTTTATACCATATCTTCTCGGGTATCCTGGTCGCCGGTGATGCTCTCGCTGGCGCAAAAAAACCACCGGCCGATCCTTCGTTATTGGGGGGCCAGATGGGACGCTGAAGGAAACAGAAAATTATTCCAAATACGATGAGCGCACAGGTATAGCGTAACTTGAGTGATCGTGTATTCGAGAGCAACATAAGTCCGGCGCTCGCTTTGTACAACTCAACTTACAGCAATATAGAAAGACAGGTAGGAAGAAAAAAGGTGCGGCGTGGGGAGAAAAGCGAGAATACATTGATGCTCACCATCATCATTCGATAAAAGCGTGGTCCCAGGGGTTATAAGCTTAGGTACGCGCTGCCTCAGCCTCCGTGAAAAATCATCATTGGTATTGTTTGAATCATGGGCGAGAGTTGCAACAGAGCTCGTATTCTGACTGCAGTTGGGGCTTTGACTAAATGCCCCAATCAAAGATTATCGATCGGTATGTACAGTTATTCCCCCTGCTCGGTTGTGGCTATACGACTACCACCCAACAGCACGGGTACCTGCAGCCAATCATATTCCTCCAAGCTGGTATATAAGTCATCTGATTGGCCGATACGTCTGTTGGTTGCGTCAGTTGCATCTGGCGTCAGCATGCATCCCGGTTCGCGGCCGCCCGCCTGTTACATACGTACAAAATGCTAACTATAACAGTCATATCGTACATCCTCTTTCCATTTAACGGCTCGACGAGCCGATTTACGAAAAAGAAAAGAAAAGAAAGGCCACTCACTTCAGCGTACAATTATACAAACGCTTGTTCGAAAAGCAAATCAGCGCCTCCAACAGGTACGTCCTACAATCCACAAAGCAGTGCACCGGAGAGCCGCGTGCGGGGGCCAACCGCACCGTTTTTTGTTTCATCAAGCGCAGGGATTCCGACAACCATTTGCGGTCTCACCACTTGTTGGCCTGAGGCTTCAAACTTCGATCGCCTAAAAGCCAAGAACTATATTTAGCACGAACATGCGCAGCGTAAAACTATTAATAATAAAGAGTCGCTTATAGTTGTTGACCGAAAAGGGGCAAATACGTTACGCTTGCTAAGAATTTTTAAAGCTATTGAACTGAACCCAAAAAAAAAAAAAAAAATTTAACGCAAATCGTTTTGAGCCTGTAGAAGTTTGTTCTTTAAGGTCCCAGCCAATGAACTCTGTTAGCGCTTCATCGGTAACCTGGGCTATCATATACACAACATCCGAAATGCACATGCTATTTTACAACCTTCGATACTCTCAGTTCTAGCCATGGTGAAGGGGTTGAGTTGAGCCACCCAGGGCCGGAGACGTTTACCTCTGCGAGACCTGCGCGAACCCGTACGCGTCGCCCAGGCCAGCCTCGAAAGTGGTTTTCTTCTCTCTTTCCCTCGACAAAAATTTGAAATTCTCATCTTACAAGCCTTCTTTTCCTTCCGCGATTCGTGGTCCGCATTTTGGAC
The DNA here is from genome assembly GCA_918026815.1 of Chalara sp. BL73. NCBI lineage: Eukaryota > Fungi > Ascomycota > Leotiomycetes > Helotiales > Chalara > Chalara sp. BL73. Next base: position 381,802 of record CAKJVC010000037.1, on the reverse strand, counting down.
GTCGTCTGGTCTGTCGGCTGCGCTGCCCAACCCGGCATATGTAATGCGTCCCTCTATCCCCTCGTTCCGATTCTGGCGCTCCCTCGCTACGGCGCTGAGCCAGAATGCCTCGTTCCTACAGCCGGCTTCGACCGATGTCTGGGCGGTCGGCACGAACCAGGATATTATATGGGCGAACGTAGAGGTCGATTCGAATCCCGACGGGAGCTACCTGTCGGTGATGTTGTATCAGGCATTTAATAACGATACGCTGAACACCACATTCAAATACCTTGCGCGGCAGTGGGCTTGAGACCTTGGTTTATCTGTCCTCGATGCTGACGTTCTCTACAGGAAGCTACCACCTTGACTCGATAGCCGTTGATGGCCGGCCGGCAGAGACGGACCGACCGGCTCATCTTGGCTATATACCTGGAGACCAAAACAGCCGTTTTGGCAGCGAGCAATTCCTTCATCATCAAAGTTGGCCCCACAGCCAGGATCCAGCGATCATGTCGTCGCGGATCAACCGCGCGGGTTGCCTGGCGGTCTCGTAGCCCCGCCTAACTTTATGCATAAACCGCCAAGATTGCAGCCAGAATCAGATGTAGGATTAGACGGCCTACTAGACGCGGATCAGCTGCTGGGCGACAGCGCCAGGTACTGTATCTTGCCGGAGCAACGCTAGCGGATGCGAGAGAATCATTCTTCTCAAACAAGGCGAAGAGCGATCTCGACGAGGGGCCGCAAAAGCTGATCAAGCAGGCCATTCGCGAATAAGTCCGCTGGTCGCACCGTTATCGCTACTCTCAATGGTCTCGGAGCTATTATGGACTTTCTATTATACGGCGGTCATGGGGTGGTGATCGCCTCCTACAATAGGGACAGCCCTTGGGCTCCGCTGGCTGTTCAAAGCGGGCTCCAAAGACTCTGGGGATCTTGGATCGATCAGGCTTACGGACGTCGCGGATGGCCCCCCAAAGCGAGGATGACAGTCAAGGCTATGAGGGATAGGCTGGAAACGCCACCAATGAAACAAAGTCAATCTCCCTTACGGACCGGTCATGGGGATGCTGTTGATGTTCAGCACGTCGGAAATATATGTAATTATATGATTGGGTGATAACGTAGCACTGGGCTGGCTAGACAAAGGCCTTAACTTACTAATCGTTTATCATTACATAAATAATACTTCTTCCGGTAATAATGCATAACTGTAGGAGATGAAAGTGAGTAAGCAGAACTAGTCAAAGGTGGGCGGGCCGGTCATATGAGATGGTGAGTTGATAGCTTTCTTGGTGTTCCGTGTGAGAACATGCACGCGTAGAGCTCCTAGCACGGGTACTATTGTTGAATTCGTGTTGAGTGTCGATGGATTTCAAAGCATTGATCTGATTCCGCCAATACACACTGAGCACGATCTCAAACCGTTCGACTCCCATTTCTCTGTGGCATATAAGAGCGCGCTTCTCATCCTGGCTTCCTAGTCCTGCCAATCATCATGCTTCCCATTCTTAATATATCTAGCTGGATGAGAACGACAACATGTTATACATAAGAATGCCATCCTGCCTCGCTGTGGTAACAGGCGCCTCCCATGGCATCGGTGCCGCAACCGCCCTTGCCCCTCGCAACGACTGGATACGATCTTGCCATCGTATATACCTCTGAATCCAGCACCACCGCCGCGGCCACATCCGATCCCAAATCATCGTCCTTGGTCAATAAGCCCACCTCATCCACAGCGATCTCGCGCGCCTCACTTGCGGCGACACCGTGCTTGCAAGCGTCTAGAAAGGCTTTCCGAGGTGTAAAATCGAAGTTTTGGTTAACCATTCCGGGGTCGGAATCCCGGAGCCTATGCTTGATAGTCATGCTTGAGAGCTGGGAGTATGTTCTTTGGCTTCCTTTCCCCTTGTGCTTCCTCTCATATCTTTCCATTGCCTGTGTTCAAGCATCAGATAAGAACGATAGGACCTTTGCGACTAATGCCCGCAGCCCGGCTCTCCCTGCCAAAGCTCTTATCCTACATTTCTCGGATATAGGAGGGAGAATAATCTCGTTATCGAGTATGCTGGATACATATCCATATCCAGGATACGATGAGTACGTAGCCTCGAAATCGGCGCTTGAGGGCCTCACGAAGAAATGAACTAAGACCCTCGGTCGCCCCCACGGTACCATAGCCGATTTGGAACCCAGAAAGAGGATGTGGATAGCTGTGGAGAATTGTAGTGTTGCTAGTCATTCTTGATCGGTTGAGTTGGAAAAAATAGCATGTAGCAGAGGCTATACGTGATATACATTAGTAGGGTATTTTAGTTCTTCACCCTGCCGCTTGCCACAATCTGCAGATTCCATACTAGCTCGGCATACCTCCCTATGATGGCAAGCGTTCCAGCCAGCACAGCAAAGAATAATGGTTTGTACCATCGGTCCCAAAACAGCTCGAAGAATTTCGTGTAGAGGTTGATGCCGAGGAATGTGAGACCAAAACCTTTGGTCGTCCCATCAGCATAGCGAAGGCCGTGCCATATGCTTACAGAAGCCGCTCCAAAGAACATGACAGACCAAATGAAAAGCCGGCCATGCCCTCTGCCACGGTAGGTAGTATGATTCGAGTCGGAGAACAGGTCATCATTTCCAAAGATGGAGAGGATCCAAAGCGCGATGAAAAAGTATACTAGGCCCCAGATACGCGTGGTAGACCAGAGCGGAGAGGTAAGTTCAAAGCCCGCCATGAGATACGCGAGCGCTATGATACCAAGCCCGAAGAACACAAAGCGAAAGGGATAGCTCATCCCGAGATAATACGCGCCCCAACCGGAAATGTACCCCGTCACGGCGCCGAAAGACGTTCCCAGCGCAATCATCCCGCAGCTCCAGATAAATGCAGATTTAGCAGCCAACCCAGCCCCGAAGTAGATAACGGAAAGGAGAAAGAGAACATAGTGCGCGCGGTGCTGATGTTCAGCTTTGTCAACACCTAGACCTTCCGCTAACTGGAGGCCCGCGAGAGCGAAGAGCAGCGCGCCGAGGCTGTGGATTGCCTCGTTGAGATATACTTCTCCGGGGATTTGTAACGAGCGGTTGTAGCCCCAGGCATGCACTGCAATGGCCAGCAAGGCCGTGAGAGCACTGCGCAAGAATGGATGCAGGGCAATGATCCGCTTGATGAGCTTTAGGAATGCGTTGTCCGCCAGGAGACTAACAACAGCAACAGCGAGACAAAGGATCGCCAGGCGGAAGGAGTACTTGGCGAATTTCTCGTAGTTGAAAGATGGTTGAATGGTTGAGAGGAGCTCAGATGAGAGGGTTTCAGATATGAGGTTTGCGGTTGTCCATTGGTGGATTGCTGCGCGGACACCGTTGGCCTGGATCTTGGTGAGCTCGACAGAGACGGAAGATGCTATTGGGGGAGCCATAGATGGAGCTCAGCGGCGCACGTATTATCACGGAGGTGGAGCCTAAAGCTACTCGATCCTAAACTGTTGAATGTAGGTTGTTGAACTACCGTAGGCAACTCATGCGACTGGTATCATAGAAAATATGCACTGAAATTGTGATATGACTGTGTATCTATGGAATGTACCCCATAGGATGGCATAAGTCTCCATTCAGCTTTCAGCCAAGGCTTTAGGCAGCGCGAGCCATTCACGTGCAGCATATATTGCAAGAGATTGGAGACAGGGAGATTCAGCCTGAAATCAATATCGCTCGAATTAATTTATGCATGTCGAGATGGGGGATGGAAGCGCGTGCAAAAAAAAAAAAAAAAAAGGATAAAAGAAGGGGAAACTGAAATGTAAATGGTGGAACATGTCACGTGTTAAATTTCTGATATTCGTGGATACTTTTCTCATTCATGAATAACTGAACTAAGGACGACTCGCCGAGTCGTTATTTCTCTCTGGGCCTTACGAAGCCTTCTCATTATGGACCTACCTGTTGTCGAGAAGGTTACGAGGCCCAGCAGCGGTCATTTCGAGAGACGTGACGGGACTAATGGAATGGCAGGACGGCTAACCTTACTTCTAGAGATTATGGCATCTCTCCTCTCCGGTATATCTCTTCCTCGCAACTAATTAGCAGGGCCTCAATCCGTGGACAAGTTAAACGAGTCGCGGCGCTCTGCAGGAGGAAAGGGACGAACAGGATGTTCAGCTTCGGTGCTCTGAAGGCTTCTGAGCTTCGTTCTCCTTAGCCCCCTCTCCCTGGTTGTTATTAGCTATCGTGCGTCTCCGCTTCTCAACCCTGAGATTGTATATCACCTTGCGGATGATGGCGCGGAGCTTTCGACGACGGGACCCAGGAGGCTCGTCTGAGAAGCTCAGGGAGGAGTTGGGTTTGGGAAAGGATGAATCCGTGGAAGCAGAGGAGAGCATGACTAGAAAGCCTGGTTCCATGGGTACGGGGGATGGGGGTGGGGGGTCAAGATCCGCGGTGGGCGGGTCAGATCTGCTGCCCTTGAAGGGAAGCAACTTGCGGAATGATGGCATGACTGAATGCTGTGGCTTCAGACCTGGAACTGTGAGGCCTAGGTCTTGGGCCAGATTTGCTTGAAATGTCTTGATACTCTAGGTGATTGTGGTATACTGTGCTTGGGTTAGTAGCACTGATACTTCTGGCTAGTCTCGGCGCGTTTTCAGATGGGTTCTGAGAAACTAGAGTAATAGAGGCGGAATTGGCGGCACGCGAACGCGTTATATGCTTGAAGTACTAAATTGTTCTCGGCTCAAATGCTGTTCTGCGAATTTTCATTGTTCAATTCCTGGATAGCGCTCTGTGAATAGAATACCAGGGGTAAGAGTATAAAATCAACAACCTTTAAAGGATGCGGACCAGGGTGAAAAACAAATCAAGAAGTGCATTGTTCTCATTGTTTTGTGCGGAACAGGCAGACTTTCTTAGCAGATCCTCTGCAAAACTCGAAACAAGAGAGATTGTCAACGTAGGAAAGGAAAGAGAGCACCACCTTCAAGCTACCTATAAACCATGTTTTCCTGAAGCAGCGGGCTGAAATATACCTGCACCGAAATCATCCCGGCGTGCTTAGTCCTAGTTTTCCGGACCGCCACCACTAACTAGGCTGGGTGTTCTTTGAAATAACTGGTCGATCATAGCTCGTTGGTAGAAGCCCCCAAAACCTCAATACGGCGTTTAAAATTGATTAAAACGCCGATCTTGGCCAACCATGAAAAGAACTACTGCCGAAGGGGAAAGTGTTCAAGACGGATGAAATTTTGCGACTTCGAGGGAGGCGTAAGGCTGTGATTGTGATCAGCGGACCAGGCTGAGGCGGGATGGGTGACGGTCAAATTTGAGGCACAAGTAAGCTGAGTGAGCTGGGGAGGGGGGTTTTTTTTTTTTTTGGGCAAGCGTGGCGGCAATTGTGTTGAACGTCACCGATAATACAAAACCCATGGAGGGGGATACATCAGTCACATGTAATAAGAGATAAGAAAATCAACTATACTGACGATGGATGTTTCAAGTTTAAGATGGGTTACACGTTTTTCTAGATCTTGTGTGTGCGTGCATTGATAAGGATCAAAATGTTGTTGGGGGGGGTTCGTTCTTTTTTGTGTGTGCGGCCCGGGAGGTTTTTTTTTGCTTGGCCACCCCGCTTTTCTAGTGAATCCTTGTGGGATGGAAATTGTATATGAATAGGCCGATGTCTCCGCTGCTGCTGCTGAAGGGGGTGCGTGTATTTTATGCTGATGCTTGTGCAATGCTTATGCTTATGCTTATGCTGGCTATAAGATAACACCCTATTTGATGCAGGTGAGAGAACCGGCACAACGCATCTTGGAACCTCCGACCCATCCCACCTTCATCATCATCGTCCAATCACGTCATCATCAATAAATTAAAAGCCATCAGTCACGTTTCTTGTCCGTGTCCTTGTCCTTGGCCGTGGTCTTGGTCTTGGTTATTGGTGTGCAACAATTATACTTTGACTAGAAACTCACTCAAGTACTTTACAGTTTCCCACCCCCCGCACAAATATTCTTCCGACCTTGGTTATTATATCATATGTCAACCTGCTTCACCGCCCAAATCCAGCTTATCCTATTTCAGCGAGTCCCAGGCACCTGTTTACCAGTTTGACAAGAAGGATATATATCAGATTCACTTGCACCTTCTCCCTCTTTGCGCGGAATCTGCTGCGAGTCTACAAAATAATTCCAACTCCTTGCACGGCCAAACTCACCCAACTTTTAACATCTTCTCTCGGCTCTCTATCATCAGTTTGACCAGGGCCAAACCCCCCCCAAAATCGAAAACAAGAGGCACCACTACCAGCTCTGTGTCGCATCAGGTGTGCATTAGCTTTGCATAAATCCCGCCCACCGCCTTTGTGCCAGCTCCCCCAAAGCGGAGCGGCACACACCAAAGAAATCCAGAAAGAGACTGAAAAAAATGGACAATACAAATATATACCGCCCACAGTCCCCCGACCTCACCTCTTTTCTTGCTTCTCCCAGCAAACACGACACTCCATACCAACCACATAATACCACTACCACCACCAACACTAATCCTAATCACCATCACAACAACAATCCCCTCAAACCCCACCCGTTGCACGATCCGCATCACGCGTCATACGCCCCGCGCTCTCCGAGTATCCCCCAATTCGGTCACCACAACACAAACTTGAACGCGTACTCGCAAAACCAGTCACCGTTAGGTTTCGAGTCAACCAGAGCTGAATACGTGCCCACCTCACAGCATATGCCCCCGATCCCCGACCTGCCTCCTCAGCATACTTTTCCACCCACCTCGTCGCCATACATTCAGCCATCATCACAACAAGGCGATTCGCGCCACAGCCCTACCAAGAACTTATATCCAACCTCCTTCGGCGGACCATATCCCTCGCAACAAGCCTACGCAAGCCGGCAGGACTACGCAGCACCCAATTCTTATCGAATACACCAAATCCCCCTTGACGGCGCGGGAGACTCGGATCCATACTCAGACAACATGTCTCGCGCACCCCACACCACAGATCCATCCTCCTTTCTACCTCCACAACAACAACCATCCGTCCCTGCCACCACATACAAAGACCCTAACCCTAACAACATCGAGATTAAGACCAAATTCCCAGTAGCCCGCATAAAACGGATCATGCAGGCCGATGAGGAGGTGGGCAAGGTCGCACAGGTCACACCCGTCGCAGTCAATAAGGCGTTAGAGCTGTTCATGATCGCGCTGGTCACAGGAGCTGCGTCAAAGGCGCGAGATAAAGGCGGCAAGCGTGTCACCGCCCAACATTTAAAGGAGGTTGTGCTTGGGGACGAGCAGTTCGATTTCTTGAGCGAGATCGTGAACAAGGTTGCGGATGGACCAGAGGCCGGAGGCTCGAAGCGGAAAACGGTTGCAGATGGCAGCGACAGCGAGGACGAAAAGAAACCGAAGAAGGGCAGAGGACGAAAGAAGAAGGGAGACGAGTAAGGAGGCGGGCTTTTTTTTTTTTCTTGGGAAGGCATGTTTATGATGGGTTTAGCATGGGCAAGAGGGGTTACGGAAGGCTCTTTGCTGGCGTTGCAGGGACTTGCATATACACGGCGCATTTTGAACTTCGTCGGAAATAAGGGTATGTCAGGTGTCATTGGAATATAATGTCTATACCTCAGGTGGGGTCTCTGAGGTGGACATCCTGACCAGAATCATGACCACTTGCACTTTTGGCACTCACTTTCGCTAAGCTTCGCCTTTGAGTTTCGTGTGTGTGAATGGTACGCCCTGTTCTCGTTGCCATATCATTTTGCTCAGCATTTTGATTGACATTGCAGATCACCATGAATATCCGAGTTCAAGTATCCCCTGGTATCACACGACCTGTAGACAGCAAGTCGAACGTGTATATCCGGCGAAACAGCCCATATTCATCTCAACCCATCATCCATCCCCCTTCCCTTCATCCCTCCATCCGCTCAAACAACTTCTCTCTCTCATCACCCGTCACTCATTCATATATACATCGAAATGTCCGCCGCATCTCAAACCATACCTATACCACCACCATCTCCACCTCACTTCGCCCGAGGTTTTCCCTTCCTTTTGCTTCCTCTTTTTTTTTTTGCATTGGAGATATGCATGGGAGATATACACATCCCGTATGTCTCCCGACACCTGCACGCGTGACAGGAAGGATGCGCGCTCATCGTGGAATCGAGAATCGGGAAGCATAGGGGGCCTTGTCTTGAGATGAGGACGGAGAGGGAGGGGGGGATGTTGGGTTGTTGGGTCGATAGCTTGGTGGTAACGTTTACCCAGATGATCTCGCTCGGGGTGGCGCATCCACCGTGGAGAGCTTGCGAAAAATCACGATTCCCGTCCATCCACCGCTACGCGATATCAAGCTCAACTCCAGGCATCACCCTTCCCATCTCCGCAAGGCACGCCACTCATATGCCCCTCGGCGCTATCACGGCTCGAACTATCGCAAGTATCGCCTCCCTGCTCGCGAAATAATCTTACCCACCGCATATGCCACACCCCAGGTCCCGCGGCTTTCTTCCGTGCCGGCGCTGCCTCCCCGTCGATCCGAATCCCACTCCCGGTTCGCATACGGCCTACCCCCCGCCCGCCGCCTCCCCCGTTTCGCCTCACGCGGCGAAGGACGCGCTCCCTCCCCTGCGGCGCCCTATCGTAGGCACTATTGTCTGCCGAGGACGGGGAAGCCGGTGATTTGGAGGGGGACGCTCAGCTTGCCCGCGCTGCTTGACGTCTTCGGGGGCGCCGATCCATCATCGGCCTGCGGCGTTGTTATTCGTTGTCAGCCAGCCGCACCAGGAGGTAGATGGCTGGCGTCGAGATGGGGAGGCTTGATATAGCAAGGGAACCGGGCTTTGATAACCTAAAAGGCGAAGAGGAAGAAGGCATTATTTGCGAGGTCGTGAGGTGCTATGGGGGTGCGCTTGTGTTTAGAAATAAATTGAGTGGTCCCAAGGCAATGAAGGAAACTTGTATCACGCCGGTTTGTTTGGTCTTCTGCGTCATTTACATCGTCTGAGTTGATGGGAAGCATATCTTTACTATGTCGATATAGCTTGATTCTTCATGCCTGATGCTGTTTGGTGGAAGCTTTGGATAATGAGTGAGGAGACTGCTGGGAGTCTTGGTGAAGGGTTTGAATTTGTTGGTAACATGGATATCGATACTGAGTGATGAGGTTACACAACTACAAATAAGAGGCTAATATGTGGGCTTTTCGCTTAACTCAGGGGCTGTTATGACACCGGCCGATCTTCACATGAATATCAAGAGATAAATGGCATGGCGATATTCGACATGTTCGTAATCGTCAAGTAGTTCATCGCATTAATGTGTATTATATACATCCCCATTCTATTCCCATTGAAACATCTCTGGGCTCATCCCCCATCTAAACAGGCGGATTAAAAGCCCCACTCTCAAAATCCTTTTGCGCCTGGATGCTCAGGTTGATAATCTCAATCACCATATGCTGCCTCTCCGCCTCTAGGAACTCATCCTGCGCCCCGTCACCATACCACACCGATGCAGCGATCTCGATTCCCGGCTTGGATTCGCCATACGGAGCACCATCTACGTCTCGCACCGAGATGTGCAGCACCCCGAACACGGCGTTCGTCCCGTCGCGGAGCACCTTGTCGCCGGCGGCTTGGTAGGGAAATTCTGGGAGCGGGTACAGGAAGGGGTAGGTGGTGCGGTTGGGGGTGCTGTAGTTGAGGATGCTGAAGAGAGTTGTTACGCCGCCCCAGCCTTCGAGGCTATCCGGTTTAGTTAGCAAGAATTCGGTGCCGAAAGTAGAAGATCTCAGAGGGGAAAGAGAGGTTTGGGAGGGGAAGAGGAAGCGAAGGGCTTACATCTCGGCCTGCAACACACCAGGAGATACCTCAACCGTGCGCTTGAAATAATGCTCCGCATTCGCATCATTATTTGCAGCGTCCGCCAGGGGCGACTGGCTCCACAGCGCGAACCGCACGGCCGTGATGTTGGGCAGGAACGCCACCGCGCGACCGTCTGCGGGGACCCAGGATCCGGGCGTTGAGTTGGCGATCACTTCGTGCCAGATGGCGTCCGCGGCTTTGATGTCGGGCTCCAGGAGCGTGGCGAGCCCATCAGCGCCTAGCCGGTCCTTGAGCAGCTTGACGGCCGTTTTGTGTGCGGTCAGTTCGTAGGTTTCTTTCGAGGCGGAGAGAGATGGACCTGAGGTGATGTATTTGTAGCCTTGCACTGTTTCAGTGAATTCGGTGCTCGCTGCGGTGAGGAGGGCGGATACTGTGAGGAGGGTAGGGAACAGCATTTTGGAGGTTCGGCTGTGTGATGTTGGTAGGGAATGAGAGGTGTGAAGCGAAAGAAGTGAGGTGAGAGTGAGGGGTGAGAGATGAGGTGAGGTGAGGTGATGTTGGTTGGAAGTGATATTTATTTATTTATGAGTAAATGACCCGGTTCGGCAACCACGATGGCGACAGGATCCATCTCTCATTTCCTCGTATGCTAAGCCGTAATAATTCGCCTTCCCCTCTCTTTTTTTTATTTAAAAAAAAGGTCGGAGAACTTTTAGCTTTGAATCCTTGTGAAACAGTGCACACCCGGCCGCCTTTCCATGATATTATTTCAACTTTTGAGGGCATGTTCAGGGGTTCAAAAGGTCTGTACGACGGGAATGTACCTTGCGATACGCGGGGCACTCGTAGCTTCACCAATCCTGTTAGCCAATCTATCGTGCGTTTTGTGGTTTGCATGACGCTTGAACGGCTCGGCTCTTGGCGCGGGTTTACAATGTAACCTGGGCTCGATTGCACCTGGGGATATCATTGGGGAGCTAGAATTGACAGGGGAGGTTAGCCTGAGGATATCGCTGTGCCTTCGTCTATTAGGTGAGATGGCGAATGGATCTTGTTAAGCATTTATTCACTCGGCGGATATCTCTACGATGGCATTATTACCATATAAGAATACATCAAAGTTAGACGTTGAGCCTTAACTCTTTGACTTTGGCTGGTTTAAAACTCTAAATCAAGGAGATATTCTCTGCAGGTACAGGGAATTAATATCGATCTTGTGGCGAAAGGCGGCGCATGTTGGTTACACTGTTGGTATGCCCCCAGTTTCGCTTAAATCGGGCTTGCGTAAGGACTCTATTCTTCAACCTTTTCAGCGCCACCGTGGCACATAGATCCAGTGTTGTTCATTGTACTATAGAGGGGGTTCTATTATGCAACGGAACTTTGGAAGGATTTTCAATTGGCTTATGGCACGTGAGATTTCAGTATAATTCTTCACAGTGCCAGAATCACCGTTGAGGCTCCACCAGATGGTAACGGGTACATGTATCTGTCAGGGTCAATGCCAGGGCCAAAGTACTTGGGAACTTGCCATGGTCGGATATCGACCAATTGAGTTCGTAAAATGGAGATATGGTTTAGAAATGTGACTTTGGAAGGATCTTATGCCAACTTGCTATGTAGAGTTTTCGTGCTCGTGAGAAAGCTAGCAAAACGTGCGGTGTACTATTTGAAGAGAATATGGTATGAGCTTTGTCAAGGTCTTTCTAAAAGATATAACGCAAACTCTAATGGGGCATAATTGCCTCATAGATCTGGTCGGATGACCCTATTGGTGGAAGAGCGGGATCAGGCTAGTAAAGAGACCGACTCGACAAAGAAGGTTGATTGTCTCGGGCTGCATAGCATTGGAGCCAACAAGGACGACATCGACCTCTTTCCAAGAGACGGAAGACCTGAGGTCTTACATGTCTACAACGTAGGTACAGATCATACAATACGAGCACCCAACAACCCGTACTCTATCGACGTGATACCTCTCTCAATATCATATTTCTGACAGTGGCTGAGGCCGACGTCTCATTCACGTGATCATTGAGTCATTGTTCGGCGCTAGGATTAACTCAAATTAGACGAAAGTACACTTGTATAAGACTACAGCGATGGAAATCTGGGCGTGGTGCGTATGTACAGCCGCCGCCGCCGAAGAACGATCGGCTTTGTAGCCGGCGTAAGTCGTGGCTTGGTGTCTATCAGCATTATTGAGTGATGACAAGCAATAGATATCCACGTTCTAGGAAGCATGGTAGCTATCTAAGCCTCTCATCAAGCACAGGCATCTAAGGTCTGAGCGTCGTTTCATATGCTACGGAAGGTTTCTCTATATTTCACTGTCGCTTGACTTTGACTCAAAAAAGCAAAGAAGAGCATCATCAGTACTTTCGCGAGGGCGTTGAGGAAATAATAAACTCTAATTTCATCAATATAGTAAAGGGAAAGAGAATTTTGCTTACAGTGAGTTCAAATTGCCCAACCTCTTTATCTGCAATAGCGTCTGCTCTTTAGCTTGGCATTGCATATGTCTTATACTCATGTAGCTCTACTATTGCGGGTTTCACTGTGACTAGACTTTTATTTCGTTACCCATTTCTAGTACCACAGCTTCTTCTACATCATGACCCCATAACCATTTCTGAAACACAGGATCCGCCCAACGATTTGGAAATCCTTCGAAAGGCTCCTCATTCAACATTCGGGCATCTCTCACTCTTTGCTCCGGTCCATCAGGGAGGTGGCTCAAGAGTCTATACTCTGCGCTTTCTTTCACTACTCTTGTGGTCCGTGCCTTTCTAATGTTCTCATATTTCCTGAGCACGGAAGGAATCTCTTCCTTGGCCTTAAGTCTTTCGAAGAGTGCTGTCAGAGTTCCAGCATCTTCAATTGCTTGCGCGGCTCCCTGAGCCCTGTATCAAGTCAGAACAGAACATTTCGTCTTATTATGTCTCTTACAAGTAAGGAACAGTGGCATGGCAAGCATCACCTAGCATGGTGAATGTGCCTTGATCACTTGTCCACCGATCTAGTTCCACATTGTCCTGCAGCCTCCACTTCGTAGTCGAAGTCACCATCCCCATCAACTTGTGAATCCTTGGCTCCCAATTTTTCATTACGTCTGTGATCTCTGCAAGATTGGCGGCCGCCGAGTCCTCAAATTTTGGGAGGTTATCTGGTGCCACCAATACAAGATTACACAGCTGCCCTATACGCAGAGGATAGAACACAACATGAGAATCAGGACCTATTGCCTTTGAGCACCAGAATATCCCAAGTTTAAAGTTAAAAAAAAAAAAAATGCCTACCCATCCAAGAATGAAACTCAGGGTAATCTACTAATGATCGCAAATCTTCATGCTCTCTAAGGCTTTCTTCGTTCAGGGTAATCCGATACGCCAAACTGCCGCACGGAACGGGTGGATCTTTCCTGCCCAACAACGCTTCTCGACATCGACTCCTCAAACCATCTGCACCGAGTATCACATCCCCTGGCACTTCCTGACCATCCTCTAACAGAAGTGCAGGTCTTGCAAAATCCACGCTCTTGACAGGTGATTTGAGGCGGATTGTGACACCTGCAGCAAGAGCTGCTGAAACAAGAATGGCGTGGAAATCGGCGCGATGGATGAGAAGGTAGGGTGCATTGTAGGCTTCTCTGCAGTATGGATGAAGTAGTTGAGTTGAGAGGGTGGAACCGTCTCGATAGGAGTATATGGACATCCCATATGGTTTTACGGATGCTTTTTCGACTTCGGATAGTACTCCTAACGCTCTTAGAACAGACGTGGAGTTTGGTGGTACTTGAAACGAATGGTTAGGGTTAGTTTGCACTCGATGGCAGACCTCAAGTATCTTTGAACCTTAAAGAGCCACCCGCATATATGTAGACTAAGAGGGAAAAAGTAATAACATGTCGTGAGAAGGTTGCAATTAGGGGAGCACACCTTGAATTCCAGCCCCAACCTTCCAAGTTGTTAGCCCATTATTTATTAAAGAAAACTGCGGAGTCCTCAATACCTCCTTTAGCGATGATGATTGCTCTACAATTTCGACTTCATGTCCGGCTTTGGCAATCCCGATCCCTGCTGCAAGCCCTCCCAAACCTGCTCCAGCAATAACCACTCTTAGCCTGAGTGACGATTTTGATATTCCTTCTTTCATATTTAAGACTCCTGTCTAAAACACTGACATATGAATAGTTGCTGAGGAGCAAGACACAGCTCATCTTTGATATTTGTGGCCCGCAAACTTTTATCGCCAACCACCACACCTGCCAGCTCACCTGGGCACGTGTCAGCCGCCACACCCCACTTATGAGCCTTTGATGCAGCATTGTCCCCTATCTCGCACATAAGCTGTACCTGTTTGCTCCTAAGCGATGAGAACCAGGATCATGAAGGACTTGATACTGCTAGACCCTTATTTATTTGTTTGTTGTCGTTAGCCTCGATGAGGAAAAGGAAGCGAAGAGATTAGATCGCTTGGCAGGGATCCCCTTACCTAATCGAGGCTGGCTAAAAAATCATCCGACTCTGGAAGGACCGAGCTGATTTCGGGAATTTTATACCTCACCCGCTTTCGCGCCTCTTAAAACCTCAACTTCCCCGGAATTGAACCGCACTGTGCTTCAACCACGTTCCGCTACTGGAGATATATATTATCTGCTGCAGAGAAGCTAGTAGTGCACCGAATACCGAAGTTCGTCCGATACCGCTGCTCCGAGTCATAAATTCCCATATTCCCAACAATCTTCCGGCGCAGACCACAAATATGTCTTCTAAGAACGAGTTTCTCTCGAGGAAGTATATCGATGGCGTTTACATTCCATCGAGTCTCCTGGTTGTTGGCTGCTTGATTGTGAAGCGTGAATGGACGCCTTTTGCAGCTTTGCTCGCATTGGTTCTAGGGGGGTACAAAATTTGGAGTAGCCGTAAGCCACCTTGACAACTGCAGAATTCAAGGGAATGTTTGCTCACGAATTTTTATAGAAGCTCACCCGGTCCTGAAGCCCACCGAGTTCCAAAACTTCGAACTCACTGAGAAGACGGTAATTTCGCACAATGTCGCGATGTTAGATACCCCACCTATTCTACAAGAAGATGGCTAATGGAGGTAGCTACCGGCTCAAGCTTCCCACTCCAACCTCAATCCTCGGCCTGCCAATCGGTCAGCATATCTCAATAGCAGCTACTCTTCCCCAACCAGATGGCTCGTCGAAAGAAATCGTCCGATCCTATACTCCTATCTCTGGTGATGAACAGCCTGGCCACTTCGACGTCCTAATTAAGTCTTACCCCACGGGAAACATCTCGAAATACATGGCTTCGTTGGTTGTTGGGCAATCGATCAAGATTAGAGGCCCCAAGGGAGCTATGGTCTATACCCCAAATTTGGTTCGTCACTTTGGTATGATCGCTGGCGGAACTGGGATTACTCCCATGTTGCAGATCATCAAAGCTGTGATCCGTGGCCGTCCTACTGGTGATAAGACTGAGATTGATCTGATCTTCGCCAATGTTAACAAGGAGGATATTCTTCTGAAGGAGGACCTGGACGCGTTAGCCAAATCGGATAAGGGATTCAGGGTATACTATGTCTTGAACAACCCACCCGAGAAGTGGGATGGCGGTATCGGATTTGTTACTCCAGAGATGATCACAGTATGATTTCTTGATCCTATTGTATGGAATGTTGCTAATATGATCTAGAAATGGCTACCAAAGCCTGCGGATGATGTTAAGCTTCTTCTTTGCGGCCCTCCACCTATGATCAGCGCCATGAAGAAGGCATCTGAGGGATTAGGTTTCAAGAAGGCAAAGCCCGTTTCCAAGCTAGAGGATCAAGTATTTGCATTCTAAATGTACAAATGTAGCTTTGGATATATCATAAGGAAGATGAAGAAGACGAAATTATATGAGACGCCGATAGGAGAAGCTTGGGATTGACCGGCGTTAAGGTAGCGCGAACACCCAGACCAGGCTTGAGATTAGGCCTCTTCAAGCCTACACCTAGAAGTAACCTACATATATAGACATTGTTGTGGCTCCTTTATTGTCCTTGGCATGGCTCTTCATTGGCTATAGAACTACCACCCATCTTGAGAGTATATGTCTGTAGAAGGCTACTTTGCAAAACTATCCGCAACCCCTATTCCGAGCTCTCTCAGTCTCTCAATATCAAGGATCTTGGACAATGCTATAGTTATGTTTTACAAATCTTCATGTGTATCCTTTCCCTCCTGCCGGCCTGGGGAGTTCATTTTGGACCCTCTCATTTAGCTACGCGTGACCCGCAGTTTAGCCTAACACTTCTGATACAAGTGGATGGCCTAAAGTGCTAAAATTTGGCTCCCTGTTGGGTAGTGTAGCACCGGTAGGCTATTAAGAATACATGATTATGATACACTCCTTGCCAGATATTACCATCATCTCTACCATGTTTTTTTTTACAATTTATGCCTCCTTAAGACGTGAAAAGAGTTTCCGTGTAGCGATTAAAAATCAAAGACAAAAACTCGAAAAGCAATCGTGTCATAAGAAATAATGGGAGGCTAGCCTCTATAGGGAATTACATAAACAAATATGAACGGATGATCATGATACCAGGTGGTTGCACAGCGCAACATTCTAAAACATTACTACAACTTTTCTTGTACTAATGACTGTAAAGATTTTACAATTAGAGTAAGCATGTGATCTATTTTATTTAACTCTAAAAGCCGCTATGCCCTCCTTATAATAATCTCTTTAGAGTACTCACTAGACGTGCAAGTTGGCCAGTGAAACTCAAACCACCGATTTTATAATATTTGATTGGTCCAGATTTAGCTCGCCTACTATTTTCATAACCTTTCATATTCAAGCAACATCTATGTAAGGATGGTGTGAATGATTATTTAAAATTCAAAGAAAAGCGTAGGGGTGGAGAGTGCTATCCATGGTGCTGTGAGGATTGGACACGTTAGTTATGATAGTCCCGTTAGTAATTAGGACTATTAAGATATACTAATAGATTTCATACTTCAACCGTACCAATCGAATGGTTACCATGCTGTTTCCTCCATAAATGAGCCATTTCTCCTAGTTGAAATCCGCTTCTATCCACTCCGTATCTTCCCCAGTTTATCTCCCCTAAAAGAGGGAAAGGAGGGCTTAGGGGACAGAGAAGCTATGTTGCTTATGTTTGCCGTTAGAGACCTCTCGGATATGATTCCATTGTCAGATATTCCTGATTGAAGAATTATATAGTCTTCCTTTGAGGCTTTCTTGTGAATGAACCTACTTCCGTGAGGGCTCGTTAATAGTGCCTTGAAAATTGGCCGAAGATGCAGATCTGTGATATAAGTCCTCAAGAGGTTCAATCCTTTCGTAAAGGGGTCTACCATAATGACACAATATACAGAGATATCTAAAGGAAGCTGCTTGATTAATTCTTGAAAGGCGTCACGGATTGCTCGTAAATCGCAGCGCTCTAGAGCCTCTCTAAAATCGTGGTTATCCACAAAATCAAGACTTAGAATCTTCCGCTGTTGGAGTTTTGTCACGGAGCGGCTCGCACGTACCACTTCGGCTTCCTTTTCGGTTATAAGAGCTAGGGCAACGTATGTGGCACTTGCGTGTATTCCTACTTGTAAAACTAGGGGCCAAGCCAGGTAGACTCTTCTAGCCTAGGAAAGCGGGTCGCATGCTCATGAACAAGTGCGGATCCACTTCTCCGTGACAAGTTTCATGAGAAGATCTGTCGGAATGGTCCTCACCATGCCATTAGGACCTCGCAACTCGTCATTAGAAGCTATATAAAGCCCACAGAAGAAGTATAGAGAGATTGCGTTCACTTCTTCTTGTGTCTGGATAATACTGGCGACTAGTGTTGTGCATAGATACGACATTGACGAAATTCTCCCTGAGTCGGTCGTATTCATCTTCGCATTTATGAGCAAAATCCCTGAACCAGTAGAGGTGAACCAATGAAGGCATTTTCTGTGCGTAAAGCCAGCGAGTTTGGGCCTGGCCTGCTACATCGCAACTTTCTCCATGCTTGAGCGCCTTCTCAAGGTCGGCGACTCCGCTCCCAAGAGGAACTGTAAGAACACCAAACAAGCGTGGTAGTGTAATCAAAGCAGTGGATAATTTGGGCTGAGATTATGGTCTTTCAAGCTCTGGAACTCTTTAAAGTAAAGCAGCCTCTCTTCGAAGTTGAGCACCTTCTCTCCTCCGGTTGTCTACCAGAATCAAGACAATCAGAATTGGACACAACCAAATATCTGGAATTTGAATGGTAATTAGGGGCTTCAGCTTCAATCTGTCTTCTTTGATCCTTCAGCAACTGTCGGGCAGATTCCCGGATGACGAAGCTAGCATTGAATTTGACAATTTCAGCTTTGCTTTTCCTGATTTCATCGATCTGCCGACTCATAGCAACAAGCTGACCTGGCACTTCTTGCAAGCCTTCCACCCCAGCCTCGACATTTTAAGTGTACCCATCATTGCGTTACGCTCCTCCTCAGCAGATTTGGTGCTTTCGTATATATTTCGAAGTTGGGATTGCATTTTCTCAAACAATTTATTCGTGTCTGTGATGGCAGTCTCAATAAGAGTGTCTGATCGCCTTCTCAAAACTCCAGCGTTCATTGTGCATCTTTTTGAATAATAAATCAACGGTTAATATCTCAAATACCATCAAAAAGTGCCGATATTTCTGAAATTCCTTTTTTTTTTTTTGGTCCTCTATCTGGCCATACCACTTTTATGGCATATGAAATATCCTCCAAAAAATAATAGTATATGAGATATCTTTCAAAAAAAAAATTGTGGTATATAAGATATCTTTCAACATACGCTGTAAATAGCGCTTTTTGAGGTTCGGCCCCTGACACTACAGGACTCGGCTCTTGACACTACAGAGCTCGGCCCTTGCCACTGCAAGGCTCTGCTTTAACGCTACAAAGCTCGTGTACACTGGCTTTTAGCCAGTCTCCTGTATATAAAACACTGCTTTTTTTCTTCTGTTTGTAGCGTGCTTTTGACTTAAATCCTACTGTTTTTTGGCTAAGACAAAATTGTAGTATTTAAGTTATATTGCAACAGAAAGTATAATAGTCTAGGTGTTAGTATACAGCCAAAGTCACATAAATTACCCCGCGATGTATTATAGTTCTCGCACGTAAATTAAGACTTAAAAAAAATACAAAAACAAGTCAACTACTTACAGCGAGCATAATAGCACTGCGCTGAAATCGCGGTGCTACGTGTTTTATGAATAATCGACTTAAGCAATTGCAAGTTATCGGAATTAAGAAGTATCACAAAGCGATACAGACAGTTAGTTTTGGCTTGAAATAGTAGTATTTCAGAAATATCTCAAATACTATCATTTTTTTGGTGTATATCTGAAATACCATTGTTTTAAAAAGGTGGTATGGCCAGATAGAGGTCAAAAAAAAAGATGGTATTTCAGAAATATCGGCACTTTTTGATGGTATTTGAGATATTAACCGATAAATCAATCTCTTCGGTCGAAAGAGGTTTTGTGAAGTAAGGGATTCTGTGCCTCGCTTTGAATTCGGAAGATCATGTTCAGCGCTCTTGAAGAATGGTTGACTTCACTCACCTTGAGTCTTTAGTACCAAGTACTTGACGAACTCTGTAACGGCCGTCAATAGGGAGGCATGCAATCGGTTAGAGCACTCCTCTAAGACCCTATCCGACGGGGAAAGTTGTCGCTTATACATTGCTATGGCAATAGTAGCTGGGATTTGTTCAAATGTTCCAAATATCTTCTCTCGATTCTCGAAAGAAACTTTTGCGAACTGTTGTGGTTTTAGCATAAACCCGAATGGCAGTAATAGGTTTTTAGCAAACTGACTTTGAAAAGTAGAA
Source organism: Chalara sp. BL73 (assembly GCA_918026815.1). Lineage (NCBI taxonomy): Eukaryota > Fungi > Ascomycota > Leotiomycetes > Helotiales > Chalara > Chalara sp. BL73. Next base: position 362,103 of record CAKJVC010000037.1, on the reverse strand, counting down.
CTAATTCTGTGCGAAGAACGCTCAGACCGTAATAATCAGGAATCAAATCAAACAGTGGGATGTTTTCTGAAATACCCCCGGCCTTTATCCACAGCTTTCGAAATATATTTTTGAGCCTTTAGTACTTTCACCAAAGCCAGACTGGGGCGTGATTTGGTCCAGGACATCGCCCCAAGAACATTCTCGAATGTTGACGTTGAAAGGTGGATTTAATCCCCAGTCCTGACATTGCTCTAAGGCTATCTCGAGGCCGCTGCAACTATAAGTTTGTGACGCTTTTGCAAAATTTTAAACGTTCTGATGCGGTTGGAGGGGCTTGAACTTACTCTCCGCTTTGTTGAAGTGCGCCGGCTTTTCGTATGCACCTAAAATCTTTGGTGCTTCATTTACAATAAAATCCACAACGGTGTCTGCCGTAATGCCGCTGTCGAAGTTAGAGCGGGGTATTTTCCCAAGGTATATCAGTGAATCTTACACCCGAAGTTTGGTCCTGTATTTCAAACCGGTCTTTCTAGATAAGAATTAATATTCGGCCAGTAATTACAATGACACCGTCGTCTGGAAGCCGTCTTGACGAAGGTTTTTTTAGCCCCTCAGTTCGCTTAATACTCAGCTTCCTATTTAGCGGCTTGTCATCCCCTAATGTTTGCAATTGGTGATCAATACTAAAATTGTCTCATCAGAATTGTTCAGCTTCCTGCACGGCGGTTCAAGAGTGTTTGAAAGCTATTGGCACGTTAGCTCTGGTTGGATTGTCGGAGTTTCTAGGTTACACCTAGATCAGCCACCCATAAGCCACGACTCAATCTAGTTATATGAGTTATTCAGCAGATATATGGAGAAGTGGTGTGAGGATACTTTGGGAGTCAACTTAGGTTGTGATTTGAGTGCACACTCTACGCCCGTCCGCCTAAGGTTTGTTATGCCTCCTTCATTTTGTCACCAACCATATCGGTCTACCCATACAAAACTATCCTTGTAAGCAAGGGTGGTATCACAAAGATTTGGGCATATACCTCCGTAGTGTAGTATATTTCTGCCGCTTAGCATGCTTATCAAAGCATCTTGGCATAAGGCTACGAGAGTTGGACCGAAACCAAATATCTGCCTCACTATCTTGAATTTGTCTCAACTTCTCTAGAAGGGCCTACTACAACTACGAAGTGTTCTCTCCATATCTCTAAAAGCCCCCCAAAATCTGATCTTCGAACCCGAAATTTTGCAATGGCCGCTATCGTAAGCAACTCCTTCCGATAATAGTGCGCAGCTCATCCCGCACCAGATTGTACCGCCTGATGTAGAGGCACTGGGCTCACTCAATGATCCTATTCCGCCTGAGAGTGAATCTTCTCAGAAGTTGGATTTTGTGGTAGCAGTCGTCACTAAGTGCAGATATTTCTGGAACCTTTAGTGATTTGGGCAGAGTGATTACGGATGAGCCTGAAAAAACAGACCCGATTTTCAAATCCAATGGGATATCAACGATTCTCAAAGTCTGCTTGTCAGTAACTCTAGCGGCAGCCTTGTTAACAGATCAAGAGACAGAAGAGAGTAATACCCTAGTATCGAAGCTTCCTGAGGTGAACCAAAATGGCCTTCCGGAAGATACCAAGAACAAAGAAGTGAAGAAACTTGAGCCTAAATGGATTCGCGGTGCCAAAAGGATCGATTATGAGCATTTCAAAAATCGATTTAATGAAAAGGATGATATTTATGCTATTAAGGTCCTCGTTGCTAGCACTAGAGCAAGGTTCACGCAGGATAGAGTGGTACGCTTGTAAATAGAGTGAAATAGAAGCTTTATAACATCGGTGGGTTATTGCCTAAGGAACAGAAAGACGTCGAAAGACTTCAAAAGAAATTGGCTAAGTTGCCTACGTGGGTTTCATAGTGCGATGGCTAAAATCTAAGGTGAACGACTACAACAACAGATGTTTTGGTCACGAGGTTGAAATTAGAATCTTTAAGCATGGGAATGATGCCTAAAATGGCAAGAGAAAAGTGAAACGTGCGTATGGTGGTCCAAAACCAATAAATTTCTGAGAGCAAGATGTCCTATCGCCGCTGTTACTACAGCATTAGCAGTTCAGGTGCCGATGCTCATTTCAGCTATTGAGGCAAGCTCCGTATAAGGAGTGCTCCACCATGATATTCCACCCAGTTCCATAAGATTCAGTACTACTAAATAAAAAACAGATATCAAAGCGAAGAAAACACTATTTTTGTTGTGAAACAAGGAAAGAAAGAAGATAGAGGAAGACCTAATGAAATAACAGGGGCTCTAGAGGCTGCCGTAAGGAAATGCATGGAATTTATACATACTAGAATTTTACGATTTCCAGAATAATATGTAGGTCTTGATCATATTATGTCTAGGATATTCGACATTCTAAAATCTATATCTTTAGTTAATTTTCTATAAATATATCAGGTATTCTGAAGTGATGTTTTGGCAATTCCCGATACTTAGACACGCTGCCATTAATTAAACCATTTCCCCTATGTCACTGGCCATCCCTGCAATACTTTTCATAAACTATATATCCTCCATATCTTACAGTAGGCCATCAATATCCCATCTCTAATCCATTTCGTCCAAAATTGTTCTTTCTGCACAAACAGATACATCTTAATCTCGATCCGGCGCTTCGCCAAAGGCTACACCACTCTCCTTTAACATATCAGCGAAAACGCCCCCAGCCTCGACCAATTCCCTAGGTGTCCCAAACTCTAGCACTCTTCCGTCGCCCATGACCAAAATTTTGTCGAAATCAATAATTGTGCTAAGTCTATGAGCGATAACGATCAACGTACTATTGACGAATTCCTTTCGGATGCTTTGCTGGATGAAACTATCGGTGTTTTTGTCAACCGCAGAGCTAGCTTCATCAAGAATCAATATCTTTGGGCGTGATAAGATCGCTCGCGCAAGGCAGAGAAGCTGCCGCTGGCCTTGAGACAAATTTTGACCACCTTCACTGACAGAGGTCTGAAGAGAAATGAAACAACCAAATTTTGGGGACAGAGGCTTAGCGGCTATACAGTTAGCCGCTGAGGTAGTACTTTCGGATTCACTTGACTGAATAAGATGCACACACTGTAGTGCCTCAATAATCTCATCGTCGGAGTGGGAATCAAACGGGTCGAGATTAGAGCGGATAGTGCCAAAAAATAGGACAGGATCTTGGGGAATGATAGCCAACCGACTTCGTAGATCGTGCAGAGTGAGCTTTGAAATATCAAGCCCGTCAATAAATATGGCACCTTGACGGGCTTCGAGGAAGCGGAAGATAGCAAATGCGAGAGAAGATTTCCCTGCACCTGTCCGTCCGACTACCCCGATCCGCTCGTTTGGCTGAACATTGAACGAAACACCATTAAGGACGGGAGGTAGATCTGGGGCATAGGCAACTACAAGATCAGTAACAACCAACGTTCCCTCCGCTGGCCAGGCAGCGGATGGAGTGGTACCACCCTGCTCTTCGATCGCAATTTCCGAGTATTCAAGCACCCTTTCCATAGCACTCATCCCAAGCTCAACATCTGCATACTTCCTGAGTGCCCACATGACTGCATCCGAGTAGTCAAGTGTAAAGATTAACGCAAATCCTGCTACAGGTGCCGTAATATTTTTTAGCAATACCACAAGTGTAGCCATGGCCATGGAGAAAACGGCTCCGATAATACCAAGGCGAAAGACGAGCCATGTGTTAAACGCCCATATATACCATATCGTCCGGCAATGACTGTCAATTCTGGTGAACATATTGTTAATATAGACATCCGTTCGTTGCCATGTCCGTATAGTAGAGAGTCCAGCCAGGGATGTACCGAAGAGGTCAAATATATCGCTTCTTGCGACATTTTCAAGTCGCTTCACTTCTCGTGCGCCTTGGAGATAATATGAAGCGGTAAGGCCGCTTGCTGCCAGCAAGACAACTGCGACTGAAATTATGTATGGAGATGCGATAGTCCTGTCAGCAAAAAAGAATAAGTCATAGCACATGGGATGCTGGACATGGGATGCTGGACGACTCGAACATGTAACTACGTACCCTGCTATAACTATGCCCAGAACTCGAAAGCTGAAGTTCAGAACATTTGCAATTGCCGGACCCATCTCAGAATCTATCGTACTGAAATCGGCAGTAAACCTGTTTAAAACCCTTCCTAAAGGTACCGTGTCGAGCCATCGAAGTGGGGCGTGTAGAAGGGCGTATGTGAAGTTACCAAATAGCCTCTGGCTTGCAGATATGCACCCCTGAAAGATCCATAAATACCGTAGAGCTGCCAGCACGGCAATGAAAAGGGAAGTTCCAAAATATACACCCAAGTAAAATTTCAAACTGGATTCAATTACTTTTGGTTGGAAGACAGGGTATGTTGCAGCTGATTGGAGCAAATGACCAGGCGTTAAAAATTGCGCCAGTGATTGCTCGAGACTATAGCTTTGGGTCCAGAGAGCCACCCACCAGGACTGTAATAATTTAGCTACTGCACTCAGAATAAATTCCCGGAATGTGTGGTTCCTTAAACCCGAGTAATATGCCTACATACAAGGATATCGGCGGAAATCTCTAGAGGATAAATACTTTGTAAAAGTTGACTCACACTGAAAAGAGTTGCAGTCTCATAGACACCAAATGCACATAGAATAGCTGCCCACAGCCTTGCACCTCCTACCGACTTGAAATATGCTGAATATACTGGCCAACCTATGCTCCCAAATAGTTTTGTCTCCTCCTCCACAAACTTTCTTGGAAAGTCCTTTAGGCTTAGCGAGGCATTAATGTTATCAAGTGCCTCAGAGCTAGTGCTGTTTCTTAAAATTCGCACGGGCTTAGGAGAATATTCTCGCTCCATGTGTGACGCACCAATTTGAGAATGCTGAGTCTCTATCTTCAAGACGGAATTAGACCCCTTTTCAAAGAGACTTGTCCCCTGAGGACTCCCGTCCTCCGGAATGACTTTCACACCAAAATTAGGTCGTACAATATCCACGTACCCGGCGTAACGCACTTCGCTATCTTCGAGGCGAACTGAATAATAGGCGTGGGTTGAGAAGAGCCTAAGATGATGCGTGGCTAAGATCCAGGTACGACGCTGGCCAAGCTCTCCGTAGATTGCATGCTCAAGAATGTGACGTCCCACATGAACATCAACAGCGCTAAATATATCATCTATGACGAGAATCTGTGCTTGAGAATACAGGGCTCGCGCAAGCGTGAGGCGCCATCCCTGTCCGCCACTAAGATTTATCCCGCTGGGTCCAATATCTGTCCGATCTCCGTCTGGCATTATCTTGAGGTCATCTTCTAACGAGCAAGCGAATAGAACTTTCTGATAGCGTTTATCATCATAGGGTAACCCGAAAAGGATATTATCTCTAAAGGAACAATTCTCAATCCATGGCTGCTGACTGACGAATGCTTTGATGGGCGGGATTTCCCAGCTCGAGGCATTTCGACTCTGATTATGGCTGTGAAGTGGCTTAGGGGCTGGAACTGTAACCCTTCCAACTAATAAGTCTGCCTCGCCTAGGATTGCTGCTAGAAAAAGACTCTTCCCAGAACCCGTTGGACCAGAAACTATACTCAGTTCATTGTTCGGAAGGGACAGGTTTATGTCCCTAATTGTAAAGATTCCGTTGGTCACATCGCCATCTGATGGCCAGGATATGGTAGCATTTCGGAATGAAATTATATCTCCGGGGATAGTGCTATTTTGCTTCTCAGGAGCCTTCAGATATTTTTCAATCCTCCCTAAACTCGTCCAGGCGTCGACAGCAGCTGTGGTCAGTCCTGGGATCCAGGCTAAAGTGGCTTGCAGAGTGTTTAGGATGCTGATCGTAGTAAATGCCGTAGATGCTGACAAGCTTCCGTGGATCATGACGTACACCGAAATTGAGACTGTGGATAGCAGAACTGGTCCAGCTAGCCAACAGAATACAAGAATAGTATCTGCCAAAAACGCCCTGTACTGTCTATCGAGTTCATTTGCCCGAAATTCCATTATTTTGACATACCATGGACCCTCAAGTGCTGAGAACTTGACTTGACGAATTCCCATCAATATGTCATTCACAACCGACAGTCTAATGTCACGGATCTTCATGAGTTGTTCCTAGGCATAGAGTAAGCTATACCATGTCATGATTCAAGTGGCTGATGCTGCAAAACATGAATCGCTCTTATGAACGAATCAGAGCAGGTTCAGACTTCACCCTACAGTAATCGAAAACTAAAGATGTTTAGGAACTTACTTGGGCGTTCGAATAACTCTTGGCACAATAGGCATTCAAAGGAGTCGTAAGAAGCTGAACAAGAATTCCGGCGAGGAGTGCTTGCCAGCTATTGTACATTAGTACATGGTGCGCGGGTACGCCATTAACTAGTGACCTACCCAATAAGCTTGTTCAGAAAGGCGAATGACACAAAAACTTTGCCTAAGACTCCTAAATACTGATTTTGAGATATGGAGAACTCCGAAACCCGCTTCGAGTCGATCCCCACAAGATTGATGGCCCCTTGCCGGGTCTGTATATTCTGGTCTGACTCTCTAGCTGTATGACCATTACTCTCCACCTGCACATTGGATATACAATGTTTCGCATTACTTTCTGACCCTCGCTCGCTTCTCTGGGTCCTTTGCATGTCCTTTCGCCGCATAGCTTTGGCAAATATGAGAGCAGAGAGTTGTACTCGGAGAGGCGTGTGTATATGATTGCGACTCACCCACCTAAGTCACACATTAGCCGTTGATGTTGTTGAACCAATTTGACGACTTGCCACATCCAATTTTCTATCATAGTCTTCATAACCATGATCAGACCAAGCCCAACTGCCCATGCAATTGCAGCTGTGCTTACTTCTACTTCAAACTGACGGGCCTCGAGTAACCTCAAGAGATTGAACATGGCAAATTGAGGAGCGAAATCTAATATCACCGTAAATATTGTGAGAATGTATACCCGAATTATGGCAGGTGCATGCGAAATTAGTATGAGTTTAATCAACCCTCCGGACATGTTTGGGTTGTTGCAGCAGTCATGAAGCTGCCTCGCCCGAGTTCGATGATCCATTGATGGTAGGCCCTCTACCTCAATTTGCTTCTGGGATCCAGTGAGTGTTAGTAACGGGGTAACCCACGAGTAGGACAGGCGATTCATCATTGAATCTCTCCACTGTCCATCAACAATCTTTCCGTTCCAGTAAATTTTTGGATATTGTGGTAATGATAGGCTGGATACCAAGCCAGCAAGTAGGAGAAAAATACGAATTATTTGGAAATACTGCTTTGCAAAGTCTACGGCCCAAATCCTTGTTTGAAGACAGGCAACCAGTACCGACATGCCGTAGGAAAGGGCGGTGTTGAGAGCAAGACGGAATCGCTTAACAGAGTCTCTTTCAAGTACAACTCCCATTGTTTGTATTAAGAGAAATATCTGTTTTAAGTTAGTACCTCGAATGATATGTGCTTCATATAAATTAACAAAATATGCGAGAAACAGAGCGAGGAAAGCTATGAGGCTTGAATGGCCTTGCCCCGGAAAATAGAAATATGCAGTTAAGTTAATTGGAGTCCCATGAGGATACATTCACTTAGGGAAAGGAGGAAATATGAATCAGGAAGAAGTTTAATTTCTGTTTGGAAACTTTCTTTTCCGCATATGGGACGGAACAAGCAAGTTGAATTAAATGATAGGTAGGGGAATAGGCTCACCCAAGCTAATAATTGTACCCAAACAGATATCCCACCATGATACTGTGTTACATCCTGTGGGGGAGGTACAATTACAAGTACCAAGGATGAAGCTGCTCCAGAAATAGCAGTGATCAGAAGCACCGTTCTTGCATGTAAGCTACGTGAGAATCTCTGCTGACTCTCTTCAGTCGCTACCCCATCTTCATTCTCAAAAATATTATTTGCGCGAGCATTCCAGTAATCTGAACTTAAGAGATGGCTGAGGCTTTTGACTGCCGGGAAGGTTGCAAAGAGTATGAATAAGGCATAGGAGGCCCTGGCCAAATTATCCCAAATGCTGTAGGCAAACATGATGCAAGAACTTGACTCTGAAGAGCGTTGAATTAACTTTCGCACAATTTAACGTATAGCTATTTGACCAGATTTGATTGTAGATAGATGTGAGCCAGATTTTTTTTCCCGAGGGGTGCTCATTCCTCAAGTAGTACCCGTAGATCCTCAAGCAAGGGGCGAGGTATATTATCAGCATACTGTGCAGGGCGGGTGTAACCCTAGTACGGATACCGTGACTTAGTACCATCAGTCTCGAGACGATGTAGATTCCAAGGAGAGTGAGAGTGATTGAGCGCGATAATAGTGGTATTTCCGCGAAGAATGAGCTCTTAGAAGCTAAACAAGACATCAAGGAGAAGCTTAGAAGTACATCCATCAAGTGCTGTAAGTGTAAGTAATTATTAACATGAATCTTTCACCTGATAGCGCGAGCCGCATACCATGCTAGGTCTGCTTGCAGCCTTGCGCGTTTATTGAGCTGCTGTAGTCGGCTCTTAAGCCCACAATCCCCTATGTACACAAAATGATAGGAGTAATGTGAATATTATATTCTACAGCCTCAGGATTGGATTTCCTACTATCAGATACCAGATATAGAAACGATTTTGCTCGATGATGCGACGAAGTGTAGGAACAAGAGGTCAGTGGCAATACGAGAACTAGAAGCTATGTATATTACAGGTATGAAAGATTGTGTACTGCTTGATTTCCAGGCCGCCTAGTGTGGTACCCAGGTTTTGACGGAGGATCTTCCAGCGCTGTTATACATAACTATCATTCGCCGCGAGAACTCGAAATCGATCGATATTATTCATTAATATTTAGTGCAAAGTAGAGCATGGTGTCTCGAGCACTTGACATTAGTTAGAATAATCCCATAAAGCATCCTCTCGTTGCATATGGGAAGCGAAGCGCGAAGTGCTTTGCTCAGTGTCAGGGAGGAGACAAGAGCTATGGATAAGAGACACCAAGTAATATGTGATGTTCTCAGGGTATGCTGTAAACTAAGTTCCTATATGTTCTACAATACAAATCCTCTTTTACCACCCAGAGAGTCGGAAGGAAAAATCAACCAGCATTGGTCATACGTCCAGTGACATGTCACTAAGAATATTTCCCTTGATATTGAATAATTACTCTGTCATTTATATGACACAAGTCCGTGCTAAAAAATATTTTTCTGGGGCTCATTGCTTCTCCCGCTCTGATGACTTGAAGTGAGTAGTGGAGCAAATCTAGCTTTCGTCCTGCTCCCCTCAAGTTAACACAGCCGAGATCTTTAATTTAGGTTTCTGTATGGTATTGATTAGGCTTAGCACCAAAAGTGTCTCTTATGCTGTCCATGCCATGATTCATCTAAACTGCAAGTTGACTTTCGACATTACAATTCACGAAGAAGAGAAACGCTAGCCTGTCCACCTCGATCTGGTAAGTGCCCATACCAATAGCTATCCTCGGTAGACTTCAAATCCGCCGCTTCAGTACTATTTACACAGCGAGGGCTATAATGGAGATCTGTGTTGCCAAATGGAGAAACAGTTATATAGCAAACCTGATCATATAAACATGAAGGTCTGCATGCTCTCCAGTTGGACCAGTCAAGCCAGTTAACCAACTCATGGATCAATTTGATACTCTTTGAAGTACCTACTGTCTCAGTTCCATTGGCGGCATATTGAGCAAGTAAGTTCTCTCTTACTTGAAATAAAGTTGTACAGATTCTGGTGGTTACTGCTGTAACAGCTGCGTAGATCAGCTTATCTTGCTCCGTTGAAGCTTTGACAGGTCGTAAGTAGTGAGATGAGCATTTTTCAATGGATTCTTCCAGAGAGAAGGACTTGTAATCGATGAAGGTGTTAAGAAGAACATTGATCTCCCATAGAAAATACTCATTCGGTCGCTGGTTGGCTAGGTATTGTAGACGATCAGAGAAACGTTTCTCAATCATGTCAACAACCCCTTGCCAGTGTGACCAAAAATTACTCAGTTATTCAAATAACAGTTGAATAATATTTAAATAATTGAATAGAATAAGAGTAACGTTATTCGAGTTATTCAATAAATAATTATTTAAGTTATTCATTGAGTAATTTGAGTAATTTTTGAATAACATGTTTTTGTCAAATTAATATAAAATAATAACCAATTTTTTACTAAATTAAGTACAAATGTAACAATCGAAGGCATATGGACTCCTGATCACGTGGCAAGGTACGGACCCAAGATAGGGGAGAGCCCATACGGATCCCCTTCGGACATGGCACTCATATCCCTTACGGACCTAGGTACGACACGGACTCCGGAAGGATATGGAGAGGGATATAAAAGGCGCTTCTTATGTCTACAAGATTATTTCTTTCTCTATGTTTTTTATATCCTTCGTAGTAGACTTCTTAGAATGCTACTATTAGCCTAAGATACGTACTCCCATATACCTCTACTCAGCCTGTAGTGTTCTAGCGTCGTTACAACAAAATAACTACAAAATTGTAACTAAGTTAATTAAATAACAAAAAGATTTTCTTGTACTTTTTTTTTGTTACGTTTCGTGCTTTGTATTACAGTTATTACGTGACTAGCTCGCGTGTGTTCCTTAATAAAAACTAGTAGCGCTTGGCCTAAAAGCTAGACTTAGTTAAGAGTTTTTCTAGAGCTTTACTTTTTTTCTTTAGTTTAGTATTTTTGTATTGAAGCACTTACAGCCGGCTTTTCTAAGCATATAAAACCGTGTTCGTAATATACTAGATTTGTAACAATCGGTATGTTTAAAGCACAGCACGGAAGTTATAATACAGAAGCAAAAAGTAATCAAAGTATAAAAAGTTTCAGACTCAATACGAAAGAAAGTCGGAGTCGTCTATATAAAAGCTTGTTTCTATTCTTTATAGTTGCTTTTTATGTTTTTGTATCTTTAGTACTTTAGACCTATAAAGCAATTACGATCAGCTTATTGTACGCATTTCTATATGCTTCTATTCTAGCCCGTGATTCTTTGCGTCGTTACATTTTTCGATTTTTTAATATGCCAAGATTTTCTGCCGCGCCAAAATTTTCACCGCTTTCTTTATTAGTTATTACTCAGAGTTACTCAATTATTCATTGAATAAGCTTGATTATGATTGAATAGAATAAGAGTAACGATATTTTTATTTGAATAGAATAAGAGTAATAGTATTTTTATTCAATTATTCAACGATTTGTCACACTGCCCCTTGCCAATCAGCACTAGGCTGAGAAGTTCCCCTTGACCATACCTTCCTAGCATCGAAATAAATACGTGCCAATTGGACTGGATCCGCATATACCAGCCTGGGGAGATTCGAAGATTCGGGCCTTGGATTTGTCAAATTTGTAGGATAGAATGCAGCATGGGTCATAGATGAAAAATCTACAACTATTCTGGAACCATCAATACCGCCATATCGTAGAGCCATTGCTCGGAGCCACTCAAACACCCATTGTTCACTACGGCCTTCTGGGGTGTTGCGATGTGGTCGCTGAGTATGAGAAATAAGGTCAAGTCCGTCAGAGAAATCGCACTTGATGATTTCAAAGCCTGCCTCCATTCTTAAAAACCCCTCGATACCCCATTCAGCACCCTTTTTGCACAATGCTGCGCCATAGGCCATGATTCCGCCGGAGACCACGTCCCAGGTACAATTTAAGAACATATACTCCTGCATGTCACTCGGCCCTAAAGGAGATGCAGTTGCTGCTGACATTCCATCGAAATATAAGAGTCGCAGTGGCCGATTCGCTTGATATATGTGAAGATATCCTGGATCCGAGATGTTGACCCGGCTACTTTTCGCGGTAACAGCACCATGGCCGCTGCCTCCTTGAGCATCGCTGGAGCTCCTGGGTAGAAGGGTCGCCTTGCGAGCAAAATATTCCCCATGCTCAATTTCGAATGCCAGCCAGTCTGGAACATCTGGAACTTTCGAGTCTGCGTTCCCATGATACAGTAATACTCCCTCTGGGATTGTGACGGGGAATACAGATACCCCATTGTGGTGAAAAGAGGAACCCCATTGACGAGCAGCAGAGTGGATCGAGTTGAATATAATATTGGCGTTGGCTCTCGCGCTTTCTAAATTAGGCGCATATTGATCGTGGTCTGGTAGTGGTGACGATAAGACTATTTGAGTTGATGTTGCAAATGGTAAAAGAGAGGCCAGTAAGACCAAGAAGAGCTTGTGGCAAGCTAAGGTTTGCAACCACAACATGACGGTTATGAAAGAGCTAGTTTCCCCATTTAAGAATCAAAGAATAATTACGCATAGATACACCGTAAGAGCAATTTTGGAAGCTCGGAGCGAAGATGCGTTTGTCTGTACGAAAAATCCTATTTCCTACGACGGTACCGAAAGCGTATTTGTCCTCGTTCCAAGTCCAATCCTCGAACATCAGAGTGCCGCCGAGCTTGTAACTAGCGAGCTGGTAATTGCAAACAATCACAGTTAGAAAGTAAGGGGCGAAGAAACTTTGCGAGGCTTGGCACATGATTACTAACATACAATAGCAGAATGGAATTGGCTACAAGGGAGGGCAAGAAATAGAGTTATCAAGGCAATGTTGATTTTAATTTCCTTCGTAGCCTGTGAATATTCTTCAGTTCCGGAACGGTGCTCTGCATTTTGAATGCACGTGACACACCCGTGTAGCCTAACTATATATAACTAGGAATGTTAGCGTAGAATTTAGGCAGCTAAAATGGCCAATAATTGAATTCAAAAGAAAAAATAAAAGAAAAGAAGTGCCGCCGAGCTCCACCATGTGCCAAATTGCCACAGCACATAATTGCAATACTGTATCTCGGAGCACATCTCTTTGTTGCTACCTGCGATGCATCAATGTGAACGAAGTAGCCTCCGATGGTGGTACATGCCATCACTATGCATTGCCAGCTCAACGGAAGGCGTCTATCCGTGAATCAGAAGCTAGAAGGAGGATCATTCGCTCAATCCGGTCGATTGATCATCCCGATTTTCATGCATGCTCCCTTCCCTAGCGCCGATCTGTGGCTGGGCATACGGTATGTCTCAAGTTAAGGTGCGTATCCATACCTCTTAGCACTGATATGGAGGTACAAAGGGTTCGGTTTTGTCATACTGCCTTCGGCAATATAACCATAGTAATGAAGCAAATATTTAACTCAAACTTTCACCCTTTAGAATTATTAATATCAAGAAATTCTCTTCGAGTAATTTTTATCTCCTTCTGTTACTATGCTACTATGTTTTAGTTGGAAGCATTGAAGGTGCTGAGAAAGCATACATGCAACTTTGAACGGGGTTTCGGCCAAATACGGGGTACCACAGCTTGGCCCTTACGTACGCCTTCGTGCAGATAGCATAGTTTTACTTCTCTAAAGGTATTTGAAGAGGGTGTGAGACTGCCTTGATCTGCTCTACTGCCTCCTCATTTCCGGCTTCCTACCCCGTAAAGTGGTACACCGTCCCTCATTGCATATTGTTCCTTGTTCTCAGGTCGGACATCACTAAACCCCATGACAACTGCATGCATCATCAGTCACACAGTCACAATCATAATCACAGTCAGACGCACACATACACACACACCATGCAAAAGCCTCAAATATTGATTGGAGTAGTGCCGGTGTTTGGCCACTACGAGAAGATGTTAGTGATAGGGACAGGCCTTGTTCACCATGGATATCACGTCACCGTCCTAACTGCAAGTATGCTGCAGCCCCAGGTCGAGGCGAGTGGTGCTCGGTTCGTGCCGCTCAAAGGTCGAGCCAACTTTGATTTCGAGCAGATGCATACTACCCAGGATGAGGTGAGTTGGGAACTGGAAAATTGGGTGATTCGACCAATCAAGGATCAACATGAGTGTCTGCAGCATTTCCTGAAGCAGGCCAAGGAAGATAACACGATGGTGATCTATATCGACGACCACTGTTTTGGCGCCGCAGTACCAGCTGTGTTGGGGGCACCGGGGTGTCTTCAGCCTCTAGGAATCATTAAGATCGGCATTAGTCCAATGATCCATGAAAGCGTCAATGTGGCTCCGTTCGGCCTGGGACTGGCGCCGCTTCCCCCGGACTCCGCCTCAGCAGATGAGGAGGCTCGCAGAAGGAATCAGGACCTGAAGTTGCAGGCGAAATCTGCTATGGCGGGCTTCCAGAATTTGTGGGAAGAGATCCTTGCGTCTGCCGGCGTGCCTGGAGAAACCCTTCGGTCCCTCTCTAGCTTTCCAGACTCTCTGGTCCGCTCTACTGATCTATTCTTGCAGATGGGAATTCCGGAGCTAGAATATCCTCGCAGCGATCCACCGCCGGGTTGTCGATTCTTGGGCGCCCTACCTTCAGTGGGAGGAAGAGGGGGAAAGAACCGAGACTTCGAGTACCCCTCTTGGTGGAACGAAGTGATTCATAGTCCCGAGGATCAGAATCAGAGGAAACGGCCCATTGTGGTTGTTTCACAAGGCTCCTTAGCAAAGGACCCGAGTGAGCTCATTTTCCCCACACTAGAAGCCCTCCGCGATTTAGATGTCACCGTTATTGCAACACTCATGACAACCCCAGTGCCAGGTCTAGATCTCCCTCCGAATGCAAGAGTGGCCGAGTTCATCCCGTTTAATATACTGTTCCAGCACACCGCCGTTCTAGTTTCCAATGCCGGATTTGGAGCGGTGCAACAGGCCCTTTCACATGGTGTGCCTATGGTTCTGGCTGGGCAAGTAAGAGACTTTGCCGAGACCAGTGCGCGGGCTGCCTGGGCTGGGGCTGCTATCAACTTAAGATGCAATAGACCAGAGCCTCACCAGGTGAGAGAAGCTGTGGTGCAAATCCTTGAGAGCCCTGCTATTTCTGAGAGATGTAGATATCTTAGAGAGCAATATGCGAAATATGATGCTATTGGACTGGTGGCTGCTGCTGTGGACGAGTTGGCTACTCGCTAGAAGGATATTTTTCTCTCTTTTACTACAAATACAATGTGTATACTTGCGCCAAATCTGGTAGGACTTTATCTTCCCTGAGTGCTTCTAGCCACACAGTGGCAATAAGGAAGAATTGAAACAATAAGCCCATTAAGATAAACAGGAGCGCGTACAGCAAGTTTAATGTGATGTAGACCCAAAGTCATTGGTCGTCAAAACACGACCACCTCCGCAACTGTCGCACCATTCCTCTCGTCTCCATATGTTCCTCTAATAGTCAACTTAATAGATCCTATGTACTGTCGGTTTCTAAATCGGATGGTTGTCACATTCAATTCCCGGATTTGGACAAGATGGGCCTCCTCTGGTTTGTAGGGGGCGGAGATTTGAACATCATGATCCACGACAAGATCGTAGAAAACCTCCTCTTTGAATCGTCGTCCACTTAAGTCAAACTCTCGAGGCGGAATCAAACCCCAAATTAAGGTCACACCCGAGACCTTTTGGTCCTGCCCCAGGTCAATAATCACAGAAGCTGCCTGAGGAGCCACAGGTTGCCAGCTCGTGGAATTCGATCCGTCAACGATGGACAAGGGGTAATTCTGAGGCAAGTAGTCCGAATCAGACCAGACAGCCCTAGTACACAAGGCCAAATTTTCCCCAGAAATGCTTCGGTCTGGTCTTCGCGTGTCCACGGAAATGGATTGTCCCGGGGCTATGCGATAAGTGTGCCCACGAACCCGGACTAGCGCCACTGCCGTTGATGATTTTCCCACCATCTTTCTCGTGATAATAGTAGTTTTGGGACCAATGTTGACGTCAAAATTGGACCCTTGCCACTTCAGACCTTTAATAATAACACCATCCTGAAGCTGGGGAGGGAGGATGGGATCAAGGTGGAAAAATTCAAAATGCGGCCGCAGCCCTGTCAGCCCATGAGTGAGTGTTTGTAAAAAGCCCCCAGCCCCCGTCAGAAAAGGGAATGCTGGGTTCAATCCAAATGGGAATGCTGGGTTCAATCCAAATGGGAATGCTGGATTGTCTTGGTCAACGTCCATGGCAATTTCGCTGAATTGATAGAAAGGTTCCCGTATATAGGGCTCGTAGCTACGAAGAAGGTAGGTATATGCGGCGCATCCTTCTGGTTGGTGTTGGGCTTCTACAATGGAGAATATAGACCAAGTCATTGCAGGCCCCCCGGGAATATTTGCTGCCGAGTACTATCTCTTATCTGTGAGCTTGATATCATATAATTTTTTTAGAGGCAAGATGCCATGGGCTATGCATACATATGCAATATCATTCCGTATCTGCTGCAGGCTGGTCCAATAACCTAGAGGGTACTGAAGAAGGATCGTACTAGCTTGCTTCACCTTCCACTCCCCATCCATTCCAGTGAAAGCCAAGGTGATATTATCCTTGGAATTGTACGGGACCTCCATGGAGTCTGCGATATCCGTCCAATTTGAAGGAATGGTGATATTGAGTAGTCGTGCAGCAGACGGAGCCCACTCGCCCAGGAGCTTTTTAATCCCAACATTGGTGAAAGCACCATTGTCTTTATTATAAGCAAACTCATCCTAACCACGTCAGTATTAGGTCGTCATGAGTCAACTATTCAAGATCCTACCGGCTCGCTCAGTAAGATTGTTTCATAGCGTCCAGTGGTTGTATTCAACATCACATATGCTGCAAACATATCTGCTACATTCTTAAGTAGGGGCCAACCCACCTCAACCAACCAGGTCATATTTCTAGTCTGCAAGAAGAAATGCCAATGCGACTGGCAGATATCAGTGTTCAAATGGTACTGGTAGTCCTTACAGAGGCCTGTTCCAGTACAGTTGCCATATCTGCCACTTGTCCATGGGAACAAGGACCCCGAGTACCCATATGACTGAGCATTCCTAATGGCCTGACCTAGAAGGCGGGATCGGTAGTCATTGATTGCGGGTACATAGCTAGGATGCAGAGCCAGAATACTTGGGTATATCCAGGTCTCAGCATCCCAAAAAACTAGACCAGCATATGAGTCACTAGATAGACCTCCGACGTGGATAGAATTTGCAAAGTGGTGTTTTTTCTCGGGCAAACTGGTCAGGATATAGAAGAGAGATGCCCTGGCGGCTCTCTGCAGCTCTCTGGCCTTAGGGACAATGATATCTGCGCTTTCCCAGGCTTGCTTCCAGGCTTGGATATGCTCTTGAAGCAATGCCTCCCATGGAATTCCCTTGGCCCGCAAAGCACTGGATAAGGCTACCTCATGAGTTCGTTCCTGAAAGTGGTCGGACGAGGCAATCCCGACATGTTTGTAGACGGTGAGAGAATTACCCGATTTCAGTCGGAAGCGCCACCTCTGAGCCACCGTACTTGCATTGGGTGAAACCCCTGGTGTGCTGGTCGCATCCATCCGAGTCTGTCGAGCCTGGTGGAGCATGACCTGGTCCGTGCTCTCAAATTCCACCACAGAAACCACCCACGCAGTGACATTGCAAATGCCCTGCGGCTTGACACTCGTCCAGATGAGAGCATCCAATGGCTCGAACGCTTTCGACACAAACTCGGATCGCACAGCGCCAGCACCATCTAAGACATCAGTAATCTGAAACTCTGTTTCTCCACTCGCAGTGATATCTAACCGGACCAGACCCAGATTAATTCTTGTCCGGTGCGCAAGGACCGTGTAATTTAGTTGAAAAAAAAACCCACTATTTTTGGCTGGTCTCCATGTGACATTGGTGCGGACTATCCCATCGCGCGAAGATAAGCATTGGCTATAGTGTTCAACTGATGATCGGGGAATTCCTGGAAGGTAGCGTTCCCCAGAGATTGATGCAATCGTCAACCCAGTCCAATTAGGAATGCCTGCGATGACTGATTCCCCGCCTCGCCGCAGGTTCTCCGGGCTCCCTGCATAGGTGACATTGGGCTGGAGATTCCAGAACCCAGAAATGGTTCCAAACGTTGCTCTTGGTTGGTCGAGGGGCCATGCTATATAATCCAGGTTCATTATGTAGCCTCAAGCGGATAATTCACCACTTACTGTTCTTAGCATATGTTCCATTTTCCGCCCGCTGGATCCAGTAGCCAGCTCCTTCCGCTGGCAAGGACTGGCCAAAGTATCCATTGGCCACATGAGGGGCTGTTTGATATCGATTAGGTACAAAGCTATCCGTGCAAAGGAGCCATGCCTCATCATCACTCTGGTGGTGATTATATTGGTCCGACTTAGACGCGTGCCATGTAGTGGGAATCAGATAGTTGCACAATATGCAGAGAATCAGCAACAGCGCAACGTGAGTGATTCCGATCGTCATGGCGCGAGTGGTATCAGCTTTGTTTTTGTGATTTCCTGTGAAGACAGCTGCCCACCGACTACAAGTATATATGTTTTTGTCTCATGACATGTCATTTAAACATGCATATGTCCAGAACATTCCAGCCCTTAATGGAACTAATCTATGAGGTATAATTTTCTGGTCGGAGAACGACCCATTAAACGAATAGTCACACAGCCTCTTCAATGTTAGCATATCTCATCCTATTGGCTCTATCTGTATGGGCCTATAAGAGCATTCTGCTGTTTGCTTTTGAGAACCACCTGTTCGACTTTTTCGATGCGGTTCGAAAGACGAATGTGTTTCCTAACGGGGACCATTTGGCACCACACCTGACAGGCGTCGCCTTTTTGGACATACGGCTGAAAAATGTGATCATCTTCGTTTGGCCTTTTGTCACGGGTAACCGACCTGACCTATTTCTCGTTGAGGTAGGCTTCTTCGGAGCATTTGGGTCGGGCTGGTTCTTAATTGTTCTGGAGAGCGTCCGCGCAGGGAGTAGAGGAACCTTGGCTTCACAGTGAGTGTCGTCCTTTCCAGAACCATGCTTAGCCTTACGAATCAGTAGCATTCTGCTCCCTGGCATCTTGATCTTTGAGCACTCTCATGCCATTATGACGCCGCTGTACTTGATATTCCATCTGTCCACTTCGCACGTTGCATCAACTCCCACCGCGAACTCAATCCGGGTGAGCTTAGTAGATGCCCAGGCCATGGTTGGGAGCTTCATGGTGGGATATGTACTCCCAATGGCAGCTCAAGCCTTACCTTCGCCTGCCGTTCTGAATCTTCGGCAAAAACAAACCCTCATCGGGTGGTATCAGCAGTGGCACATCTACATATACGTATGCCATGTGATCTTTGCAACTCTCATCACGCTCTCAGGGGGAAATGAAGAAGATGGAATCGGATCGCAAGAAAGAAGCGTCTATCAATCTATATACGCCTTTGCGTTTCTGCTTGCCGCAGTCCCATACTGGACTGTGGTTTTATTGTCACTGCTGTCGACACTATTCCCAACCATTTTTTCGAAATGGATGAAGCCAGTAAATGTTTTTGGTCTTGCCTGGCCACTGTCGGAAATAAGAGCCTCTTCGCTCGACGACGCCCTGAAATGGTTGCTCCAGTGGGACTTTGTTGTTAGCTCTCTAGCCATGCTTTGCTGGTCCGTTTCTCTCTTTTTACGAGCAAGATCTACCCTAGAACTGGAGACAGATTTACCATCCCTCTTTTTTAGAATTGCTATATCCTCAATACTGGCATCGCCGACTGGGGCAGCGGTTCAATTGATGTGGGAGCGCGACGACATGCTTTTCGGTCTTGAATCTCCTATTTAACTAAAATGAGAGAAGATATGAATGGAGGGCAGCAGAGACTTGAATAGACAGGAGATGTGATGTAGAGAGGAAAACAGCCGAGGAATTGAGGTACACTCTCGCACGCTGGACCATCTTCCTACAGCCTGCAGCTACGAATATAATGGGCAGGGAATTTGATAAATGGAAGTAATTAGATCTTGTTACTTCTTATATGGAAAGCACTATTTATTTCATTGGTTTCTGAAGAATAGGAGGAACCTGTTATATGAGGTTGAGTAATGTAAACCAAGCTTTGACAGCGGGTCTAGAAGCAACGTAACTAGACATGCCACAATCATTTGCTATTAAGTAAAGACGTCAAATTGACTACAATTTTTTATTTTTTATTTTTTTTAGAAATTGCAATGATCTGACGACCCAGGGATCGGCTGTCCAACTGGATAGACCGCTAGTTTGTGGCTCACAACAGAAACCCCTGCCTAGAAAGCATTATAGCAAAGCCCTTTGGATCGAGCTATTTTCCTCTTGCCTTGAATTTCACCCGAATATCCTCCAGAGGAGACATAATCCCCAAGGACCGCGGGTTATGCCGGAAGATCGGTTGGTCTGGCTCAATGCAAATGTCAAACCGAGTGAGCAAAGTAGTCGCCATGAGCAGCACCTCTTGTTCTGCCAGCAGCCTACCGGAGCAAATTGAGGAACCTCCTCCAAATGGTCGGAGACTAGCATTCTGTTTCTGCTGTCGCCGGAGAGTCTCGGGCTCCTCCTCCTTCGTCGAGATCCATCGTTCTGCATCAAAGGTGTTCGGGCTCTCAAAAACATTCGGATCGTAATGCATGACCTGCACCGGGAGCAGGATGATACTATTCTTTCGGAGCATATAACCCTCCAAGGAAGTATCTTTAAGTAGCACCCGAGCCGATGTATTTGTCGAGCCCAGCCGGAGGCTTTCTTTCCACAGCCCCTGGATCCAGAGACTCGATTGTAATCTACGTAAGTCCAATCCATCCTCTACTATCGCGCTCTGAGCTTCCTCCCGGAATTTGCGCAGAAGAGTGGGTGACTGGATTAGATTGACCACAAACCAGGTTATCAACGGTGCGGCATTGGTGGTCGCCCTAGTCCTCACAGCGTGAGCTTTCTCTGGTACAAATTAGCTGGTGTAATAAAAGATTCACGTACACATAGAGAAAAGATGCATGTGTACACGACCGGCCCCGAACGCTAAAGTGGTGCTGTCGGTGAAGCTTTTCCCGCTCCCAATTGAGCCTCATTCCCCATTCCTCCGACCACATTTGGTCTTGACTAGAGCAGTCGCCCAGCTCAACATCCACCCACGCATCAAAAGCTTGAAGTACCCTATCCCGTGCCTTCATCGTATGAGGCTGCAGCTGGAATGCGAGATTGGTGCGAACCCCCGCATACAGGGTATCATCAACTAGCTGGAAATCTTTCCATAGACTTGGATATCCAGCTTGGATTCTAGATCCGAAAAAGGTATTCAACGATGTCATGAACACCAGTTTCCGCATTGTTTCATGGAGGAAAAATACATCGCTCTTACCATTGACCCTGTTTTCTACTAATATATTCAATTGCATTAAGAAGTACTTTTGGAAGATTCCCATGGTTATCCTGAGCGGCTCCCCGGACAGATTTCGGGCGTAGGTGTTGTGGATGGCGTGAAGAAAATTGCGGTCGCTCTCGTACACAGCTGTATCTTTGGTCGGCAAGGCAAGCCCATTATGCATCATTGATGCTACGATAGGAGGGAATAGGAAATCTCGCGACCGACCGAAGATGGCTGATGTGGCTTCGATGGAGCTGAAGACATGGAACCTTGCCCCGAGCATCACCAAGGTAAATGGCGTGGTTGGGTATTTTTTCCTATACGAATCGATAGGGTCAGCCCTGCAAATCCATCCAGAGGAATTTAGATTACTTGGCCGATCGCATGAGCTCTCCTGGATTGCCCCAAAAGGCGAAGACATGACCGAAATATGGGATCCAGAAAGGAACAACTGGCGGTTCCATTTTGTGTTGATAAAGATGACATAATTGCCACAGCAGCAGCGCCACTGTTACTATGATACTACCTACCAGGTAACTAATACCCAGGAATACTTCCATCTCAATGACAGTAGTAGTAGGTGAAGGAATAACTAAAGTATAACCCACTCCGCAGAAACTTTCTGGCATTATACATTCTCCACTGCGCAACTCCGGTGCTATCTTTTCAGTTCAGACTGCGGAGGGTCAGGGGGACGCTAATCCAGCATCCAGAGCATGCACTTCGACTGGAGTGCTGCATGACACGTGGCAATACATTCAAATGGCGTAGCGACTATAAGAACGTAAGGTGAAGCAGCATTTCGTTTCTTTGTGACAATCAGAATAAAGCTGCCCTAAGCTACAAGTATTGTATATTAACCATGAAGATCCTGTGCCTTCATGGAAGGGGCTCTAATAACGAGGTATGATGACCTAGAGCCTTCTAAAGAAGAGATGAGGGCTAACAGACTACTACTTTAGATTTTCCAGCTACAAACAGGTACCTATAGTTCCCCAATCAGATCACCATACTTATTAATTAACGGACATTCGTCCCACAGCTTCGTTCCGACACGAGCTGAGCGACTTTTTGTTTGAGTATGTCCAGGGAACAGTTCCCCACACTGAAGGTAAGTGATACAGTGGCATGGAAGGGTACACAACTGACAGTGACCTGTCAGGCAATTGGTCCCTCTATACTAGTAGTTTTCCCGGTACTCCATTGTACGGCTATTACGACCCTTTAAAACCGCAATCTATCCTGACCGCAGAAGATGATTTGCTACGCTTGATTGAGGCAGAGGGACCTTTTGGTGGGGTTCTTGCCTACTCAGGAGGGACTGCGCTTGCTGCTCAGATTATCGCACGAGATGCACTCAAGCATCCGTTCAAGCTGGCTGAGGAACGGCCCTTCCAATTTGCCATATTTATTAATGGAGTGACACCACTTAAGGTAATTCCGATCAGGGACACAGAGTGGAAGTTACAGATGAGCACCCAGGACATTGCCCAATCATCAGCATTGATCCAGCAGTTATCTGCATTACTTCTGCGGGACTCTGCGACTCGGGTGCGCAAGACCCTATCCGAATATGACAACCATGATCCCTCTGCTATGAAAGAGCAGCTGGAAAGTTTGGAAATAAGACTAACCACAGACGGCCGCCTGTGCTTGACAGACGGGACTCATGCTATTACGAGGTATAGTGCCGAAATCGACGGTCCGCTGATCGAGATCCCCACGCTGCATGTAAGATGCCCCGAGGAACAGGATGAACACCACGGGCTTCGTTTGACCAGTTTGTGCAACCAAGACATGCTCACAGAGTATTTTCATCATTTCGGGGAGGATTTTCCAAGAGGAAATGTGGAGATCAAGAAGATAGCTGGAATCATTCGAAAGATCGCTGAGACTACATGAGAGTTTATTCGATCGGATCTAAGTCAGTCAAAGGATCTAGTCTACACATACTTGATTTTTGTTTCAGTTTTAGTCATCCAATGAGAGATACCTGCACGTACATGGATACTACGAGTCCTAAAACAACTATCGAAGCAGATCAAAGTGATTTGCATCCGTGGGACTCACCGCTTCTTTGCTTTTCTCCTTTTCCTATGTTCGTCTCCTCCGGCTGCAGATAGTGTACATTGTGAGTGAGGTGCTGTGCTTCCTGCCCGGGTAAGTAGGAACGATTTTGTAGGTTAGACGTGAATTCAGCATATCTTCACACATGCTGTGTACTCAGAACCCCAGTAGAACAAGTTGCAGCCACTTATGCTCAACGAAGCCGTTAGTTACGGGTTATCGGCTGTTAGAAGCGGCCATGGAAATCTTAAATACGGAAGAAATATCTGCTTCACCAAAGAAGAAGTCTAATTTAGAAAAAAACAGAAGACAGAATCTAGGTTGATCTCCAATTATTGTCATTCCCATGGATGAGATTTCTGCATCCGAGACTATTACCGACAAGATGGAATCCTTGGCCATCATCGGGCTGGCAATTCGCGGTCCCGAAGAAGTCTCTGACTCGGAGAAGCTGTGGGAGTTCCTCCTAAGAGCCCGCCAGGCGGCAGCTCCTGTCCCACCAGAGAGATTTACTGCAGATGCTTTTTACCATCCAGACCCGGAACATGGAGGAACGGTAGGTATCCCGTCCATATGGACATTCTTACACCTCAACAAAGCTGACATTAACGTCGTGAGAATAGTTTCACATTCAGGGAGGCAACTTCTTGTCTGAAGACCCGGCATTCTTTGATTACACCTTCTTCAATGTGACAAAGACCGAGCTCTTGACGTTAGATCCTCAGCAACGATTGATACTAGAAAATGTATTCCATGCTTTAGAAAATGGTTCGTCCATATCTTCTCTCACTCGTTATAGCTTGCACTAACATATCTCGCCAACGATCAGCCGGCATTCCGATGGAAAAATCTGTAGGGTCAAACACCTCAGTGTACGCTACTGGATTTAATCATGACCACGTTGCTGTACTCAATGCCGACCTCGAGAGTCCTCTCAAATACAAGATCACGGGGGTGTCCAACTCGATAATTTCTAACAGGATCAGTTGGTTTTGGGACTTCAAAGGCCCAAGTCTGACACTTGACACAGCATGCTCCAGCAGCATGGTAGCATTGCACCTGGCTGCGCAAAGTTTGCGTAGTGCAGAAAGCGATATGGTTTGTCATCCCGATTTCTACACATCACCGACTACCAGCGAATGGAAAGCTTACAATAATTGAATTCGATCTAGTCAATTATCAGTGGTGTAAACATTATCGAGTATCCTGCCGACACCATTGCAGAGAGTCATCACGGTTTTCTGAGCGCTGAAGGGAAGTGCTTCAGTTTTGACCATCGAGCCAATGGCTACGCTCGAGGCGAAGGAGTCGCCAGTATTGTTGTGAAACGTCTGTCCTCCGCTCTGAGAGATGGAGATACGATTCGGGCAGTGATCCGGAACACAGGTGTTAATCAAGACGGACGCACCGCAGGGATAACTCTACCCAGCGCCGTAGCCCAGGAACGATTGATCCGACAGGTATACCGTGATGCTAGGCTAGATCCTCGTGACACAGCCTTTGTTGAGGCCCATGGTACTGGAACTGCGGCCGGAGATCCCGTCGAGGCTTCAGCTATAGCAAAGGTCTTTGGTGCAGCTCGGAAGCAGCCCGTTTACATCGGAGCCCTGAAATCCAATATTGGGCATTTGGAAGGTGGTTCCGGAGTAGCGGCGGTTATCAAAGCCATTTTTGTCTTGGAAAACGGGATCATTCCCCCAAATCAGAATTTCGAAAAGATCAATCCGAGAATCCCCCTGGCCAAGTGGAACCTCAAAATCCCGTTACAGAATACTCCATGGCCTAACAACGAACCGTTGAGTCTTCGTCGAGTCTCTGTTAACTCATTTGGCGTGGGAGGAACCAACGCCCACTGCATTCTGGACGATGCATATCATTATCTGCTGGACAGAAACCTCATTGGAAATCACCATACTTGCCAGAGAATTCCGACACAAGAAGAGATCAACCGCCTAGTGACTGTAGTAACAGGATTGTATGACGGCTTGACTAATGGCTCTGTTAGCGCGCTCTCATCCTCCGCTCATACAAACGGAGAGAGCGATGATGCTGGCACGCCTTCCGTTGGTGGGCTGTCAGAGACTGATATTAGCATAACGGATGATAAGGCAATCGAGACGCATATCCCTCTGTTGTATTTTATTTCTGCCTTTGACGAAGGAGGAATCAAACGGAACGCATCTCAGATGGGTGATTTCATGATCAAACAACGGGACAAAGCTAACAGCAGATGGGATGAAAATATGTATGATACTGCATATACATTGAGTTGCAGGAGATCAGTCTTTCCTTGGAAGAGCTATGTGGTTGCAGGGTCTTGGGTTGATCTTGTCCAAAAACTTTCCAATGGCAGTGGCGTGTCCCAACCCATTCGATCTCGAAATCCCCCAATGTTGGGTTTCGTGTTCACTGGCCAGGGCGCTCAGCATTATGCCATGGGTCGAGAGTTGCTGGTATACCCCGTCTTTCGAAATTGTCTAGCAGATGCGACAAAGTATATGACTTCACTGGGGAGCTCTTGGTCCCTCCTGGGTTTGTGATTCCTCTTTCAATTATAAAGATAGTCAGCTAACTTCGTAATTTCGCCTGTGTAGATGAATTACTAAAAGATAAGGGAAATTCAAGTATCAACTCGCCAGCTATTGCCCACCCAGCTTGTGTTGTTATTCAAATTGCCCTAGTCGATCTGCTCGCCAGTTGGGGAATTTTGCCTCTGCGAGTAACGGGTCATTCGTCTGGCGAAATTGCAGCGGCTTATGCAGCAGGAAAATTATCTCGCGAAGCGGCTTGGAAAGTGGCCTACTATCGTGGATATGTCTCTGTTAAGCAACTCTCAGCTCGGGGAGCCATGATGGCCGTAGGATTAAATGAAATGCAACTTCAGCCATACCTGGACAAGATCCACAGGGAACATTCAGGCGAACTTAGAATTGCATGTTTCAACAGCCCAAACAGCCACACCGTTTCAGGAGACGAGGTTATGGTAGATAGGCTAAGGATCAATTTACTGGCTGATGAAATTTTTTGCCGAAAGCTAATGGTGCAGAATGCGTATCACTCGGCGCATATGGAGGAAGTTGCTCAGGAATACCTACATCTTCTGGGTTCGCTCCCCCCACTGGGGCCAGGTGTTTCTCAGAAAGTGCATATGTTCTCCTCGCTGACAGGAAAGAGGATTGTAGAGCAGACTCTTCCGGCGCAATACTGGGTTGACAATCTTGTTTCACCGGTTCGATTCTCACAAGCATTATCTGCTTTGTGTTTAGATCCAGTTTCCGAAACCCAGGCCGCCTTGCGCGTAAATTCTAAGGCCGGTGGCGCCTTCGTAGAACAGATCATGGAAATTGGGCCGCATACAGCCTTGCAGGGTCCTGTCAAAGAGATAATCGCTGCTAAAGGAATCCACTCGCCCATCGATTATCTACCAGTATTGAGCCGAAATGAGCCTGGAGTCTCAGTCTTACTGAATTCCGTTGGGAAGCTATGCGCCCAAGGCCTTCCTGTCGATTTGGGGAAGGTGAACCAAGCAGGTCGACCTTCGGACCAACGCCGGCCCCAGATGATTACAGATTTACCTCCTTACAGCTTTAATCATGCAGATAAGACTCTGTACCAAAGTCGACTTGCAAAGAATATCCGGTTCAGGAAATTTCCTCGCATGGACCTAATAGGTGCTCCAGTGCCAGATTGGAATGCCCGTCATCCCAAATGGCGACACTTCTTAAGACTAGAAGAGAACCCTTGGCTTAAAGACCATGTTGTATGTTTGTAGAAAACATAGTCCATCTAGAAAATTTGACTCACTTCCTTCAGGTTACTGACAACGTCGTCTACCCAGGAGTGGGTTATCTCATCATGGCCATTGAGGCATCAAAACAGGTTGCTGAATCATCCTCTGAACTTGCACGATTTAGATTCAAAAATGTCTCCATTAAGAAGGCAATGATCATTCCAGATACCAAAGAAGGAATAGAAGTGTCCTTCTCTATGACTCGCGTGGATGAAACTAGTCTCTGGAGCTCATCAGTATGGAGTCGGTTCGAAATCCAGTCTTTCAGCCCTGTGGGCGATGACTGGATCGAACACTGCACTGGATATATCTCGGCTGAATATGCCATCTCCTCTCCAGGAGTTATTGATGATGGTCGCGAAGCTCGAGAAGAGGCTGCTGAATGGCGGCACTGCCTAGAGGAAGTAACTGGCGTTTGTCAAGTTCCAATGGACTTCAATAATTGTTACGACAACCTCCAAACTTCTGGCCTGACTTTTGGGCCTCTTTTTCGAAACCTATCCAACGTGAAAGTGAGCGGCCAGAACAAGGGGATAGTGACAGGCACGGTTACCGTCCCTGATGTAAAGAATGCCATGCCGAAGAACTTTATCCATCCTCACCTCATCCACCCTGCAACAATGGATAGTATGATTCATCTACTCATTGCTGCCCTGATTGATGCTATTGGCAAAGGTAACTTGGAACGAGCGGCAGTACCCACTTTCATTCGTGAGGCCTGGGTGTCTGCTGCGATCAGCTCTTTACCCTCCACCACCTTCCGTGGCCGGGGACAAGTAGATTTGATTGCATATGAGAAATATGAATGCGACGTGAAGATCTGGAGTGGGGACACCCATGAAGGTTGCATCGAAATTAGCGGTCTTCGTTTGACCCCATTGGAAACCAGCGATGGCACATCTCAGAACGTGCGAAAACTCAATCACCTTCATATCTGGAGGCCCGACGTTGCCTTCCTTGACACTCCATCGTTCTTGAAGCTTGTTGGGGTCCCGAAATCAGATTATGAATCAGACCGATTCTGGACCAGTCGGTTTCAGCTGGCCACTCTTCTCATGATCACTGACGCTTTGAAGGAGCTAAAGCAGTCCCCATGGGAGAGTTTAAAGCAAGGCCATTTATGTCGATACTATGAGTGGATGGAGCACCAGCGAACAGAGCTCTTGGCAGACCGAATTTCTGGGATCACGCTTGAATTGTGGGAGAGATTCACAGATAATCCCCAGTTGAAGGAATCCCTGTATCAGACTGTCACTGAGCACAATGCGGAGGGTGCGCTTGCGGTCCGGATGGGAACACAGATTGTACGCGTCCTGAGAAAAGAGGTTGACCCTCTTGACTTGATGTTCGGCCAGGGAGATGATTTTATGGATAACGTTTACGACTATCTGGTCAACGTTGGGGATATTCCTCTCCAACTCAGAGCTTATCTATCTTTCCTTGGTCATGGCTCTGCCGATCTCCGAATCCTTGAAGTCGGAGCTGGGACTGGTAGCTCGACCCTTCCTTTACTAGAGGCACTGAGTCCTAGACACCATGGTAGTTCAGAGTCCAAAATTTCAGAATACTGTTTCACCGACCTCTCCGCTGGCTTCTTTAACAAAGCCAAAGAGAGGTTCAAGGCTTGGGGTGATATAATGGTGTTTCAGACGCTAAATATCGAGAATGATCCATCCGCTCAAGAGCTCAAGGCCGGTAGTTACGATATAGTCGTGGCTGGCAACGTTCTTCATGCCACATCCAATCTAGAACGGACCCTGAAAAATGTCTGCTCGTTACTGAAACCTGGTGGAAAGCTTCTCTTGCAGGAAGGTATCAGGCAAGACATGCTATCCCCAGCGCTAGCTTTCGGACAGCTGAATGGATGGTGGCTTGGGATCGAAGACACTCGCAAGTGGTCACCCTTTGTGCCAGCCAGTGAATGGGATGCGCATCTGCGTAAATCTGGGTTTTCGGGAGTTGACATTATGATGCCGCAGGCACGAAACCCCGAGTTTTGCAACCAAGCAATTCTAGTGTCCTCAAAAGTAGAAGATGGTAGAAAGAGGCAAGAAAAGGTGAAAATAATCACGCCAGCTGCCCCCTCGGAATCCACTCTCGTTTCAGAAATCCGATCTCAGCTCCAAAGTCAGCTGGTCGATATCTCGGTTCTGCATCCTCTAGAACTGAGAGACACGGATCTCAGTGACACCGTGTGTCTGTTTGTGACTGAACTAGAGCGTCCGATTCTCTATGGAGCCTCCGAAGAGGAATATCTCAATATTCGCCACCTTATGGTAACTTGCGGCGGGTTACTCTGGGTGACCGGAAACCCTAAACGACAGCCAGCTTTTGGATTGATTACTGGTCTCATTAGAACTGTTCGCTGGGAGCGAGACTTCGAAAATACCAACCTGGTCCCACTCAACATCATTGATGAGGACCCGTCTCCTTCAGAGGCAGCCATGGCGATCACACGAGTGCTGCGATATCAATTCATGCGTGACTCAGAGATAGATAGACACTCAGAGTACCAGTTCGCGAATGGTATTTTATACAATAACCGCCTAGTCGAGTGCAGTGAAGCGAATCTGTTCTTGACTTCTCATTTCTCGAGACCTGCTCCGCAAGTAACAGCTCTCAGTGAAATCAGCCGCCCGATCAAACTTAGCACGGCCACACCAGGTTTACTGAGCAAACTACAATGGGTGACAGACACGGCACATTCACTCCCTTTAGCAGATACCGAGGTGGAGGTAGATATACGGGCTGTTGGCCTAAACTTCCGTGATGTGATGATCGCTATGGGAGAACACATGGCTTACAGTCTTGGAAGCGAAGGTGCAGGTATCGTCACTCGAGTTGGCTCTGCTGTGAGTCAATTTAAACATGGGGATCGTGTCGTTTATATGGGTGGATTGGTCCATACGGGGTGTTTCCACACATACGGTCGAGTAGATCAAGAGATACTAGTTAAGGTCCCGGATTCCATCCCGCTCGAGAATGCCGCCGGTCTCCCGGTTGTTTATGCTACAGCTATATACGGCTTAAAGGATGTCGCACACCTGAAGAAAGGAGAGTCAATCCTCATCCATGCAGCCGCTGGCGGGGTTGGTCAAGCTGCGATTCAATATGCACAAATCATTGGAGCAGATATCTATGCTACGGTATCAAGCCCACAGAAAAGAGATATTCTGGTGAGAGAATACGGTATTGCTGAGGATTGCATCTTCTCCACACGAGATCTGACCTTTGCCCCGGGGATTATGCGTCGAACCAATGGTCGTGGAGTGGATGTGATTCTGAATTCACTGTCCGATGAAGCGCTTCGACGATCCTGGGGCTGCATCGCCCCCTTCGGCCGGTTCCTTGAGATTGGCAAGAAAGATGCACAGGCGTACGGAAAGGTAGAGCTAACGCCTTTTCTCCGGAATGTCACCATGGCTAGTGTTGAATTGCCAACAATGATTAAGCATCGACCTGACCTAGTCAAACGCCTGACAGAGGAGGCATTGTCCCTTTATACGGAAGGCAAGATCACCGATGCGAAGCCCACCACGTTCATGAGTTATTCTCAGATTGAAGATGGGTTCCGATCTATGCAATCTGGGAAGAGCGTGGGTAAAATTATATTCATTCCTAATGGAAAGGATCTTGTCCCAGTGATTCCAGAAACGCCTTCTCCCCTCCAATTCTCGCCCAATGCCTCCTATGTACTTGCGGGAGGACTGGGTGGGATTGGAAGAAGCCTGGCCAAATGGATGGTCTCTCGTGGAGCCACACAGTTGATCTTCCTCTCTAGGTCAGGAGCTTTGACGGAAGGCGTCCAGAAAATGCTTGACTATCTGGGATCAAGTGGATGCAACGCCAAGCTCTTCAAGTGTGATGTCTCTGACAGATCGCGACTAGAATCCGTGATTCAAGAGTGTGAGAAGTCCATGTTCCCCATCAAAGGATGTATTCAGTGTTCTATGACTCTTAAAGATGGAATATTTGAGAATATGTCTTACAATGACTGGCAGACGGCAACTAAGCCCAAGGCTCAAGGGTCCTGGAACCTCCACAAGGCTCTTCCTAAAGATATGAACTTTTTTGTACTCTTGTCTTCCGCGACGGGTATCATGGGCAATCGCAGTCAAGCAAATTATGCCGCTGGGAATACCTACGAGGATGCCTTGGCCCAATATCGGGTCTCGGAAGGTCTGCCTGCCGCCAGCGTCGACCTGGGAAGTGCCCTCTCCGTAGGATTTGTCGCAGAGAACAAGGAATACGCGAGACACACGACAGCCATCCTGGAGGTGCTTCGCGAGGACGAAATCCATGGCATGATCGAGTACCTGATCGATCCTCGAAACCGCCTCACAGTAGAGACCTGTCAACTTGTCACTGGACTGACCACTGCGGTCATCTATCGCCAAAGAGGCATCCCTCCTCCGACATATCTCGGTTATCCTCTCTTCCGTCACCTGCGGAACACGTCTAGTCTCCGGACCATGAGCTCAGAGAAGAATCCCGAGTATATAGTCCAAGAGCTCCTCTCGGCAGCTACCACAATTGGAGGTGCAGTGGATGTGATTTCCAACAGTATCCGAACCAAGCTGTCCGGTTTGCTGGCTATTCCGGCCGATAATATCGACCCAGTCCGATCTATCAGTTCCAATGGCGTGGACTCCCTGGTTGCCATGGAGTTCCGGACCTGGCTTTCCAAGCACCTCAAAGCCGAAATTCCGCTGTTAGAGATCACAGGCCCAAATAGCATCACGACCCTTAGTGAGAAGATTGCTTCTATTAGCAACTTAGTATCTTTTTCAGCATCCGTCCCCGCCAAAGATGCTTAGATTTAGTAATGGGTGACTTGATGTATCTCAGAGGAGAAAACGTGGTCTAGAATGTAGCCTATTACATAAATAGCTACGCGCAGGACAAACTGTTTTAAAATTAAACCATTCTATATTTTAAATTTTATTTTACTGTTAAAACAAGGGCCAACAATCATTTAATTGGCCTTTCAATCAATACTAATTACAACATATTTGGTTTTATAGTTCTGTCTATAACTTTGATTCTAATATGTGTTCGCTTCTTACAAACGGCAAGGAAATAAATCGCGTAGTTGTACAGTACAGATGCCCAAAATGCCATAAGAATGCTCGAGCCCTGCTCAAACAGATACCCTACCCATCTATAACGAACGCCCCATTCCAACAATCTAACTAACCCACTTCTATATCTATCTCCCCTTTCATACTTGGGGGAAAAAAATTGCTACCAGGATGACTGAAAACCATGAGCCCAATAATGTTGCCCTGTCCTCTCAATTCAATTCTTTTTTCGATCCCGAATTAACGAGTCGTCAAAAGTCTGGCTTTAGTACTACCCAAAGCCTCGAGTGCAACGAGCAGAGCAGGGGGTTACTATGGGCTCAGATGAAGTGAGGGAGGTGGATGCTGGTACGCTGGGCTCGACTAGCCCTGGCGGGGGAGAGCGCGTCCTAATGCTGTCGCGGTTGAAGGAGCGGAAGCCGCTGTTCCGGTCCCGACTGCGCCTGTTGGTGGGAAGACACCTGCTGGGACTGTTGGGGAGGACACTGCGGTGCCAGATCCTGTGGCTCCTGGTGGAGGGAAAACTGCACTGCTGTTAGAAATGTTTAATAATAGACATGTATTTTCTGTCGAGGGTAAATCTTGAAGCATGGTGTCTTGGCTTCTCGGCCAAAAGGTTTGGTTGATTTCAAAGAAGATATTAACTTACCACCGCTGGGGACGGCTCCAGGAGGAGGCAAAATGCCAGTAGGCAATACGGGACTGGCTGAAGATGTAATATTGAGTTCAGGGAAACGTGGTTGCTCTTGTAGGCGACGGGCAAGACGGGCATTATAATAGGGGGTACGCGCAGTGATATTTTGACCAGGTGCAGTGCCATTTTGAGCAGGAATAGTCCCATTAACTGCTGGTGGTAATACAACAACAGATTTCGTGGGATAAGCTCCTCCAGTTAAGTTGACCGTGCCCGAAACTGTGGAAGTCGGTTTTAGGGCAGCTGGGAGCTGTACAGCTCCATCCACTTCGCCCTGATTACCAGTTCCCCGTCGCTGGTTGGCTTGGGAACTAGATACAGTTAGATGTTTATAAGAGGAGACAAAGGTCTTCAAGTATTGAAGGCAGATACTTACTCTAAGCCTCTCGAAGCGTCTATTGGACCAGCAATAGCAAACGAAGAATAAAGAGCGACAAGTGTCAAGGAAGCTACCGTATATGCTCGCATGATGATCAAGAGTTGATGAAATGCGCAAGTGAAAGTATGTAAAAATAAGGAATGTAAATAATGATCTCAAATCAATGCGAGTTGTACAAGCGAAAGAAAGCTGGTGAACATGAGATTGATGGACGGGCGGAGTTGAGACCTTTATATGAAGATAGAAAGATGAACAGATGGAAAATCCCGTTTTATGGATATGACATCAAAAGTTGTCTAGGCTTGGCAGTCTCAAAGGATGTCAAAAAAGAGAAAATTCTAGTTTACAGACGTGGAAAGCCAGGGTAAGGATCCAAGCATCTCTGTAAAGCGTTGGCAGAACATTAGACTCGAAGAGATAAGCTGAACGAATTGTGGCAGTGCAGAAAGATGCTTTTTCTTTGGGTAAATTCCATATAAGGAAAAGTCGTTTGCTTCTTGGGGAGAGAGATCAGGCTAACAAGAAGACCAAGATGTTTGACGATGGATTCAAAATAATTGAGAGCAAACGTCCTGAGGTGACGGGGGTGTTGTGATCAGCCACCATGGCCAAATCTCTCGACCTGAAGCCAAGTCTTTGGCATTGGATACCCTCCTGAAGACAGATTCCAAGTCGAGGTCGAATGTCTGCACTCAGGTCGCCAAGCCATGTGGGGTAACTTTCTCCTTGCTGGGCAACCTTGCGTCCTCCAAGCATCTAAGCGAAACAACGGCGCTGGCAGATGCAAATAAAAGGCAGAACGGCGATACAGACAGTGGGATAGGAGATTGGGGCTCTTGCGGATGAGTTTGTGGTAGTATTGAGGCTGATACGAGTCGGCGACTGTCTCAGAGCGTAGCCAAGACAAGTTCTTCCCCCTCGACTGCCCCACCAGTACAATGCGAGTTAGGTAAGCGAAGGCTGTTCTGGGAAGCAAAAGGCTGTAGCTTAATTTTTACAGTGCACGTTTCGGGCTCTACTCACTAAAATGCGTTGTCTTAAGCCTAAACTTTACTAATCCATCGTTACAGTGCCAACCTGCTTGGTTATCCAACTGCAGCCAAGAAAGTTTAACCCTAAACTCAGCCTCCACACAGTACTTAAGACCGCAGGTTTGGAGTAGGGGCGGGGTTGGCAATAGTTCCTAGATAAAGGTAGGGGCACTTGTTATGCCAAGTTACTTACACAAAGACAACACGAATTAACAACATAAATCTGTGCTACTTTGCGCTACAGTAACATTGATAGTCGCACGACTTATAGACACGTGCAGCCAAGCTACATATTGTTCGTCGGTTAATATCGCTTAACCTTAGCCCCATACCCCAAGGTCAAAACATGGAAGAGTGTAGCTCTTCATGCAGCCAAAAACAATGCAACCAAAATTGGTGCTTGTACCAACAACAGAAAGCATACATGTAATACGTATACGGGCAGACTATGTATTTTTTTTTATAGAGAAAGACTAGGTGTTGAGTGTCTATACTTAACAGTTGTATGTATAACTGGGAAATACCAGCTTCGGCCACGTTTTTGACAGTGTCAAGCACGGACTTGTGGCTGTTTTGCTACAGGTAAGCGCAAACGGAGGCATCCCCTGGACATTGGCGTAAAATCTAAGCTGACTCGAAGCCCCTCTATTAGCTATGCTGGTCCAAAATCATCAAATCATGGCAAAAGGACAATAGCCTCCATCCCGCCAATTACACCACTTTTACCAAAGAGCTTCTAGCATCAGCCACAAGAAGCTATAGTACCGAATAGTGCAAACCTTAGACCCTTTTTCTACTTGGCGGGAGGTCCAGACAAGCTTTGATGTTTAGCACTATTAAGTGCCACCAATCCCCTGAAATCTCTGTATTGTGAACTTAACCTCTTGGGTAGCTGATCTTATTTACACGCTCGGCACATACTTGGAGGATAAGAGGAAGACCTTGTCACACTAGCAGTCAGCTCGAACCTTAAATGCTTCCAGACGGGTATGTTGGTTATGCATGATTTATGCGCTCATCTCCCGTCAGACAGGTAACGGTTAGCAAGAGTAGCCCCTGGTCACTTCGCTTGTAAAAAAGTTACTTTAATGTCACATGTTTGGATGGACGAAGTTATGCCAACACCCTTTTCTGCCCGCTAGAGCAACCTGCAGACGAAAAGTTGCAACTCTCGCAATTCCTCACTCAATAAAGTAAACCAAGTTGGGTTGGGTAGCTCAATGTGTTCGATAAAATAGCCTTGTTGAAGAACCTCCTTCAAGTTCGGACGGTCTTGTTTCGTCAAGTTGAAAAACCAAATGACAAAAAAAGGCGGTGACACAGCCATGCTCGGTTCGAAAGCGGCGGAGCCTGCCCATCAGAAAGTCTAAACTTAAGGTTGGACATCCCAAAGTATCGGAGACCCCCTCCCCCAGCCGCTTCCCCCACAAGTCCAAACCATCGTCATTCATTAGAATCCATGATGGATCTTGGCGCGTTTCTCGCCCCGGTTGGTGATCGCGATGGTCGTGATGTTCGTGATGTTCGTGAAGCTCATAAAGTTTGTAGAGCTCGTTGTGAAGGGCCTCAGCAAACTCAAGCTGGAAAAAATACATAAGCACTTGAACTACTTTCTCTGGAGGGTGTTAAATGCATGGTACTCTTTACTCCGAAGGGATTCCGCAGCCAGTGTGACCTGCGGGCCGCCTGTTGAGATCACAGTTGAGTTTACTACCTTTTCCTTGGGTGGTAGTAATGAGGGTTAAACTATCTAAAGTTCACAAATTGTAGAGGCTATGGGTGGCAGTGGCCCAATGAGACCTATGCCTAGTTTACAAGAGTTCTTCGCTTCCCCAGAGAAACTCTTGAATATCGTGAGATAGGCTGGCGTGTTTCAAAGCTCAGTTTCACTTGATTAAGGGCTTAAGGGTTCAATATGGCTATGCCAAGATATCAAATGCGACTCTTATCAGTCACCTAAGACTCAAAAACAAGGATATGGTATATCTAACTGTCCTGCAAGTTGACTCTTTGACAGTTCCGTTCTACAATCTCCATCCATTTCATTCCGACATCTGTCACTAGCTGATACGATGAATTTATTCAAATTTTCTTGACTGTTATTCCTTTCTTCTTGGCGGTCTTGGCACACTGGTTCAATATCATGCTGGCTATAATAGTCTTGCACGAGACATTGAAAGCATGGTGGGACACAATACTAAAAATTACCGCATTAAAAGCCTCGACAAGAGAACTCTGTTGTTACTTTCTGTTTTTGACCGAGGAGATGGCCTATTATGCAACAATGTCAGAACTCAACCAGGGAATTAATGATGCAATATCACTTGCCAATACCGCTAGCGCTATCCTAAAGCATCTCTGGCTCCGAAACTTAAGCATCCTATGTCTTTTTTTCAGTTACATTGCATCTAGGTCAATACACTAAAACTCTCTTGATTTATCCTCTACTTAATTAAAGCTGTAAAGGATAACAATGCAGGAGGATAATATACACCCAGAGCAAGTTTTGTGTTCATACAGCAAGAAAATAAACAAGTGTGATCTCTGTCGCAATACTATTCAAGCTAGATTACTAGACAGTCATGATGATAGTTCGTTGTCCCATAGAATGGCAGGAGTTTGGATAGTCCTGGCTTGTTGCGGAAGGCTGCGTTCTTAATCTTTTGAATACTACTTCGAAGTCAGAATAGCCGATATGAATGGATAGCAGAGCAGTTGCAGACTCCCCCGTATTCGTTGTTTGTAGTGGAAAAAAATTGAGCATCCAAAACTCAGAAGTTGAATATTAGAGAAGCAATCTAAGTCTTGACAACTTCCTCTACAGACGCTGAGAGCCAAGTTGGACAATATAGGGATCAGGCCGTGGGAATGCCGACACACCCGTAGGAGCCACTCTTTGGAAACGTTGAGAACTCTCGAGCTTCTGCTATTTTGCCAAATATCTGTACTTGAACGTCTGGGAGGCACGAATGGCCGACGCCTTGAGATAATGCTTCGTCTACTCGGAACGTTCTGCATTTCTAATATAGTTGGCCGTGATGTAATATATGTTCCCGGCCTTAGAAGGGCCTTTTTTTTGGAAACACCATAGAACGGTTCTCAGTACCAGTTCAGACTGCCATGCACAAATTTCAAAGCAACTCTGATTTATAAGCACGATTATCTGTATAGCCATCTCCTGGGCCTTGTAGATAGAAATTCCATAAATCCCTTCCCTCACGTCTCGCTTCTGTACAAACATAAGCTTTGAAGCCATGCTCTAGGGCAATACCGGTTAAAAAGACTACCTGAAATCCTCCTGGGCTGGCTGCTGCAACAGTATTTGACAGTGCAACCGGCGTAGACGTTGGCCATAGTAACTGATTCCTTAAACCATCGTCCTCATCTCCTTAATGTATACATAGTGAGTCGGTCCAGAGGTACTGGAGACCTTGCCATCGAGTAACGATTATCGCATCTTGAAAAGTTTTCGTCGGAGAAGAGACAGGCATACAGCAGAGCACTTGCTTACCGCCCTCTCAAGTTGTAAGTACGGATATCCGACTAACTCTCCAGCAGTGCGTCAATGCAGGACACTCCACATTCTCTTGTCAATCTTAACACCCCTAGTAATCACAACTGTACGTCCTGATCATTGTCTGAAACATAAACTAGTCGAGCAGAGAGCTTCTTATCCATTATCACTCTTTGGGAAGGGGGATGAATTTGCGTGCACAACACCTGGGGCTGCTCTCCATAGCGATCCCAGGATAGTTGAGCACACTAGTAAATCCATTTTCGGCTCCCTGCCGTATTGATTTATTACATGTGGCACGAGATATTGGCGGAATAGATAGGCGTCTATTTAGTGCTGCAAAGTTTTTAGAATGCACTGTATTCAAGTTTTGCTAAGTTCGCCGGAATAAACCCAACAAAAACAACAAATCGGTCCTTCAAGTAACCTATCACACCTGCAGAACTGATGACTTCTGTTAACATCCATCAAAGAGAAAGATGCTCTTTTATAGTTTTGAATGGAACCAGTACCTAAGTTGAAAGGTATTACATACCTTTCTTAAGATATGGATTAAGGAAACTATGTTTCGTAACTGGCATTCGCTGCATAAGCACAGATGATGAAATTACTGTTGTATCAGATTGTCTATATAAGACCGACGGTCTACGCTTGTCATCATACAGATTTAGGAAGTAATCGCACGATACAATGAACCCAAGAAGGAGTAATGTGTAAGCAGCGCACTTGCTACAGGGTATGGACAATGTCTTCTCCAATGAGGATGTCGGTATAATATACTTCTCCTTCTCTGCCTTGCAGCTGGTTATTCAGCATCATCGACAAAAACACAAAACACCAACAGCTATGAAATCGAAAATGAGTCATGTTTATTGCCAGTAAGTTAGTATGTGCCACAAATTTGGATGTGTGCCCGTAGCAGCGCAAATGGCTGAGTTTAAGTAGGGAATAGAGTGAGGTTGGGAAAAGAGAATCTAACAATTCAAGTCAAATATTGACAGGTAACATTTGGCTCTCCACATTTCCGGTAGTGGCGCAAATCTAGTTATTAGGTAAATTCACTCTGGGAAGGCGCCCTTTTGTCCTTGTATCAGGGAAAAGGAATTGGCTGTGTTGCAATTGAAATACCCAAGTATGTCTTTTCCCCATTGTATTTGTCAAGCAATTCATGTAGAAGCTCCAGGACTCGAAATATATTGAATACAGCACCGATTATAAGACAGTAGCACCGTACCAATAGATCTTAAGAAACGATACAGCTTTTCTCTGTTAAAATTTATATTTGCCTCTTCAAATCATCCAGGCTCAGGACTGGACATGACTAATCTCTTACTAGAGCCAAATCGGCTGCAGAATAGCCTGGAATGCATTCACTGGCTAATACCTCCATTTGGAGGCTGGCCTAATTCAGCTGCGCTTGATTGGCTCCTTCGCTCGCAGATCTTCACGTTCTACATGAGGACCATACCAACGTCGTGTGTGCTTGTCTAGTGTCCTCCATTACTAGGCGGCTTTCGTCAAGCTGCCATTCGCCTCTGTTTTCTATTCCCAGCAGGCACTTGTTGTTCCGGTATTTGACTCTGCTGTCCACCCATCAGCCCCTTTGCCATTCCCAACAAGCCATATCCCTTGTATGCTCCAAACACCGGAACCACACTCCAAAGCAACCATCCCCAGTTGCCAAACAACATCACAATGACCTGGCTTGCCCAAGTGATCCAGATCACATCAAACATATATTCCGTCAAGCCTGCTGCTGCCAAATCCTCGCCGGAGCTCTTCAAAGCGCCAGTAGCAGTGTCATATTTGGGCCGGCCGGTAGTCTCGAGGATGTAGGAGCAGATCAAGGACGGTGCGGAGAGTATGGCGTATGCAAGGAGAGAGCGACGGCGGAAAATGAAGGATGAAAGGAGGAAGAGGACATTGATGACTAGAGTGCCGGTGTGAAGGTTGTTAAGAGTTGTGGCGTTTGCTTTCGCGCGGTCTTTCTTTGCTTTTTGTGCCATCTTCTAGGTTATTGCAAGAATGGCAATGTTGCAGGAGCAGGAAGTGTATATGAGCTGGAATTGGGGCTTGACTCTTTTGAGTGAGACTTGCAATTAAAATTCAGAAAGTGGCAGGATGTTGGGCTATCTAGATAGATTAGTCTTGAGCCATGTGCCATATTCTTCAGAGTCTCATTACATACATTCCCCTATTGTATCAAGCTGAATGATAGTCTCGATTCAAGTTATATGTCCCACTTAGTCGTCCATTAGTGGAGGATAAATTGACAAGGCTGAGGCTCAGATGAAAGCTTGGACCGGCTGACATAATCCATCTAAATTGTTGCTGTGCCAAAACAACGTCTGCGAGCCAATCATTTTTCTTACCCGCCGACACCATAACATCGCGAGGCAGTTCACTTGAAAGTGAGTTGTGACTGTGTGGGATGTCCCAACCTTCTTCTTGCTCTTTCCAACTTCTTTTGACGCCGTCGACGTGTCCCTCAAGCTTGCCTTATCTACTCTTCTTATAACATATGTCTATGACTATTCATTATTGTTTATCCACGACCAAATAGTCCCCCTGCTGCTCCCAGCCCTCCTCAAAACACAATTCCAGCGGTTGCACGTTTAACAATACTCAACTTCACTTTACATAATTCTTAATGTTGGCAGAGCAGACTTCGCTGCACTCTCTAATCGCTTCATTGCTAAACGAAAATTGCGGCACGGAACTCGTATTAGGAGGGAGGAATTTAGATTGCTAGATACACAAAGAAGCGTCCTCAAGCTCTGAGACACGTTCGTATAATCCACAACGCTGTTGGATACATGGCTACGCCTTTATAGCGGAGTGTTCAGCCAATTTTCCTTTCAAAATCACGATCATGGCGCCTGCAAGCACGGCTGTTTGCTCTCAGCTCAAACAGCTCATATATTTCCATCTCGACAACAACCTTCTCAAGAATGCCCTATTCTTCGCTGAACGTCTTAGCGCCTGTGATAGCAGATCCTCTGATGTCGTATACCTTCTCTCTTTATGCCATCTACGGCTAGGCGATAACGCTTCCGCATACGAATACAGCAGACCAGTCGCAATCAAGGGAGCACATCTCGGCTGCGTGTACACTTTTGCACAGGCATGTCTTGCACTGGAAAAGCACAAGGAGGGGACATCCGCTTTGGAAAAGAGCCGAGGATTATGGCTAGGGAAATCGAACTTTGGAAAGCATACCGACAAAAAACGGGAACCGTATCCTGATGCTTCAGTAATACATTGTCTGCTGGGGAAACTGTACCAAGGACATGGCGATCAGAAGAAGGCGATCAGTAATTTTGAGGAAGCGCTGAAGCTGAACCCATTCATGTGGGATGCTTTCACAAGTTTATGCGATATGGGCACGAAACTGAATGTTCCAAATATTTTCAAGATGAATCCTGAGATGGAGGATGTTCTCAGATCTCCCTCTGATCCGTCTGAAGGGCAAGCACAATCGAAGGATAAAGACATGACCCTATCGGCTACTCTTGATCACGTCAGAAACCGGACCAGCACTAGGACTGGCTCCTCTGTTGATCTGTCGGGAACATTAGATCCATTTAACAATGTCTCATCTCGGAACGTGAATGGAGGTTTATTTCAGAACTTTGGCATGTCACAAAAGTTGAATGAGAGCAATCCAAGCTTAACTAACATTCCGGCTGCGGGAGGGGGTGGTATCGGCCCTGAGGCTATGGCGACTCCAACAGGCCCGAGTGCCTCTATTGATGCCTCTGCCTTCAATCGGAAAGACCCTTCGATCAACCCTGCATATATTCTTGAACCACCACAAGCACCTCCTCGAAAGACACGAACAATTCCAGGTATTGGCATAAATATGGGCATGGATGCGAAGAGTCAGCGACCTATTGTCAAGAAGGCACATGGGCACAGATTTCCCAATGAAGGGCAGGTGGAGGAGTCTGCCGCTGTGCATGGACTCCGCAGCTACGATGTACAACCTGGGCCAATAAAAAGGAGCGCGTCAGGACAACCTAGACAGCCATCAGAAGAGCCGGGGCCGGGACAACAAAGAAGAAGTGCGAGGCTGTTGAACCATATGAGACCGGCAAGCACCAAATCTTCAAGCAGTAGTATAACGGTAGGATCTAATTCGTCGAGGGAGCTGAAGAAAGCCAGACCAGCTATCAGCAAGATTGTACGGCCAAACTCAACCGCTTCTACCGTTGGTCGACAGGTGAGCGGTAATCGAAAGCCAGTCCCTGTGGACAGTATGGATATTGATGAGAAAGAACCTGCCCCTAACCGCTTGCTGAACTACCTTGCCCCGACCGCCTTGCAATCAAGGCTCTTGGAACAAGATAAAGATAGCACAAAGCAAGACGAAGGCCTGAGGTGGTTACTCGACCTATTCAAGAAGCTTGGGAGTGGATATTTTGCTCTATCTCAATTTCAATGCAAAGATTCCTTAGAGACTTATCGGTCATTAGAGAAGAAGCAACAAGATACGCCGTGGGTCCTGGCACAGATGGGAAGGGCTTATTATGAGCAGGCAGCTTACTCCGAAGCGGAATACTACTACAAGCGTATTCGCCACATTGCTCCAACGAGATATACCGACATGGAAATCTATTCTACAATTCTCTGGCACCTGAAACGCGAGACTGATCTCACATATCTTGCGCATGTACTCATCGATGCTTCATGGCAATCTCCCCAGGCATGGTGCGCAATCGGCAATGCTTGGTCTTTAACGCGAGATCATGAACAAGCCCTACGAAGCTTCAAGCGTGCCACCCAGCTTAATCCCAAATTTGCGTATGCATTCACGCTTCAAGGTCACGAGCACGTAGCCAATGAGGAATATGACAAGGCACTTTCATCGTATCGACAAGGCATTGCTGCTGATCCGCGCCATTATAATGCCTGGTATGGAGTTGGTCGGGTGTATGAAAAGCAAGGGCAGTATGATAGAGCTTTCACATCA
This sequence comes from Chalara sp. BL73, assembly GCA_918026815.1. Lineage (NCBI taxonomy): Eukaryota > Fungi > Ascomycota > Leotiomycetes > Helotiales > Chalara > Chalara sp. BL73. The sequence continues at coordinate 319,405 of CAKJVC010000037.1, read as the reverse complement.
TTCACCAGAGCCTCAAGAATTAATCCGACGAACGCTGTGTTGATCTGCTGTATCGGGACAGTACTCGAAAAGCAAAAGCAGCCACGTCTTGCACTCGAGAAGTTCACGAGAGCCACTGAAATTGCACCCAAATCAGCGTTGACTAGGTTTAAGAAAGCCCGCGCTCTGATGGCATTGGGAGATATGGATACTGCTTTGAGGGAACTCATGATCCTGAAGGACTTGGCGCCTGATGAAGCAATGGTGCATTTCTTGCTGGGCAGATTATATAAGAGTTTGAGGGAAAAAGGCGCTGCTGTCCGGCATTTTACCATTGCGTTGAATTTAGATCCCAAGGTACACATCATTTTCCAGGAACTGCAGTTCCAGCTAACACTTATTTAGGCGAGCCAGCAAATCAAGGAGGCAATCGAAAGCCTGGAGGATGAAGATGAAGATGAGGAGTCTAGCATGATGGCATGAAGTCGACGCATCACCTGTTCGACTATGGTAGACGAGCAACGAACTTTACGCACGGTGGCGAGCAAGAAGCTTAATTTTATGACGACCTTGCCAAGCCATAACCTCCACGATATAACTACCACCCGACATCCATCCCTCCTGTCCATGATGATATGATAGCGAAGGATAGCGTTTGCATAGGAAGGCGTAAATGGTTGTTGGCTGCACGGCGATGCGGCCTGTCATTAGGTTATTAGGGACCTTCATAGCGTGGTGTTTTGTACATATGGTTTCGAGCATAGTTTTATCGATAGCGGGCGGAGCAGGCGTGCAAATGATAAGGACTATGAAGACTTCGACCTAGGTCTAATTTGAGTTTGCTCGTTCGTATGAGAATCTGATACATACCTGCTAAGGTATGGCCCTGCCACATCATTTGGGGACAGGATGTCTTGGTTCAGTCTAGTCCTAGAGCCATCCACCCCTGGAGCAAGAAATGAAAAGGTAACTTACAAGATCTCACCGCTCGCGGACTCCTGCAGTTCTCGCTCAAGCCTTCTCCCAAAATCTCGTCGTATGCCCTCATGCATGAATCCCATACGTTGTCGGGATCGGGGAAGTGATCTTGCGGCTCATCACATTGTTATGCTCAGTGGTAAGGGTTCTATTTTGTTCTGAACTGGCCCTTATATGCCGGGTTATCGTCTCGCTAAATAAAACAGAGAGGTGTGCATGTTCGTATAAGCCCACCCACTTCTTGAGAACTTAATCAAGAGGTAGCCGATAGCACACGAAACCGGTTCTGGCGTGCGTACCGGAAGTGCTAGAGCTCATGAGGGCTCGCAGGCGGAGTGATGTCGAGTACTATATACGTCGTGTACTACAGATGAATCCGCCAGAGCTGAAGGGTTTGATATTTTAAATTAGGCTGAGGGAGACGGTCGTTTGAAGAGAGAGCCCACAGTAGTGAGACGATCCGATCATGTCGAATATCCAGTGGATGCCCAATTTGAGAAGGTAAATATCTCTCTAAGTTGTTGGGGAAAGTCCGGAATGGAGATCTTTTTGTGCTGGCGGATGGAAACAGTAGTTGGTATTGAATAATCAAGCCCCCAGTATCCCACGATCGATGACCCTTGTTACGACATGCTGCTGGCATGCTTTCGAGAACTAAATCAAGGGATATCAGTATATGGTGCAAAATTTAGTTGCCGTATTAGATAGAATACCGAACGGCATCCTTTCGATCACGACGTGATAGAACCCCCAGACCCCACGGTTGAAAGGTGGTTTTTTTCTCGAGAACTTAATCAAGAGGGTGACTACTTAGGTCGGAGGCGATACGGCAAGTACCGTCTTCAGAAGAGCAAATTAACCCCACAATATATTTTAGTACTTTCAATCACCGATTATATACGGCAACAAGCTGCCCAGTTTCCATCCTGAGAAACTTATCAAGGCAATGTCCTCAGGTTTTGGTGGATATAGGAAGAGCCAAAAATATCCACCTTAATGAAAAGGTAACTGTGCCAAACATAAATCTTTCGTCAAGCTATCCTGGATATAGTCCATGAAGCTTGGTAACAGGAAGGATGTCACGAGCGCCTTATTTAATACAGATGCTATTCTTGTAACCTCTGGAGGTTGTATTGGGTATGCTGGAAAGTTGTGGTATTTCTAGATTTGTGTCAGCTTGAGACTTTTGCTACGTGATGAGAGTTATAGGGTGGTGGGATAGACGGCCGGAGGGTAATTGAAATGAGATAGAGAACTGAGAAGTGTGAGAGAATTTATATCTGTGGTGAGATCTAGTGGGAGTAGCGAGTGAGTCATCATCAGAACTTGAGTTTGTGCTGAAGTTTGGGCTTGTTGGGTTGAATAGAAGCCAAAGTTTTAGGTGAAGTTTCTCTGGGGCGGTAAGCAACTTAGAAAGGTAGCGCCCCGAAAAAAGCAACAAAAAGCCCCGATTTCCATTCAATTTCGTAGACTACTACTCTCTATTCGGCAAAATAAAATTTTTACTATTTGATCTCACATGATCTACCTACCTCTGAGTCGTGGTTTACGAAATATGACAGCTTTAGGAGATGTTGCACAACTCATTTGAGGCATTAGTTTCTGAAACAAAGCAAGATAAATCCATAAATGCTTCTCTTTTGTGATATTTGCTTGACAGAAGCCGCAAAAGCGTATAGCCACATATGAAAGGCAAAGGTCATTCGTTGTCCCTGAAGCTCGTGTCATGGACAAGCTGTATAGAAATATCAGGAAGGCTCTCATCTAGATTGCCTTCTTTTCTGTGATCTTTACTACTTGCAGTATTCTTGTCCCATTTAACGATGAGCCTCAGAACCCTTTGCCTTCTTAGCTCAGTAAGGTAGGACAGCGTTGACAGTTGTTCGTAGATGGATGGTAACACTGAGCAACAGCAGTGGGGTCAACATACAGGGATCCCCACCTTCCTCTTCAGGGCCTTTCTGCAAAGCTTATTTCAACTGCCATCTCGGTGACATTTCCTCATGGCATATGAAACATCTTACCGATGAAATTGATTGAAATAAAATTCATTCAAATATTATCATCATGGTCCTCATCAATAAGCTCAGCGTTATTTGCGCATGGTTTGGACTATCTAGTGCCACTACGGAATATTCGCCACTAGAAATTAATCACGGGATCAAGGAGAAGCTCTCGGTAGGCTGGAATGAAGCGCCACCATTCCAGAATATTAGCTGATGAGAATCAGAGAACCACCATCAAAGAAGGGAGCCTGCTCAGGAGAGCAGATACCAATCCTTCAACGCTCTATCCAGCATATAACCTGTCTGTGCCAATAGATCATTTTCACAATGAGACGAAATATGAACCTCACACTAATGAGACATTCAACCTTCGATACTGGTTCGATGCCACATACTATAAGCCTGGTGGCCCCGTAATTGTTCTTCAATCTGGGGAGACCAGCGGTGTAGGACGCTTGCGGTTCTTGCAAAAGGGTATCGTCTATCAAATAGCCAAAGCGACAGGAGGTCTAGGAGTCATTCTGGAGCATCGGTACTACGGAACAAGCATGCCGACCACAGATCTCTCTACTGAGAACTTGAGATTCTTAACTTTTGACCAGGCACTTGCGGATCAGGCGTACTTTGCTAAGAATGTCAAGTTTGCAGGACTTGAGGACCTGGACCTGACTGCACCGAATACACCATGGATTGCGTATGGTGGAAGCTATGCCGGTGCTTTTGTCGCTATTATTAGGAAAGTGTATCCTGATGTCTTCTGGGGTATGTGATCACGTGGCAGTGGTGATGTATTTCTGATTTGGAGCAGGTGCTATCTCGTCTAGTGGAGTCGTCGAAGCTATCTATGACTACTGGCAATACTTTGAACCAATTAGGGTCTATGGAGAGCCAACTTGCATTGAGTACATCCAGAAGATCACTAACATGGCCGACAACATCCTCATCAAGCTGAACAAAACTGATACAACTGTTGAGTTGAAAGGCGCATTTGGCCTCCCCAATGTTACCCATAATGAGGATTTCATGAATGTTCTTGCTTATGGCGTTACTTCGTGGCAAGGGAAGAATTGGGATCCGGCTTTGAATGACCCGGACTTTGACTACTTCTGTGGGAATATCACCTCCGACAGTGTCCTTTATCCTGAGATCCAGCTTATAAGTAACAACGTCACAGACTTGCTGAAGAAAGGAGGTTATAAATCAGAAATTTCGAAATTGACAACACCTGTGCTAAACTGGGTGGGGTGGCTGGCTAACCACACAGTCAATCGCTGCGCGCCAAGGACTCAAGACCAATGCTATGGTCAGCGAAACTCGACTTTCTATCAACAGGATGATATCAAACAGACGTGGAGAGCATGGCCATACCAGGTAATTGATTATTCAAGTCAACGCTCACTAGCTAACAAACACAGTACTGTACCGAATGGGGTTACCTACAAACCGGCTCCGGAGTTCCAGCAGATATCCTTCCACTCGTATCCCGACTATCCACTCTCGAATGGAACTCTATTGTCTGCGTTGAGGCATTCAATATTTCCACACCACCAGATGTAGAGATTATAAATAAACACGGAGGATTCAATCTTGCCTATCCACGTCTGGCCATGATTGATGGTGACCGTGATCCATGGCGACCAGCAACTGCGCATGCCTCGCCTTTCAATGAAACTGCCATCAATAGAACTGATACGGCTAGTGAGCCATTTATTCTCATCGAAGGTGCCGTGCACCACTGGGATGAGAATGGCTTATTCCCAAATCAAACTGTGGATTATCCTCCAAACCTTTTGCCGCCTCCACCAGTTAGGGCTGCACAGGCTCAGATTTTGACGTTTGTGCAGGAATGGATGCGGGAGTGGAAACTCCAGCAGGATACCGAGCCTAAGGTTGAAACTGGTCGTGCTTTAGGACAGGCATTACTGAAGGCATCACCATAATGGATGAACCTGAAGGATAGCTTTGTATATACTAGCATTTAGAGCTTAGAATAGTGTAAGGCATGGCATTAACTCACTGAAGTTAGGTGAGCACTTGACGGCTCGGTATACATGTAACTAAGGAGAAATATATATTCACATCATTAGGAAGTCGCGTTCTGCGCGGATCTCTGCCTTATTTATTGAAGACGTATAAAGAAGCACACCCTTGCAAGCGGATCTACTTCCAAATGCGACAAAACTCAAAACAAACCAAACTTTGCGCACAACACAGCCAAAATACCTTTATTACACGGATGCACACTCTTTGGTCAGATTAACACACCAGCATGTCTTAGATGAATGGAGAAATCTTTATGGATAGTTTGTTCAGATGTCTCGTTGATAATCTTGAGAAACACAACCAGCTCAGCGAGGCTCAGGAGCTTGAAACCATGCATATAGAATTTGAGTTAGTTGTGGCAGAGCAGGAAGCAAATAATCAAAATGATATCGGTGATGGAAGGTCCCCGAGCTCATGGCAGTCTCGGAAGAGGAAGTTCAGATCAGTGCCGGAACTTGCAAGCTGGGTCCCTGGCTGGTTAGTTTCTGCAAAGGTCGTGGCAGCCGTACCATTATACTGGAGTACTTGTGGATGGATTTCTGCAGACGCCGAGTATTTAGGACGCAATACTCTTCGTATAAGTGGTTTTCAAGTTTCAGCAATAGAGTATGTTGAGTCAAAAGTTGGTGATCTAGATGGCTTCAATGTGGATGATATTTTAAGTTTTGTGAGCCAGCTTAAACCTAAATGCAACCTCAAAGGTCTTTATATATCTGGATATACGATTCTAGAAGCATACTGCATAACTTTATGCTTAGGATTTTTTCGAGACAACGACTCTAGAAGTAATCTTTATTCCCAAGATGCGAAAGAGACTCTAGAATCAATATGGCAGTCTGAAAATACTGTTCAGAATGATGACTACATGTCAGTTTTTCTCTCCGTGTTTGCGTATCGCTTTGCTAGATGCTCTCTCTTCGTATCACCTGAAGGCTACATTGGAGTTGCACCTATCGACGCTCAACGAGGAGATATAGTTTGCGTTTTGTTAGGATCGCATGTACCAGTTCTTCTTCGTCAAAGCTCGAAACCGTCGAGACTGCCGCTTTGGGAAGTGGTTGGAGGTTGCTATGTTCCCGGTCTCATGAAAGGCGAGGCCATATACTCTCAATTGCTGGACTATTACCAACCTGTCCTTTACCCGCCTTCTAAGCCTCTTGAGACTCAACACATTGATGGATATAAGTCTTCCCTCTTGGGCAAGCGTAGTGGCACATTCATAACGGATCCGACCAGGATCCTAGATGAGATAGGCGTTCCTTTTACTAAATATCACCAAAATCCCCACTTACTAAGGGTCTCGCCGCAAGCTTTGAAGGATGTTGGTGTTAATGTGGAGGATTTCTACCTAGTATGAGGAGGATCAGATGTCGGAGCCTCTTGTCTCTCAGCAATAGTGCAAGATAGCCGCTTGCGCTTGCAAACTTCAAGTAAAGGGTTTATCTGACTAGGATGTACGAAATTACTACTTCAAGCAGGCTTGCATACCAGCTTTGGATTGGGACAATGGAGGGCATTAGACTAATGGGTTCCAATACATGTACCCTGGGGTAAGTTAATAATTCTGACTAAGCACAACGCGTACCCCTCAACACAACCACAAAATCACCCGTAAACACGACTACGGGCCTGTAAACACGCGATTACAGGCTTGTAAAGTGTTTAATACTAGCAGTACATTTTTATTTAAGCTTTAGTTGTATTACAGGCTAGTTGCGCTGTGCTTACAGACTAGTTACGCTGTGCTTACAGGCTAGTTACGCTGTGCTGACAAGCTAGTTACGCTGTACTAACAAGCTAGTTACGCTATGCTAACAAACTAGTTACGCTGTGCTTACAGACTAGTTACAGCGTGTTTTAAAGCTAGCTATACGTATTTTACTACAACTACTGTAAAATCGCCTGTAAACACGACTACAAGCTTGTAAAGCAACTAAAGTTTCAGTAATTACTGTTTTTTAGTTGTTAAATAACTTGTAAACTTTAAATTATAATACTACATAATATATTTTTTTTGATTTTTAGCAATATCGTTCGTAATTGCTTTTTATACGTCGTTTATACTTCGTAAACTATGTTTTTTTCTGTTTATTTTAAAATTTAATTTTATTTGTTTTTCGGTTTCGTTTTTAAGTTTTTTTTTATTATTTAGCTATATTGTAATTTTTTTAAGTGTTTAGTTAGTTTTGCTAGCTATAATATTGCTTTAAAAATTTCGGCGCTTTTTTAGCATAAGCTATAGCTGTTTTTGTAAAATTTTAAGTTTTAAAGTTTTTTATTTTCGAGTTTTATAGTAGTTTGTAAACTGTACACTTAAATAAACTTTTAGCTATACTTTTTTTTCGGCTATATAGTTTTATATTAAAACTTCCGAACAGTTTAATACTAGTTTTTTTAGTAATTTTACAACTATAAACTTAAGTTCCGGTTTTAGTTTTAGTTTTAGCTTTAATTCCGGTTTCGGTTTCGATAATACTAGTTCGATTTTTTGATTATACTGCTTATAAAAGTTTTTTTGTAAACTAAGTATATTTTTTAGTATATTTTCCGGAATTCGAAAAATCGGTATTAAACTACTAAATACTTTTACAAATATTTAAAAACTTGTAACTTATAAAAGTACTAAAACTAAAGCTGTATTTTGTAGTATAGTTTAAAACTGTAACGTTTCGATATTTTAAAGTATTTAGCTTTATGTAGCAATTAAAACTTGAAACTTAAATAAGCAATTTCGGCTTGTACGTATATAGCTTTTGTTATAATATACAAAACAAACTAAAAGCTGTTTTTCCGGTTGTAATTTTTCGACAAATAAAATACAGCTTGTATTTCGGTTTGTAATAACAAAACGGCTTGGTTTTTTAACTTGTAAAAAATTAAAAAGTAACTGTAAAATGCTTTCGCGATTTTAATACTAGTATAAATCGAAGTTTAACGAAATAAAACTTATTATAGCTTTTTTAAAATTACAAATATAAACGTACAGCAATTTTGTACTACATATAAAAACTTTAATATATAGTTTTAAAAAAAAAAATGTCGATTTAATATAATATTAAACAAGCCGAATTGTATACTAAATAACAACTTTAAATACATTTTAGTAAAACTTACAGTTAATATTTAAAAATGTAATATTTCGTTTACTACTTGTAAAAATCCGGATTAAAATAATTTAATTAAAAACCGTATTTTTAATATTTAGCTAAGTTGAATACAAGTTTTTTTTAGTTTTTTTTTTGCTAAAATATCGTTTAATATATATATAAGCACTTTTATTTTTACAAGCTATATTTAGTTAGTTTAAATTTGTAAATACTATTGCGAACTCGAATTTATTTACTGAAATGTAATTTAAATACTAAAATATATATAAAAGCTTGTTTAAACTGTAACTAAACGTTGTTTTTAACTGTTTTTTAATTATTTATTACAGAAATAATTAATACATTTTTAATACTTTAAAACAAAATACTTAATATATAGTTTTAACTAACGCTTTTTGTATTAGTCGATTATTAAAATATATATAATGCTTTGTTATAAAGCATTAAAAACTAGCTAATTATTTTTTAGTATATTTTTACAGTAAATTAGTATACGTTGATTTATATATTAAATACAAAATATAGTTAAAACATTTATAAATACAGTTTTAAAAGCTTTTTTTACAGTATTATTTTTATTTATAACTATTATTTTAAAGCTTATTTTAAACTGTTAAAATTGTTAAAGTATTTAAGTATAATTAAATGTAAATTCGCTGAAAAAAAAACAAAAACTAATTAAAAACGTTTTGCTAATATTTGTAATATTTAAATAAAGTTAAGTTTTATATTTACAGTTAAAAATTGTAATATAATTTAATTTTTAAAGCTGTATATAGCTCGTAAACAATTATTAATATTTGTAAATTTATTTACTAACTATATAAAAAAGCAGTATGTTAAATTTGTTAGTTTTGTAAGTGTTATTAATTAAAATTACGTTTTAATTTTAGTGTGCAAATTAAATAAATTCCGAATAAACAATAAATAAGTATTCGGCTTAATTTTAAGCTGTAATTTGTACTTAAAAGTATATTTTTTTATTCGTAAAGTATTAAATTAGTATATAATTAGCCGATAATTCACGTAATTGTTTATGCTTAAAAACTGTATTTAAATTGTATATATTATAAAATTAAAAAGTAGTTAAAGTATTTTGTTAAAAAAAAACTATCGAATTACAAAGTTTAATTTCTGTTTTTATTAAATTAGCTTGTAAATAAATTGTACAAATATATACTAGCAAAATAAAGTTGTTGTATTTAGCTAATATTTTTTTAAGTAAGTTTACAGTACGCTAAATGTAAACTTGCAAAATAACTTAAAAAGTAATTGTAAGTATTATATTAAGTTTTTAGTCGAATACGAACTTTTTATAGTAAATTATTTAATTTTATAATATTAATAAAAAACTAGCAGCTTGTTTTACAAGTTTTTGTTTGTTGTTTATAAGTATACGAATAATTATTTAAATAGTTAAAAAGTAAAAGTTTGCCGCTACGATCGTAATCGTATAGTATTTTTTTTTGTAAATTACTATTTACTACTTTTAATCGACTAATACGAAAAACATAGTTATATTGTATTGCTTAAGTTTAAATTGATTAATATAACTTATTTTAAAAGCTATATATAGCTTTTAGTAGTAGTAGTATTTAAAAAAAGTCTAGTAAAAGTACTAGCGATAGCGATAGTAATTTTAAAGTTAGTAAAACGCTTTTAAAAAAAAGTTTTAATATAAAAAAAAAAGTATTTATAATTTTATAAATAAAAAACAGTAATTACTGAAACTTTAGTTGTTTTACAAGTTTGTAGTTGTGTTTACAAGTAATTTTGTAGTTGTATTAAAAAATACGCGTTGTGCTTAGTCAGAATTATTAATTTACCCGGGTTTTAATACATATACTTTAAAGTAAGTTAATAATTCTGACTAAGCACAACGCGTACTTTTCAACACAACCACAAAATTATTCGTAAACACGACTATAAACTTGTAAAACAATTAAAGTTTTAGTAATTACTGTTTTTTATTTGTAAAATTATAAATACTTTTTTTTTTACATTAAAACCTTTTTTTAAAAGCGCTTTACTAGCTTTAAAATTACTGTCGTTATTGTTAGTACTTTTACTAAACTTTTTTTAAATACTACTACTACTAAAAGTTATATATAGCTTTTAAAATAAATTATATCGATCAATTTAAATTTAAATAGTATAGTATAACTATACTTTTCGTATTAGTCGATTAAAAGTAATAAACAGTAGTTTACAAAAAAAAATACTATACAACTGCGATTATAGCAGCAAACTTTTACTTTTTAACTATTTAAATAATTATTCGTATACTTGTAAACAATAAACAAAAACTCGTAAAACGAACTGCTAGTTTTTTATTAATACTATAAAATTAAATAATTTACTATAAAAAGTTTGTACTCGATTAAAAGCTTAATACAATATTTATAATTACTTTTTAAGTTATTTTATAAATTTATATTTAGCGTATTATAAATTTACTTAAAAAAATATTAGCTAAATACAACAACTTTATTTTGTTAGTATATATTTGTACAATTTATTTACAAGCTAATTTAATAAAAACAAAAATTAAACTTTGTAATTCGATAGTTTTTTTTCGACAAAATACTTTAACTACTTTTTAATTTTATAATATATACAATTTAAATGTAGTTTTTAAACGTAAACGATTATATAAATTATCGGCTAATTATACACTAATTTAATACTTTACAAATAAAAAAATATACTTTTAAGTACAAGTTACAGTTTAAAATTATGCTGAATACTTATTTATTGTTTATTCGAAATTTATTTAGTTTGTATACTAAAATTAAAACGTAATTCTAATTAATAGCATTTACAAAACTAACAAATTTAACATGCTGTTTTTTTATATAGTTAGTAAATAAATTTACAGATATTAATAATTATTTACGAGCTATATACAGTTTTAAAAGTTGAATTATATTACAATTTTTAACTGTAAATGTAAAATTTAACTTTATTTAAGTATTACAAATACTAGCAAAACGTTTTTAATTAGTTTTTGTTTTTTTTTCGGCGAATTTATATTTAATTATATTTAAGCACTTTAACAGTTTTAACAGTTTAAAATAAACTTTAAAATAATAGTTATAAATAAAAATAATACTGTAAAAAAAACTTTTAAAACTGTATTTACGAGTGTTTTAATTATATTTTGTGTTTAGTATATAAATCAACGTGTATTAGTTTACTGTAAAAGTATACTAAAAAATAATTAACTAGCTTTTAATGCTTTGTAGCAAAGTATTATATATACTTCAACAGTCGACTAATACAAAAAACGTTAGTTAAAACTATATACTAAATACTTTGCTTTAAAATACTAAAAGTGTATTAATTATTTCTGTAATAAATAGTTAAAAAACAGCTAAAAGCAACGTTTAGTTACAGTTTAAACAAACTTTTATATACATTTTAGTATTTAAACTATATTTTAGTAAGTAAATTCGAGTTTGCAATAATATTTATAAACTTAAACTAACTAAATATAGCTCGTAAAAATAAAAGTGCTTATATATATATTAAATAATACTTTAGCAGAAAAAAAACTAAAAAAAACTTGTATTTAACTTAGTTAAATATTAAAAATACGGTTTTTAATTAAGTTATTTTAATTCGGACTTTTATAAATAGTAAACGAAACACTACACTTTTAAATATTAACTATAAGTTTTACCGAAACGTATTTAAAATTGTTATTTAGTATACAATTCGGTTTGTTTAATATTATATTAAATCGATATTTTTTTTTTTAAAATTATATACTAAAGTTTTTACACATAGTACAAAATTGCTGTGCGTTTATATTTGTAATTTTAAAAAAGTTACAACAAGTTTTATTTCGTTAAATTTCGATTTATACTAGTATTAAAACCGCGAAAACATTTTATAGCTACTTTTTGATTTTTTACAAGTTAAAAAACTAAGCTGTTTTGTTATTACAAACCGAAATACAAGCCGTATTTTATTTGTCGAAAAATTATAACTAAAAAAACAGCTTTTAGTTTGTTTTGCATATTATAATAAAAGCTATATACGTACAAGCCGAAATTGTTTATTTAAGCTTTAAGCTTTAATTGCTATATAAAGCTAAATATTTTAAAATATCGAAACGTTACAGTTTTAAGCTGTATTATAAAATACAGTTTTAGTTTTAATACTTTTACAAATTACAAGCTTTTAAATATTCGTAAAAGTATTTAATAGTTTAATACCGACTTTCCGGATTCCGGAAAATATACTAAAAAATATATTTAGTTTACAAAAAAACTTTTACAAGTAGTATAATTAAAAAATCGAGCTAGTACTATCGAAACCGGAACCGGAATTAAAGCTAAAATTAAAACTAAAACCGAAACTTGAGTTTATAGTTGTAAAATTACTAAAAAAACTAGCACTAAACTGCTCGGAAGTTTTAATACAAAGCTATATAGCCGAAAAAAAAGTATAGCTAAAAACTTACTTAAGTATATAGCTTGCAAACTACTGTAAAATTCGAAAATAAAAAACTTTAAAGCTTAAAATTTTACAAAAACAACTATAGTTTATACTAAAAAAGCGCTGAAATCTTTAAAGCAATATTATAGCTAGCAAAACTAACTAAATACTTAAAAAAATTACGATATAGCTAAATAATAAAAAAAAACTTAAAAACGAAGTCGAAAAACAAGTAAAATCGAACTTTAAAGTAAACGAAAAAAAGTATAGCTTACGAAATGTAAACAACGTATAAAAAGCAATTACGAACGATATTGCTAAAAATCAAAAAAAATATATTATGTAGTGTTATAATTTAAAGTTTACAAGTTATTTAACAATTAAAAAACAGTAATTACTAAAACTTTAGTTGTTTTACAAGCTTGTAGTCGTATTTGCGAGCGATTTTACAGTAGTTGTAGTAAAATACGTATAGCTAGCTTTAAAACACGCTGTAACTAGCTTGTAAACACAGCGTAACTAATTTGTTAGTACAGCGTAACTAGCTTGTTAGCACAGCGTAACTAGCTTGTCAGTATAGCGTAACTAGCCTGTAAACATAGCGTAACCAGCTTGTAAGCACAGCGCAACTAGCTTGTAATACAACCAAAGCTTAAATAAAAATGTACTGCTAGTATTAAACACTTTACAGGCCCGTAATCGCGTGTTTACAGGCTCGTAGTCGTGTTTACGGGTGATTTTGTGGTTGTGTTGGGGGGTACGCGTTGTGCTTAGTCAGAATTATTAACTTACCCCAGGGTACATGTATTGGAACCCTAGACTAATAAGCTCCCCAATCTGCCTGCAACACTTCTCCAGGGTTTCATTGTGAGAGTGATAATTTTCCTGTACCAGGATGTCTACTACCACACCTGGCATGCTCGGATTCACTAGGTCGCCAAACTTTTAAATAACAATATCATTAATAACTCGTCTAAAATCTGACTAACGACGGTAAGAAGTAGGGAGTAAGCCCATGGGAATAACGCATGATTCTTCGCCAGCCGAAAAAAACTAAATCCAGTATGGCTCTCCAAGTTCGATGTTCTCTTGCTTCTTTGATCCACAAGCCGGGCACATGTTGCGGAGAAAGGATAAAATAGCCGGCAATTATGAAGACCATAAGCCTCGTCCGATCAATTGATCAATCAAAGAAAGCTTAGTGAGAATGGCAAATGACGTTGCCCCACCGTAATGGTAAATCTTTGGGACGGCAATCTATTTAGCCATGCATTGATCCGGCGCAGGGGCTAACTTCCCCCACATTCCGCTACCCCGGACTCTATTGAGAGGCTGATACTGCCCGCCGCATGAAACTGGCTTGCACAGCATTAACCATGCAGTGCTAGACAAATCTCATCTATATTACGCGTCCGAGCACGGTATAAAATGGAGATAGCCGGTCACCCAGTCACATGGGTTGAAAAATTACTTTCTCGAAAATGCTTGGCCTACAAAATTGTGCCTGTTTATAGCCGCGACGGCAGAAACTCGTTAGCGGCAAAGTATAAATATCATAGTATAAATGTCATAAAAGGACCGTCAAAGAACTAGAATATCACCTGTTTCGCATAGCAGAGGAAGAGGATTACCGAATTACAATATCAAGATGTACAATCTGCTTTGCCTCGTCGTAGCTCTGCTTCCTGCGATCCAGGCGGCTCCTGCTCTCCTCCAATCTAGAGCTGGACCCGCTGCGGGAACGATTATCACCAAGTGTAATGCCGCAAATCAAATTGCGCTGACTTTTGATGATGGACCTTATAATTATGAAGCTAGTTTGGTGCAGAAGTTGAATGCTGCTGGTGCGAAGGCGACCTTCTTTGTTACTGGCACGCTTTACAATTGCATCTATTCGCAAAGAACACAGCTGAAGGCGACTTACGATGCTGGTCACCAGATTGCAAGTCATACATGGAGTAAGAAGATCGCAATAACCATGGTGAACAAATAACTCTAACACAAAGCCCCATAGCGCACGCCAACCTCGCCAACCTAGGCGCGTCCCAAATCACCACCGAGATGCAGAAGCTAGAAGTGGCACTCTCCAACATACTCGGAGTAAAACCCACCTACATGCGCCCTCCAAACGGGGCAACCGGCGGCTCTGTCGTTTCCACCATGACGACCCTCGGTTACCGCATTGTGACCTGGGATGTTGACTCCGGCGACTGGAACAGCCAATCCCCGCAGACCAGCTTGAGCACCTTGACCAACGCAGGTACCAGCAGCGGACACATCATACTGATGCATGAGACTGTCGCGAGCACGCCGAGCCAGCTCGCTGATTTGGTCATCAATTATGCGAAGAGCAAGAACCTGCAGATGGTCACCGTAGCGCAGTGCTTGGGTGATGCTAGTGGCGCGTATACCACACCTGTGCCGCCAACTGGGGCGACGACTTGTTAGACGGGTGTGCGTAGTTGGAAGGGGTTGCATGATGGCGGGAAATGGCGTAT
Organism: Chalara sp. BL73; assembly: GCA_918026815.1. Classification (NCBI taxonomy): domain Eukaryota; kingdom Fungi; phylum Ascomycota; class Leotiomycetes; order Helotiales; genus Chalara; species Chalara sp. BL73. The sequence continues at coordinate 304,351 of CAKJVC010000037.1, read as the reverse complement.
ATAGGGGGTTGTCAAGGAGACATTTTCCAGTACATATTTAGCGCCAAATCCTGTGAATAGTCTCTGGAGCGCAAAATCAGAAACTTTTCTGTTAAATAAAGATCGTTTCAGTCAATAAGGTTGAGGTTGATGAATACTACATTTGTTAAGTTTATGAGGCTCCATAGTCATCCGCTTTGAAGTGTTAAGTAAAGTAATCCCGACAAGCCCGGGCATACAAGAAGCTTCTTGGCCAATTGAAAATAAAGGCATCGGATCTAGTTCTTTTGTTGAGAAGAGCGAACTATCATGAGAAGAGGAGGCTAGCCAGTGAGTTCTTTAGAAGAAGTGAAAACACTAGAGCCTGTACCTTAGTTTTCAGATGTGAATCCTTTAGAATGCAGTGCTAGCATTCCGTTCATGATTGGGCTACAGAAAGAAAGACACTCCTTGAGTGTCAAGTTGGCTCTGAGCTTTCTGACTAGGTGCGGTTTACTCGCCGTTTGCAGGACTTACTGCTTCGGCCGGTTGCGTTTTCTTCTTGAAACTACACACCGTGTATTTGGGTGGCATATCTTGTCTGGTATTAGCGGAGACAAGTTTGTTTGTGTCGTTTGCGGTGGCTTGGGAAGGGTGTCATACAATTGACGGCGTTTAGGTAGAGGCTAGCGGATGATAATCGGATAATCATATAACTATGAATATGCGGCAGCTAGCTTCGTAAATAGTTTTGTTATGCCACCGTTTTCTTAACGGGTTTAAATGCTGATTGTAATGTACATTGTTAACATGCAACCTTGAAGAAAAGGAAAATACCCCCACCCCAGACCTACCCCGAGGCTTTTATCTATACAAACAACCAACCTGTGAACCCTAAATACACCCCGACCCTATACACAAAAAAGAGAGTCATGAGACATATGCTTTGCGAGCAATTGTGGCGTTGTCCAACCCATTTAAAATTTCTCCCATATTTCCAACCGATTGCATAAATACATCACTATCTCTAGAATGTTGGCCTCACCGCTCATGATCCGAGCGATCATCAAAGAAAGTCTCACTCCATGGAGTTAAAGAGCTTATAGGGCTTGGTATCCTTGGGCTGCCCCTTCCTCTGATCGTATCTGGCGTTCTGGGCGACCTTAGTGCTGGCGAGCCTGTGGGACTCAAGCCTGTTCTTTGCCTGCTCTCCTCATCATCCATCTCCACAGCTGCAAGATTCGCACTATAGCTCCTGTTTAGCCGACGACTAGTAGCTCTCCTAACGCTACTATTTCGACTCCCACCAATGCTCGGTTCACTGCCCGCTAACTCGAATACTGCGGCTCCTTGTATCTCAGGGGTCCTTGCCGCGCGCATGGCTCTAGTAGCTGTGAAATAGTCTACTGAGGCGCGGTTATCATGGTCTGGTAACTGATGTATGGCTTTCTGTTCTATAGCCGGTGTCGGAAGCTCAGCCACACGTGGAGAAAAGTGTTCTCTAAGCTCTTCCTGAGAGACGATATGTCTTGGCTTTTGGTACGTTGGGGCAGGAGAGCTAATAGATGAGACAGTATCATGATCTTTGTCAGTTGCAAGAGTGATGTTATCCACTTGCGTTAGGTTAATGTTTTCAGTGGGTACTTTCGATACTGGGCGGCGGCGACGGTGACGACGAAAAAGGAAGTATATTAGAATAGCAATGGCTGCTGTGACGAAGACAGGAACGATCACAGCTATCGCGATAATTCCTGATGAGATTTTAGCGCCTGCCGGGTTGCCCGCTTTGTTTTCAGGTAGCCCAGAAAATGACCCGCCTACCATATGGTCGGGTGAAAGAATTGTCGTTATTGCTGGAGTTGCCCCATCTGACCATGAGCACTGACTCACAGAAAAGTTGCCTCGCTCGTAATCGACCGTCAAGTACCTTTCATGCGTTAGATCCCCAATATAAACCTGAACAAGTAAAAACTCACGCTTCTTGAAGAAAGGCTCTCCCTAGAGTGTACTGGGTGTCGTTGTCTGCACGACGGAGCGGGAATTCGTAGGTTGCATTTGTAGCATTGAAAGGATAGGAGACCTTTAGTGCGAATGCGCTGAACGGTAGTGATATATCAACCGTCTGCCCACCGGAAATACTGTTTGCAATCGTAAAAGTAACTTGGGGATCTTGTGCTTTTAAATACGCGTAATGGGTGTCATTGATAGGATAATGTCGAGAAACTGGATCCATAGATAATCCAAAGGCCTTCTCGAACAATCGACACGCTTCCACAGGGAGCCAAATGTTGGTGTCTGTTGATTCAATGAAGGCATATATAGGCTTAGGAAGAAGACTCTGCTGTGTCCCCCCGCTATATGTAATTGACTGTATGGCGACCACGATATCCCTGTTGACATCAGGAGCCAGGGAGAAAGATCCTTGATTTGGGACAAATCTGGATGTATCATACCCTCCAAATACTAATTGAGCTACTTGTCCGGCTTTGAGGCCTACAAAAAAAGTGTCAGCGGGGCCAAGTTATTCAGTGTGGCCACATTACGGTATTTCGCGCCGGCGGTATAGCTCCAGCTTAGGCTAGGAATAAGATTTTGTGTTCTTAACGATGTAAAGTACGAGGGTGCGGAGAAGTTGCCTTCAATACTATAGTTTACTGGCTGTGTCCCCAGACCAAATATTCCGCTGCAAATGTTAGCAAAATATTGCTCTATAGGAGGAGACTCTTACGTGTAAAACGGATAAGGATCCACGAATCCCGCTATAGTTTGAGCTTTCAACGTTACGCCCTCTGAAGCAAACCCTAAGCCAAGAGTATCGTGTCCGTAGATTGCAGCCTGAGTATACCCTAGATTTTCTTCAAACCCCACATTATGGTCATTAATCCCATATTGCCCCTGCCACGCCCACGTTTGAGATGCGCCTGCGTTGAATGTTTTCCCTCGCGTATTAGCACAGTTGTCGGGCATGGCAATTGCAGTACCATTTATCACCCATGCCTGCTTTGTACACCCTTCCGAAAGTACAACCATTGTTGCAGGTGAATTAGTAGATACTATTGCCCTCACATTCTGTGCTGGAGTACCAACTCGAAGAGCGAAGGACGACCACTCTCCATCGACGCCATCCCTTGTTGCTGTCAGCCATTGTGGGGAGATGTATTTGGGAATTTCTTACCAATACTGGCTGGCGGCTATGGCCATGGCTGTTGGGAGTGTTGCAGCAGTTGTTTTTGAGCTTTCTTTTGACTGCCCAGCACAGGTCCCCCAAAGGAATGGTAAGATGAATATGAACACATCGTGAAAGATGTGCATTACTGCAGGTAACAATCACTGGTCTAGGAACATCAGAGCAACAGGTCCAGTATCTTGTGTCGTAGATACTAGTGTTGGGCACGGTAGTGGAGGTCACAGCGCGGTAAAGGGAGAGGTAAAAAATCCAGAACAACCATTGAAGATAAGATCAGTTCAAAACGTGGAAAAGATGCAAGTCCCAGGCTAGCATCAGCACTAGGTACTGTAGGATGGATCATCATCGACATCACAGGGGGTAAGGGAGGGTACCAGCTGCTGGGTCCTTTGTCCTCACCCGCAACCCCCGCCATATTGGTACATATCGGCTGGGTCGTGAGACCGGCCTGGGCTAGGCCTATCAGCAATTGCAAATGTTGGAGATACCAACCGGATTCTCTTTCTTTTGGGCATGTTCGCATTGCGCGTGGAGATGCAGTCCAACCATGTCATGAAAAATATCAACAACAACCCCATCACGGCCCCCCATTATCCCTTCCCGACGGTTGTTCCAAAGATCGCCTACGGAGATCTCTGACAGCTACAACATGGCGGCCCCCATCATTGCGACATTAGAAAAGACGACGTCGCATGCAAAGAAGAACTTAGCTCTTCCACAGAAAATAGCCATCAAACTTAAGGCTGACACCATAAATAGAAGAGGAACGTGGCTCTACGAAGCCGGGGTGTCATTGGTGCCGTTCCTTGTTCCTGCGCGCGCTGTATGCAGCCAGATAGGGGGGTTTGCAGTGGAGAGTTGATATGAAGCAGGGGAAAACGAGAGGTGTGGTAAGCAGTTGGGCGGCACAGGTGAAATGAAGGTTGGATTTTCAATATTCTGACATTCCCAAAGCGGAAAGGCGGTCGATTAAGCGACGCTTATGTAAGAACCATTCCCAATCCTCGTCTTCGACCAGGCACAACGAGCCTTGCGCGGCGTGAAGATACAGAGCAGCTCGTTGCTCCCTTGGCTGCCACCATCGCCGAGAGAGAATCCTACCACCGGCAACCTGCAAAAATGACCCGACACTGAGGAACTCATTACCACCGTACTGTATTGTACTGTGCTGGTGATGTGCTGTACTCCTGTTGGCCGTCCTTCCACCCCAACCCTTCGGAAGCGTAGAATGGCCCCGCGAGATTGCTGGAGATTCCGATTATCCGTTCTCCCACGTTTTTGGGCACTGATTATTTAATCTTATGCTGGTTCATGCTGTGCGACGCAGTCCAGGCCACCACAACCCCTCCTTGAACATGGTCCTCGTTGTCCAGCATTTGTTCATCTATACAAATTACCCAGACCAAACACCATACGTTCAGTGACACAAATATCAAGGTCGGGCGAAATGTGCGCAATCTTGCAGCGTTGAGGTGGAGAAATGCGGTATCCCTCTGAGAATATGGCAAGTGTGGGTGCAACCCTCTGGAGGCACAGCTGGGAGGCAGTGTTTCTCTTCCATGTTTTGATCTCTCTCAAAAATCTCTTCGTTATCAGTGGATGGAAATTAGCAAGTGATTTACACAGCAAATCACATTCTCTACCTTTGATGAATTTGTTGGAGATATTTTAAGCCCCAGCAGGTCACCGGCCATCTCCCCAGAAGTCTGTCATGGTGAAAGGGTCAAAGAGTTCCAACAGCCGCATCACGTTTTCTCTAAATTCAATGCAGTGCGGCAAAGTAACCAGCCTGCAAAATCCAAGGACTTGTAATCCCTGTTGCTTTAGCACGAACACAAAGCTATCCTCGTCTCTAGGGGGCAAATTTGGTTAGAAGATCATCACTCACGATTCAGTTTTGGTCATGTTTCCAACATTCAAGGTTGCAAAATTGTGAGATCAATTTGTTGGGTTTATGACATAGAGCCTTTGCACTTCTACTGGAATGCGCTCCTATTTAGTTGCTCCTTGATGAGAGAAACGTTGCGTTGATTTTTATATTTAGTTGTATCGTAACTCTTCCTTATTACACGCTCTCCATTCTAGCTATGAGGCTTTCCCTATTCTCGGTCGTACTGAGTATTATCCAACCTGGATACTGCGCTGGTAGGAGATTCATGATTTGGTACTTCTTCGTAACAACGAACTCACTGTGACAGGAGCTGCATGGCGCGCACCTGCTCCTCAGTCAAATACCACAGCTATCTCTACCACGCACAGCGCATCTTCCGCTACGAGCTCGTCAGACACATTAGCCACGACCTTGCTGGTCTCAATCACTGTCCAAGCTCTTCCCACGAACCATACAGAGGTAAGAACTCTTTTATTTAATACCCCTAGTCAAAAATGGTGTGCCTAGAGAAATGTTGGATGATAACCATGATCCGAGGCCAATTGACACTCACAATTCCAAATCTCAGGATAACGCACGCGGCAACCCAAATGATGGGCATAACACCCAGTGGAGCGATGCTAAGACAGTTACTGAAGAGGAGAAGCAAGGTGGCTATCCGAGTTGGCCCAATAGTCTATCGCTGACGACTACTTTACCATCTACGACCTATACCAATGAACAAATTACCATTACTTCCGCTCCAAACTGGGGTGATCAAAAAATTCCGATTAATACATGCACCATTATTGCACCGATGGGAGATATACAATGGATTCCTTGCATGGTGTATGTGATCTTTTTAGCGCAATGACTTGCTAATAATTGAATAGCTTCGCTGGGACTGTTCAGTTGAGTTTCTTTCCGGAAGCACATGACAATCTATCTTACCCGAGGACTTATTACGATCCGGCACTCTCAATCACACTGTAAGCGTGTCCATTTTTATCTCCCATCTGTCATATTTGAGCGAGAGAAAGAAGAAAGAGTTTAGACGGATCAGACTGCACACGTTGGTTAGCAAGCAAATTCGTGTGAGACCTCCGGAGTTTTTGTTGTAAACGCCTTCACATCTTGCCTAATTATTACACACAAAAATACAAGACGAGAAGGTTAAGAGCAAAAGTCTCACTAATACCAATCAGAACATCGCCTTCCATCTATATGATAATCAACACCTTGACGGCCTATAATTCATGTGGTCGAGTAGGACCTACATACAAAGACTTTATCATTTCAATGGACCTAACTGATGTATCGACAATGCAGCCTTATCCGGACGCCACAGCACGCTATAGATTAGGAGATCCACAACAATTGACTCTTGCTGACCTCGCGACTGACTGTCCTAAATTCTCAGACCGTCCAGAAGGACAGACTTTAATCCACTCGAGTGGCGCAATCATTGATGAACACCCAATAGACAATGACTGGAACCGTTGCAATCCCCGTTTGATGATGCCGCCTCAGATGAAGTCGGTCGGGCTGCCTTACTGGAGACATTGCGGCAACGACAATGGCCATTTTGGTATTTTTGATCCACCAGGAGCTGTTCCTCCTGTCCAAGGCATTTTCCCATCAACGAAAGCCATTCCTGTTACTACAACTCCGCCAGCAGCACAACCAGCGCCCACAATTGTTCCAGCGCCAGCACCTACAGCCCTTCCTGTCACCCAAGGACCCACGGCTCCAGATCCAGTTCAGGAGGCACCAGCACCTTCGAGCCTAAATCCTGCTCTGCCTCTTCCACCAGCAACCCCAACAAGCAACTCCCAACCCGCGGTAACTATTAATAACTTACCAAATCCAGCACCTACCACTTCTCCTGGCATTGGTGATCAGCCTACACAGCCTCCTTCCAATCCTCTTATTCCTGTCCCAGACTCCATTCTCACGGTCATCGGTAGTAATACCCTCAGTGCGGATGCTTCAGGACTTATTCTACCAGGTGGTCTACCGCTGACGGCAGGCTTCATTTCTACCCTCGCGGATGCGAATAATAATAATGTAGTAATTTCTGTTGCTGCATCAGGAATATATGTTGGTACAGGGACCTCTGCAATATATATTGCCAAGCCAACAATACAGGCTGCAGTTGGGGTAGACGCAAACATACCAACTCCCATCGCAACAATTGGAGGTGAAGTTATCCATGCAGTGCCAGGAGCTTCAACAATCGTCATTAAGGATCAAACCCTTACCGCAGGCGCAGCACCTGTCACTCTAGCTGGAACGAATAATATCGCAGTCTTAAGAAATAGTGAATTGATCATTCAATATCCGGGAGGCGTAGTTTCATATTTTACTCTTCCAACGGCCGCCTCAAGCCCAATCACTCAAGACGGGACAGCGAATGACATAGGGATTTCTTTAGTACCAGGAGAACCAGCCATCGTTGTTGGTACGCAGACCATATCTTTAGGGGGTTCAGTCGCTACGATAACTGAGAATGGAATGAATGTAGTGGTCAGCATGGCCAACAACGGTGTGATTATCCAGCGCCCTGGGGGAATAGTGAGTACAGTTGCGCTCGCAGAAATCGGCGTTGCGTTAGCACCGACATCTAAGAGCCACCTGGGGGATATAATTGCTTCGATTGCTGGTATCGCCCCTCCTGCCCAGCCCAATCCAGCCACAGTTGACTTAACCCATATCACAAGTAGTAGCGTCTCAACAACTCAAAACACCATTTTTTGGGGCACGGCGGTTTCCAGTACAGAGGAGGCCTCGAGCTATGGAACGTTTTCCGCCTCAACACCCATACCATCTATCAATGGATCTTCCACCCTAGCACCACCAGATCTCCAAGGCAGTGTTGCAAGCAAGAGTCTTGTGCCTTGGGAAGCATTTGTGCCTATCGCTCTTGGGCTCATGCTTGTCACTTAGTTGCAGTTATAAGATATCCTGGTAAATATAATGTAGAATACTATAGATATTATTAATGAGAAAGCAATTATCTTCAGTGTCGTGTTGACCATCAGTAACACTACCATCACCTTCCGAAGCCGACAAAATGCCATTTTCAGTGATATGGAGCATTAGTTGTAATACTCGGAAACTTCCAAGGTTTTTCCTCTATCACCACTGTCATAGATTGCTACCAAACTTTACTTAACTATTATGCTTGATTTGAGTTGTCGAAGATATGGCAATAGAATTTCTGCAATACATTAGCGAGTGATCGTTCATAGAACAATCAATTTTGCATGGCTGTCATGAGATATGTCTCCTGAGCAAGGAATATACAAGACGTTCGATCGGTTAATAGGTTGAATTTCTTCCCTTACAAAAACAACTTCCCTTTCTCTCTCGCATATTTCTAAACACCACTTCATTCAACATTGCAACACTCGGAAACATTACCTCAGTTGGCGATCCATGTTTTGGTACTGTGTCTATATTTAAGTGCTGCGCCTGCGACGGGGATAGTGCTGAATGAGACAGAACCAAAGCAAGCGTGGAATCGGATATGTAATTTCTCTCCCTAATTATGTTATTCCAGCTGAACTGGGAGGCCAGATGTGCCCCCGTAAACACTCTAAAGAAGGCGCCGTGGAGCAGAATCGAGAAGCTGGGTATGAAATGATTGAGGAGATCACGAACACCCGGTTCAACTTTGAATGTCCTCTATCTACCCCTCTCCAACTACCCTTCTCTTTGTGAACTATTAAGCTAAGTACAATAATACTTGGAAAAGGTCCGAAGGCAGGAATTTTCCAAATCAACAACACCGCCGGGTAGAGCTCCTCGGCGTCGGAACAGCAAATTAAACATAACGCAACTCACTACCGTCGCGTTGACTGCCATGCGACTACTTTCGAGACACTATCACATTTATGAGTATACAGTCATCACCATTGATCACGGACCTGGCGAGGCTTATAATTAAGATAGTCCTTGAATTGCTACGAGTGGGCGAGATATATAAACATAAACAACTAAATCTAGAGCATTTGACTAGCCGCATGTAACGTAACCGCCCAAAACATTTGTTAAGAATTCTTTAATCCAACTGAAATAAGAGTTTGCATGATACCAGGTCAACTACAGGCCTTTAAAAGTCTCGGGGGTAGTGTACCCAGGGTAGTGCATTTGCACTAGGTGGGCAGAAGCTACTGCCAAGGAGTACTTATTTGCAAGTGAGATCCCCGGTAGCCTTATCGAAGGTGCAACGGTTGTCATATGTGTAAGAAAGCTAGAATAGCATTGATTAACTTATATTATTCGTAAAGAATTTTAAGGGTATCTCACGTTGATATATCCTCCGTCGCCATTGGTATAGAACGCGTTCGGGGCATCCATATACATACAATCATAGCTAAAAAGGATATTTTAGCCCTAGCTTGATGGCGAACATATCCATGTACTAAACTTACTCGGTGTGAAGCAGCCCAAGCTCAACCTTCGCGGAAAGCTTGCCCGCAATTCCACTTGGATTTTGCACACGGTAGCCTTTGTTGTAGCAAATGGCAGCATGATACTTCTTACGATCAGGATTCCTCGACCACATATCCGAGGTCGTCTTCTTGGTGAACTCCTCGCGCACCTATGGGTAGTCAGCAGCGGTCTTACTTCTTCTAGCTATCCAAATACCTGGGTCCACTGTCCGAGGTTCTTAATTGTTTCTGCGGCATGCTCGATTGCGATCTTGGTTAGGATTGCGGCGCCTTTCACGGCGGCGATTCCAATGACCACCGCGGTGGCACCTCGCTTCTGGAGAGCATGATCATCTCGAGGGATAACATCAATGATGATGTCCCTTTCACTAAGCTGAGAAACTGTCCGTTAGCCTTGCTTTGATATCTGCAAGTGTGTAGCTATTTGCACCTTGTCTCCATTAAAGGCAACAGTTCTAACAGAAGAGTGGAAGTTTGCGTGAGGCATAGCCACTGCTAGACCGGAAGTGAGGAGCATAGCAAGAGTTGAGAAGTGCATATTGGGATGCTGAAATTAAGTGGTAGTTTGTGCCTGAATGCTGATATTTGAAATAGGAGAAGGAAGAGTTGATAAAGCGAATTTAGCGATGCTAATGGATGTAGATGCGTCACTAAAATGATGGAGTATATAAAGTCTCAAGGCGGGATTCGACCTTATATAGATGTTTTATATCAGCACAACTTACCAGTCAAACTTCACCACCCTCTCCTTCAGAAGCAGACATTCTATACGGAATTTTCCGCTTGAAGTTATGCTGGTATTTCTCGGGGCTTATTAAATGACTTTTCGAGAATGTCTTATGGAAGGAATGCGGTGGATACTGGTATGCCAGAGAATGGGGTACGGGTAAGACTAGACTGACCATTACCTTTCCATTCGGATAATCTACCTCGATCGGCTTAAAACAATTGGTACGGTTCGATAAAGTATCGAGATAAGGATTTAGCATGTTCGGCACACATATTATCAGCAGCGATAATAGTTAGAAGGAGGGCTATTTCCCGCTTCAGCAGTTTATAGTCTTGTATATAGCGTCTATAATTTAGCCTGCCTTCTCGTAATTTATTTCTTGTTGCTGCTATGTGTATGAGTGAATGTCCCAATTTCAACTTTCGATTTAGCTAGCACCAGAAAATAAGGCTAATGTCAGCCACACTAGCGCAATGTTATACATTCCAGTGCCACAAATGCTTGGTTAAGCTCAACGATTCTTGGCGGATGCTTGTCGGTTTTGAGCTGGGATCGACTCAAGCGCCGTTGAAGCACCGAACTATGCTCCCAGCAAAATATTTTGGAGAGTCAGAATGGAGCCATGAATTCATCGACAAGTTCATTGATCAACAGGACGAGACTAGGGCAAAGATATCTACGCGGCAGGTCATTCACGTTCACTGGGAGTCAGGCCAACCCCATTGCAGAGTTGCTAATCGAAGGTTTTTAAAAGATCTTGATAGTTAGTTGTAAAAGCGTCAGAGTCAATTCCAAGTTCCATTCAGACTAGTGCCTAACCTTATAATATATGTAAAAGTTACATTGACATATACCCCACTTTAATCGGACCGTTAAGATAAGATCTCCACACAATCTCCCACTAACCCCGCATCATCTAGCGGCATTCCTGTATCTGTACTAAAAAGTTTGCAATTTAAGTTAGTAAGAAGAAATGCACGGCTTAAAACTAGCCAAGCTTTTTGGGACGGGACCTTGCCTTATATTATGGTTCCGAAGCCTAAGGCAAGCCTCCTGTGGCTGTGTGGTGAAGCTGCTGCCTTGAAGTTGAACTGCAACTCTTGATGAAGTTCGTGCTCAAATCTTCAGTCGATCTAGCTACCTACGATTTGGTTTTGAGAAATTTTCTAAGATCCTTGTAAATAACTTACGCACTCCCAAGCACCGCAAACCATACTAAGACCATAAATCAGCTAATATCAACTAAAATGCTTCCGACTACTGGCTCCTGTCAGGTTGCCAGTTTGGAGGATTATATTCGTTCCACTTTTCAATATGACACCACCAAGAGGATCTTTGGGGGAAGAGATGAGCAAAAGCCCCGTCTCCATCGTAATCGAATGAACAGGATTTTGCTCTACATTGGGTCTTTCAACCCACCTCACGTAGCTCATCTCGCGCTGCTGAGTCATACATTCAACAACTGCGATCAGGATCTTAATCTTATCGCTGCTATTGTGTGCCTTCACGATGACGACTATATCGCTGCCAAAATAAGTGACCAACGCGATCCTCTCGTCCTGACCAAGCGCCAAAGAGCCCAATTGTGGGAAGGCGGAATTGGACCAGAGAGCGACTGGTGTTGTGTGTCCGACATGCCATTTCGGTACCTGAAGGATGAGCTCGCAAAATCTGCCAAGAAGGGCGGTTTTCAATTAGAGTTTGTTACACTGGAGGGTCCCGACCATGTTCGGACGGATGGCCGCATACCTTCGCACTGCCCCCATGCTATCACCAGCGATATCAGCCGGCCGCTAGATTTTATTATCTCGAAACCTACTGTCTTAAAGACTCTAGGTCGTAGTAATTCTACACCAGTATCTTTGCAAACGCTTCGTTTTCACGAGGGTTGGGAGAAGGTTCAGGTTGACGAGACCAGAGAAGTTTGGGTCTGCATTCGCAAGAATAAAACCAAGGGAACAGTTCGATTCGTCCCAGCACCTAAAGTCTCACGTCTGGATCCAGAGATCAGCTCGACCAAGATTCGAGACATCATTGCTTCTTGCCATAACAATGAGCTCGAAAGGAAGCTTCAAAATATCGCGCTCAGACCCGATCTTCTAGTCAGCTTTCTAAACGACTCTTATTGCCCAGATTGGATAGCAGGAAGCTCGAGTAAATAGATATTTGTCGGTAATACCGATCTTCAAGACAACCAGTATGGGGCTTTGGCGGAACTGTGATGTACTCTATTTCATCAGGCTCGGTCACTACATCCTACGCAAACCTACCAATGCAAACTCATGGTCTTCTATCAACTTATTCATGGTTTAGGAAAGATCCTGCCAAAAATTTGCGCAGTACAAGGCCGCCTTCTCCTGGTCTGCCATTGCGACTGTATTCGCCTGAGCTCCAGGGTCTGAGTCAGACATCAAAACAACTAGTACTTAGAGCGTGAATAGCAACAACTATAGGCGGCACCAAGGAAATTTTGGTTGTAGACATGATGAATAAGGCAGTTTGACAATAGCACGAATAAAACTGGTCTCGATCCCTGGGAGACAGGTGTCTCAGATCACGATAGATAATCCCGTGTACCTGTCAAAATATACAACCTTGTGTCTCCGCATCTTATATTAGCTGTACCCGAATTTTTTATATTAAGCTGCAAGTTCTTCTCCAAGATTTATACGAACATCTTGTAATACAACAGACCTCAAAATTTTGCGAAAGTGCAGGCAGCGAACCAAAAGGATACTTTGATCGCGATATCACGTGACAAATGATTTGCAAAATCTTCCGAGAGGACCAGTCACTTTTCATCTCCTCCACTTCTTGCCAATCAACTTTGTTAGCTCACAATTCAAAGCTTGAGTCAGGAAGCTTTCTAGAACATTCTCTAGGGTCGCTTGGCATGCTGCTTTCCTGACCATACCGCCAATTCCCCAACGCTAAAAAGTTCACGATGGCGGCCCAACCCACAGTCCACGGTATCGATATAACCTCACGAACGCAATGCATCCACTGGTACTCAGAGCTTGATATTATAGCCATCCGACACAAATGTTGCGATAAATATTACGCCTGCATCAGCTGCCACGATGCACTCTCTAGCCATGACCCCAAGGTGTGGCCCAAAGCGGAGCGCGATGCCAGAGCCGTACTATGTGGCGGCTGTAAAGAAGAGTTGACAATCACCGAGTATCTGGGTTGTGGGAGTGTGTGCCCGAAATGCAATGCGAAGTTTAACCCGGGGTGTGAGAGGCACTATGGCTTGTACTTTGAGATGTAGGGTTAGAAATGTGAAGTTCAAGCGGGCTTAGCACAGAAGGGCCTAACTCTAGAGGTTATGTGCAAACTTCATACAACTGGGTCAATCAGACAAACCTTGCATACTATTCGTTGGAAAAGGAATAGTCAGTCTTCATAGAATATTTCTACCCTTATTTGTACATCATTTTTTTCTAAGCCGAAGACAAGTCGACTTCTGCCCGAGCCGACCTTTGCTGCCTGAATTGAAGGATCTCAAAGCAAATTTTCTCCCCTTTTCAAGATAATAAATTTCTCAATTTCAGTTTGGTTGCCTCGAAGCCTGGTGGAGATCTACCGGCACAGAATATAAAGCTATAGCAGTACCAACCAATAATGTGAAAGCATGAGCGGCTTTTTTAAAGCTACTTCATTATTTGATTCAATATGCCGTATTGAACACCTATCAACCCATGATGTAGATCTTCGCTTGTATACTAAAATTATTTATACAGTCTTATGCCTCAACAACGGAGTGATATTTCCCCGCCCGCGACAACCCCTAATTCCCGATCCAGCCATTAGACCCGCAAATATTCCCCGTCTAACATTCGCTTCGACCACTCTTCATCCTCAGACAAACTAGCACCCCACTTTACTCCCCTGAGGCGATGTTAGCTTCGAGGAAGTCAAATTAGAAGGGGGAGATGCGGCTGAGAGATCTTCATCTTAGTCGCCAGATCTAGAGCAAGACCAGGGAAAGCGAGTTTCTGGCACCTGCGACAATGCAGCGGTGGGACTTGGCGAGGCTAAATGAGCTTGGACGGCTCATTCACCGCGCATCAAAGCTGATGATTTGGACTTAAAATCTAGGCTAGGCAGCCTCCCAGGGAGTAAGCAATTTAAGGTTAACATAGGCGGAAGAATACGACTGCGTTGGGAGAAGAGGCGGCCGGTAACGGCACTATCCTGAATCACGGGAGGCGGTGTTGAGATATATCCCCATAATTTGCTAGAAGGAGATTTGGACAAGGCGCACCGTTTCTGTGGGCTTAAGGAGTCATCTCCTTTCGGATAAGTGGCTTGTATAGAGAAAAAAAAAGCACCATGCAGTCTGCCAGATTATTCTTTTGTGGAGATGAAGGCTTTATTGAGAGGAAAAATGATTCAGCTACCAAGGGCAGCAGCTTGGTTGTGGACAGTATAAAAAGTTATATACAGGTCGAAGCTTCCCATCTGCCATTACAGTTTTCAGTTCAACAACAGAAGGCAATCATTGCTTAAGAAAACACTCATTTCTGAACAATATTCATATACCCATAGTCAAAATGTATAGGCAACTCCTTCTCACAATGCTCATGGCTCCTCTTGCAGTCCGAGCAGCAGAAGCCTCACCAAGGCTTCAATTTGGCGATACCTCCCTCAATGTCTTCCGACGCGCAAACTTCTGTGACAGCGATGAGAAAGTCTGCGAGGAGAGCTGCATGCCCATCGGCGCCATCTGCTGCAATGACAACTCCTCCACATACTGCCGTGCCGGAAGCAGGTGTGTAACAGACGGCTGCTGTCCTATCGGCGAAACTTGCTCAGGAGGTGGCGGAACCATAACACACTACGACTTCGACGAGCCCAGCACCACATTCTCCTCATCTCCTACTCGCACAAGCACGTCGGATGACAGCACCATAACCGCTGACTCCACGGATTCCGATAGCAGCGACTCTGGATCAAGCCTAGATTCTTCAAGCTCCGATGATGATGACGATGACGCGAGCAGCAGTAGCACTACCAGGGCTAGAACAACGCAGCCCACAGCTAGGGCTACGACTACTGAGGCGCAAGATAGTGATCAGACCACTGCCTCGAGGACTGCGACCGCCGCGATTGTTACGGTTATACCAAATGGTGCTTTTGGACCACAAGCTGTGGATGGAAACTCGCTCATGGGAGGGTTGATCTTTGCGATAGCCGCTTTGGCTGTCTAAGGAAACAAATAGTTGGAAGCCCCTGAGATAATTTAATATAGATGGGGGATGATAATAGGTGATTATGCAGCTTGAAGCGTCATTTCGTTGTATATTATTTAGAAAGTAGCGGTAGAGACAGATATCTCACTGTTTATATAATTGGAAGAAATAGCCTTGCCTTTTTATATTTCTGTCGCAACATCGAGTGCATCGTAGAGCAGAAATGTAAGGCGGCTAGATCCTTTGCTCTTTTCAAGGTGCATTCTTGGGATTCATTTCTAGCTTCATTAAATGCTACAAACATCAAATCAGAGTAGTGGTAAACCTCACAATGATCCATGATGGAGCAATGGCTGGCTTTCGGTTAAACTCAAAAACTTGCGCTAGGTCAGCCCTGCCAACATCTCCAGGTCACCAAGTTGTCGATCCAGAAGCTTTTCGAGGTTCGACGTAGGATAGTATCGTGACCAAGCCAAGTTCTCTGGGGATGGAACAGGAAGAGCCAAGGCATGTCCCAGGACAAAGATATGACTCCAAAATATGAAAGGAGAGCCAGATAATAACGAAAATGACAGCCCCAGGCTACATCGAAAGCCAAGGCCCCGACCAATCTGGCACCTTCGCTCAAGTCAGATAGGCACCTACAAATACGTAAGTCACATTGCGCTAAAGAACAGCCTAATTTGTACACCAACTTGTGCAAACATGTGCAAAGATGCGCGATTGTTGGAAGTTTGTGGTGTTTTTTTTTTTTTACATTGTTTGTTTCTCTATTTGTCGATACCTAGGACCAAAACACCAATTTCGAGGCCCTTCAATCCCGATGTAGTGAGCGTATTGTCTTTCACAGTCCAACCTGCTATACAGAAATTAGTCAGTGTGTGGGTTACGGCGAAAGGCTTGTTTGATAACAGAGTATACAGAAAGAGTCGCACAGTAACATAGATTTTGAAATAACGGCAGATATGCTTATACGAACATCCAACTGGCAGACTTCCCGGTCAGGGTTGTGACAAGAATGCCCCCCCAAAAAACTACTTACTTTCACTGCCATGCAGAACTTGATCCACACTCGACGCTCTCTTTGGTAGTGTGATTTTAATAATGCCGGAAACATCTTCATAAGACAAACTAGCGATGCCAATCATCATCTTATCCCCTAATATCCAGGCACTGGCATCGATATCGGCACCTAGGACGTTGAGACCCTTGATCGCGTTGCTCCCGAATACGAAGTCTATACCAGGTGAGGTCTGAAATATCTTACCTAATTTCCCGCTTCCAATGTTGACATAATTGGTGCTAGGGTAAATCCAGTATGTGATACCTTTCACATTATGGTTAATAGAGAGCATCATCATGTTCAATACTTCTGCTGTAGTAGGAATCCTGGGCCAATAACTCTGCTCACCGAATACTTGGACTGCGAATTGTCAGATTCGGCATTTAGCGGAGAGAAAGGTCAATAAAGTTGGAGGGGTAAGATATTTGTATTGAAATCGGAGAGCTGGAAGTATAACTTACGAACAGACCAAGTAGGCTTGAAACTTTGTCCTTCAAGATTGGCTTGGTAAGTCTGGATATCATCCAGTCGACTGGACACATCTGCCAACTCTCCAACACAATTATCACATCCGCAATCGCCATATGTGGTGTTACACGGCGTATTCCACTGCAAGAAGCTTGACATTAGTCGTGAACAAGAAGCTGCTATACCCCAAGAGGTGTAGCCTTAACAGAACTTACTGGTATTGACCATGTCGCATTGATAGCCACAGGATAGGCATCCTCAAAAATAATATCTCCACCAGAAGCATAGTCTTTGTAGTAGAAGTTCTGACAGTTCAAAACTAACGAGACCGGATGGTATGGATCCAACTCTTTCAATAGATCATAGGCAATCTTCGTCGAATTGAGCGGATATACCCACCCATCCGGCTCATCAGCTGTGTACCACATTAATAAAGTTGTTCGATTTTTCCACATCTCAACTTGATCACGTATTCGCGTTGCATTCTGGAATGCGAATCTCAAGTCATACACGTTGAAAAGATTCAGCTTGTCCATGTGGTCCCAGTAAATTCTTAAATCATCCATTGGATAAGCTTGATCAGGCCTACCGCCATCTGGAACGATATTGATATTGTTGAAGCCTTCCTCAGCATATCTGTCTAGGTTTGTGAATGAAATGTTTGATGACATAACATGCTTCCCGTCCCCATAGCCGCCATTCGGAAAGAGCGGATACCATCCAGTCCATGCATTATGAGCATTCTGGACATAAAGACCGCCATAGAGATTGTCTATTTTTACGGCACTCCCGTAACTACGAGACGGAAGAACATAGAGTTGAGTTGACGCAGTATAAATCTGATTTGAATTCCGAAGAGTGCCTCGTAAGGAAATTTGATATGGTTTATACCGAGGCAGCAAAGCCGACAATGAAAAGTCAACTAGTGTTTCAGTTGCCCCAATTCGAACTGAGCTAGAGACAAGTTCTTTGTCTTCGCTAACGACTTTTACCAGCAAAGAAGGCGAGTTTAAGTCTGAGTCGTTTAAAGTAGCGCTCAAGTCATAGCCAAAGGGCTGACCAAAAATATGCGACAATGTTGCATTGATGATGAACGATCCTGTCTTATCGCTCTCAAGAAATACTGAATATCGAGGCTGAAGTGTCACATACAGCAGTTGATCCGCTTGTGGCGTGGGATATTCAAACTGCCCTCCCGGATCGACTGCCTGGTCGCTTCGCAATGTCAGCATCAGAGTCGCTCTCCTTAAGAACATCTCGTTCGCACGAAACAATCTGCAGCTTGACATCTTCTCCAAACCCAATTCATAATCCGAGTAGCACTGGCCACCACTTTCGAATTTGGGGAACAAATCAACCAGCAAAAGCCAAATCCTCTCGATTCTTGAATCGTGTCGTTCCAGGAGATTTTGAACCCCAACCCATCCCAAGCCTCCTGTTAACATGAATGGCAAGCTCACCTACCTACTCATATATGGCTTCCCACACCATACTGGCACATCCGGAGGCGCATTGAAAGCAAGAGCATTCTGAAGTCCCAAATACGAGACGAGGGCCATTGTTCCCCAATTACCCCTCATTTTGAAGTACATACCAAATGGGTAGACGTGTATCGGAGAGTGAGTCTGATACGAGTCATAGTGGAAGAAGTCTTGAACATGGGGAAGATGGAATATATATTGAACGAGTTCAGTCTTATCTCCTTCCGTTTGTGGTTGAAATAAAGTGCAGGGAAAGATCGTCGGTCACGTGTATATTTCTTATATGGAGGGAAAATGGGGTAGAGTGCAACGTTGCCATGAGGTTTTGCAGTACAACACTTGTTGACCGGCAAATGCGTATATTTTATACCTTCGTAATATATATTGTGGGAGCTATGTTCAGTATGTTGTGTACATTCTGGAGGTTGGCTAGTGCTTTAAGCCCACTCTTTTTTCCTACTGTCTCTTTTTCACGATAAGGCACAAGCATCTCTTTCTTAGATCATCACCAGATCCATCATCGGGTCATCGCACTTTTTGTTTTTTTCAATGATGACTAAAGTTCCGTATAAAATAGCATCAGCCTTCACAGCAAAGTTGGAGTTAAGTCTGACTTTCTATCCCTCTTGGATCAGTGTCATTGGACTTTTCGATCATGCAGGCGATCTTTTTGTACGACCGTGGGTGGGTAGGACTCAGCTTTTAAAATAATATGGAGGCTACGCAACATGTGTTGGAATCGATGATGCGAAGACTAGAGGCGGAACTTGCGGAATTGCAACTCCTGCCGCAATACGAGTGAGAATAAACCCAGCGGTAGCTTCACCTTTCCGCTTGGCGACCGGTTCTATAGCATCCTCTTGATTCCCAGTATCTCCATTTGCTTGCTCAAACACTCTTGTAGCGATAGGATAGGCATCACTTCTCCCAGTCGCTTTGTTATTTCCCCTCAATTTTGCCAAAGAAAGTGAGAGTGTCTTACTACTTGTGCGAATTGCTCTACTTCTATATCCAGCCTGGATTGCCAAGAATAAATACAGTGGCTTCCTCCTCATTTGTGTCGAGATTATCTCTGTCGTGAGTGCACTCATGGACACCACCTTCTGGAGATAAGGTTCTCCAAAGCTTCTCGCCTTACAAAACATATCAATTGCGTATTAATGTCATTCCAGCAATGATTAGCTATTACTATAGCCTCTCATGCCCGAACAATAAATACGCTAGATTCCACCGTTATGCAGGTATTATGTTGTTTTTTGACTCTAGGGAACCAAAAAAAACTTTAGATTATTACAATTCTAAAGTATAACCCATCACTGTACCATTGCCATCGAAGCAATCTAACTCATTTTTGCGCCACTGAATTTATGCATAGGTTAAGTTTAGCGTAAGTTTACTGAAGCATTGTTTTACGCACAGTATCAACAAGAGACAATTTGACACAGGCACTGCTTCAAGACAAAGACAAGAAGAATGACACAACTCCCACGCTTAGTGCGGTAATGGATAGGTCATGTGACTCTAGGTTCAAAGAATTAAAGACCAATTTTTTGGCAGTTATAAGGCTACCGCAACAGTGTTGGTGGACCGAAATCGAATGAAGAACTGATTCAATTCATCCTGTAACTGTTCTAAGCTTATCTTGCAAGGTGGGAGAAGCCAGAAGGCGAAATCTGGCATCTTGGACCGTGCATACGGCAGTGCCTAAGAGTATTGATATAGGCTGATAGGGTCCGCACCTGCCATTGCAGAAGTCATGTCCCGCGGAAGGCCAATTCTGGTCAGATGGAGACTTACAATGATCCTTTCAGCTCATATGCCGTATGCCGTATCCAAGATTGTTACGTCGCTTATGCCCCAGATTTGGGCGGGGTCGATCGGTGCTCAAAATAAGGTTCGACGGCATCAACGGCCTCCTGATGGAACAACCCGAGCCGAGGATGAAAACTTGCTAAAGTTTTTGAAAAGAACATGAACCCATCGCATATATTAAATTTGAGGTTTACGGGTACTTTATTCGGAAGGTTAGATGCCTGTTTAGGACGTCACAACTTCGTATAACAAGGATTAGAAAGTTTAATTGGTGGTAAGGCCAGGCACCGTAGGTCCTTAACTGCACGTAATAAGTTGACATGGGTGCAGGATAAATGAAGTTAGACAATGCAGTGCTACAAAGTTCACCGAAGTGGTCAACCGAGTCTCCGCTGAGATCTTCGAGAGCTGGAATTTGTGATGTGGAGCAGCTCCTCCTGCCAACTAAGGCATCTTGGTCCGGCCAAGGATCGCCAATTGACAGCAACACAACAATCCTTGATGCTGCTTCTGGTAAATCATCTTTCCAAGGGTCGCCTTTTTTTTTTTTTTCCCTTTATCCTCCAGAGTATATAATTCATATAAGGTCCCGTTTTCCTGCCTTCTTATTCCTCGATCTAAACAAGTTCACACTTGGCATCACACTTTCTCTACATTGCCCAAAGCCATTCAGACAACTTATAAGCCATCATGCGTGCAGTTCTCGCCACAATTCTTCTCGCCATCGGCGCTCAAGCAGTGCCTGCTACGTTGAGCCTTGAGCCGCGAGCGGAATGCCCAGCGCTCACATTCCAAGTCTCTAACCAGCCATGGGTATGCTGCATCTACAGTTACACATATGTAAGTTTTCCAACATGGTGGGCGGAGAGCTGTTAGATAGGCGGTTCTGATCCTGAGATTCACAGAGCGATTGCTGCAACCTGGAGCCCCCGCCAGCCAATGCAGATACATCGTACTTCCGCAGCTGCACGCAATGGGTAGCGGATGGCGGCTACTGTGCGACTTATAAGTGTTAAGGGGATCATGCGCAGCATCACCTAGTCTAAACCGCCAGCGACCTAGCGTTGAAAACAAATCTCTTCGCGAAGTGCTACATGATTTCTAATGCTCTTGTGGTTTTGGGCTCGCATGGTGCTGGTAATACGGAAGAAGAAAATCATTCAAAGTCAGCGTCACGAGTGTCCATGGTTAGGGGCTTTATTCTTAAAATCGAGCCTATGTATTAGCTTGTCAGTGCATAGTATAGCGCACTCTGTTTATGTACAAATTCATCACTACAACCCACAAGTAACTAGACCGCAATTCTAAAGATGCAAGTCCCGATTCAGGCGAGGCCTAAGGATCCGTGACGAAGTTCCAACAGGGCTGATATGATTAGGAATCCACTCCACTATAAGCTTAGTTAGAACTACTCTTCGAATATCATTGAAACGAGCTTACTATCGTGCTTTCCTCCGTGGAAATTGCCCAAATCCAGAAGCTCAAGTTCATCTTCCTCATACTGACGTTTGTGTCCGCATTCTGGTTCCAATCCTGGCTCGTCACGAACAACCCGGCTTCCAGGTTCAGCTTCAGTGGCGACACTGATCGACAGCTTAGACTTGGCCTTCGATATTTGCTTCCTTTTCGATTCCCTCGCGACTTTCTTTGGCTTAGCCACCTTCTGTGGTTCGTTGGTGGAGTTTTGTTTGGCTGAGGCTTCGACTCCATCCAGTTCCGCTCGTCGTTCCGCTGATAGTCGAGCCTCTTCCTTAAGCGATACGGTACCGTCATTAAGCCACTCCGGGTTTCCTGGGATATGGTCTGCTTCAGGATACAGCGGCTGGAAGTCATTGCCCTTGTGTGTCCATTTTATTGGAACGCCTTTCTTCGACAAATCTCCGCAGTGAAGCGATTCTGCAAGCTCGAGAAAATGGTCCCAGACCGGGTTATTTAGATCCTTTAGGGCCGCAATCATATTTGTGGCAATAACCCGGGAAGATGGTAGCATTTCATTACGTGCAACTTCTTCATCCACGGGGAAAAGCTTTAAAAAGTGGTCGATATCTTGAGTTCTAGGGATAAGCTCTGCTGCAGCATTCCAAGCTTCATGCCTTTTCAAGTACGTCTCGTATTGGGGCGTCTTCTTTTTGGCTTTACTTCGCAGCTTTCGTATCTTGCTCTTGGAATATTGGAGGTCATGATACAGCTTTTGCTCGGCAGCTGTTGCCTTGGGTTGCTCAGGCTCCTGGTACTGCTGCCCTGCTTCTAGCAATCTAGATGGTCCTGCCCCAGTGATATCAGCTTCCTCATCCATCGGCTCCTTGTTAAGACGAGCTATAACGCTTGGCTCATCGCGGATATATACGATCATAAGCCACTGCATCATGCGTGCCTCACTTCCAAAAAAGTTCTTCATCACCTTTCCGTATATTTCTACGTTGAAGTACTTTAATATAGGCTCAATGATAAACTCCTTTGTATAAACAGGGATGGTTATGCGGTGGTACGGGTGATCATCTGGGTGCAGCTCTGGGAGAATGCCGCGGGGTACTGGGGCCATCCGAAATGGAGAATTCACGTCGACTGTGTGAACGCCAAAGCCCAGATTTGCATGCACCTTTCTGCTATCGAATGAGATTATGGAGCCGGGAATCACTATTGTAGGCGTTAGTACCATGCTCAGGCTAGATGATAGCATGCTTACTACGAATCAAAATCCTGTAACCACCAATCCAAAGGTGCCCAGGACAGACTTCATCTGGGAGATTTGACAAATCTACTAAATGAGTGAGGTACGCTTTATGGTCCGTTGAATCGGTATGGAACCCGCCGGATACGCCTAAAGCTTCGGAGAGGAGTTGATCGATTCGAGCGATATTGTACTGTACGCTGCTATGGTGCGGGTTTTTCTCCGTCCATGGTCTCATCGCTGCACTGATCAGTTGAGCCTTTTCTCGAGCCCTTTTCAACTCTTCAGGCTCCTGGTAGCACATTTCCTGTATTCCAGAAACAAGTTCAATAAGGTCCCGCATCTCCTCCGCACCATTCCACTTCCCTTCCTCTCTTATACAGTCTGTTAGCTGCACGCGCTTGACTGCAAGAGGACCTGGCATCTTGCTTATTCCAATAATATATGGTGGATCTTTCTTCTTGAAAACTTTCGCCATTTTCTCTACGTGATCCTTGTGAGACCACAATTTCTTGATCTCCACAAGCTTGTAATAGAGATCTGGGCGGTTTTTCTTCAGATAATCCGGCGTAGTTACTTGGCAAATAAATCTCCTTCCGTGCTTTGACTGAGCATAATAGCTAACATTTGATTGAAGCGAGTGTATTTGCATTGCATCATGCTCTGATTTAGAGAACAATCGACCTTGAGGAAGAGGATCAGGAACATCTAGAGAAAGTCTATACATCTCTTTGAGCTTCAACGAGTCGTTCTTTTGAAACACCACTAGGTTTCCCTCCTCGTCGGGTACCAAGTCGAAAATGCCACTTTCGGTGGTAGGGGAAGTCGAGGAAGAGCCTCGTGAGGATGACATGTTTGTTAATCCTTGGGGATGTACAATAAGACTAAGAATAGTGCTTGTTGTAAAGACTTCTGTGCCTCTAGAGGAAAGATCGAGACAATTCCCAGATTGGTCGTGGTGTATCTTTTGTAGAGAGGTAGGGAGTGCAATAATTATTTGTGAGTGCGTAGTGATGCCGCTTTTGGGGTTGAATATGACTGTAAGAGAAAATACACGTGTTCAGAATTATGCGCTATTTAGGTGAAGTAGTCACAGCCGCGTGCATAGATGAGGCTCTATATTTACTTAAGGTGACGGTTAGTGTTTGAATACTAGCTGCGCAAATACTTGAACTTTCAAGGATTGTATGTAATGAAGAGCACTATATATATTCATTCTAATGGACATCTAGAGGGAGAAGTGCTATTAAAGTATACTATAATGTATATGTTGGCGACTACCCCGTCCTTAATGTTATAAGCATTTTGATAAATAAAATTTCTGGATGAAAATTTCACGTAACATGGTTGTTTTATAGTAGTCAGGTATGTAACTATAGCAATAGAACGGAGAGAACTTGGTTCTGTTGACTAGAGTACAACGTTGTGCAAGAGAATATAAGTATGCAATAATAGAAGCGTTTTTAATACTTATTATAAGAATTCCGTGAAGATCATCATAGTCTGCAAAAGTATTGAGAGATTCCACATTATTCTCCTGTTCATGTTCTTTCACTGACAAGCACTGAATGTTTGCCCGAGGACTAGGACAGACTGTATGCCTGTAGGTTCTTTAATCCCTATCCCAACCCGTGTCTGTGCAACAATGTCGCCACGTTGTGTTTATTCCTTCGTTCTCCCAGTATACATCCTCAGCAGCCAAGGGGATCGATTGGTAGCAACCGAAAACCAGAGGAGGTTAGGCACGGATCAGCAGGCTTTTGGTATTGCTACCAAGAACTGTTAGGAGGAAACGAATGTAGGCGACAAACAAGCGATGTGAATTTCAGGAGGCGGCTGAGGAAGTACGGCTGGTGCTGTTGTGGATCTGCTTGCGATAGTGGGCTCAGGTCAGGACGAGGCTGAAATGGGACGCGGCTGGTGGATTTCGCAAGCGGTGTTAAGGGGGCGGCTGGTGGTCGAGGTCAGGAGGCGGCTGAAGAGGGATAACAATGTTCAGCGAAATGCGGCTGGTGATGAGCTCCGGGGACATTTAATAAATCTCTTGGGTAAGGAGGCGCCAGAGAATAATTAGCGACGTACAGTTGATGCTTATTCCGAGGAGGGAGGTTTTTCAAACTGATATGTAAGACAGTGAGTACATAATATTGTGTTCCATTAGAGTAATTTGCTCTCCGAGGATCAACTCTAAGTCAAGATGCAGCAATTATACCAAATGACTGAGGATTAAAGGTGCACACGAAGGAATCTTGGATAGCACTCCAGCCCACCATTTCCCCCTTATCTTCCCGATGGCCGGGCAGCAGGTGTACGATGTGTATTGAATACGAGGATCTAATATTTCCCTTATCCCTCAAGGAGGTGCATCCGGGAACACAATCCTCAGACTGGAATGGAGGCAGGGCCAAGCAGAACCATTTTCAGATATTAAACGAAGGGTGGTAGTAGCACCAGCATTACTTCGAGATATTATTAAGGTACAGAATACTTGGATATATGGCGTCAAAGAATTGCAAAGTATTCTTAGAATCAATAGCTATACCGATCTGATGTAATTTCGTTGCCATGATTTCTTCCCCAATATATACTAAACGTCCAGCTGGGAGATTGCCCCACGCTAGCAGTTCACCCTCTTCAGCAAACCGAAAGACAACTTTTTGTTTGACAAGCAATATAGAGCGTTTGCCGTCAAGCACTCTCAACCTCTCTCTCCTCCGCCGCAAACTATTCTAGTGCGGCGTTTTCCTCGTGTGTTGATATACGCACTCACTTGCAATTGGAGGACTTTGGAATATTTGTTGTAGATATCTTGATTTAGGAAAAATTCGTTGAGCATGAGTGATCTCCGAAAACTGTTTGCTTTAGCAAGCCCGCATGATCAGCAATCGAGTGTAGAAATCAGACCTGCCTATTATCTAGCGCTGCAACTTTTGTTCCATAATGTGGCATGTTATGATAGCTTCGTATCAATTTGGCGTGCTACTCGCGGGTTGAAGTGGTGGGTGGCGACAGAAGGCGATCCCAAATCAAATGGCTGTCTCGTTGCTAAGTGTATATCCGGACTCAGAATACCAACAACCAGCTCTTCCGCTTTTTGGTGCCTGGAAGGAGATAGTACGCGTGCTGCACCCAGTTTTACAAGATCCGTCGTCGAGTTGGTATGCCAACCCATCGCCTCAGGCTCTATCTAAGAATATCTTCTCCAGGCCAACAATTCTCAATCAAGTACCGAGCCATATATCGTGAGCCAACAGCGACCTCCCCGATATCCTGGTATAATATCAGACTTGGAATGGAGCCCTTGGAGCGTCTTGCTTTGTGCCGTTCGCATTTCCCGATGCTGTTGCTTACCTCCAAGTTCATGCACAACAAGATAGCATGCTCCTTAATATTCATTTACGTACTAAATATACTCATAAAGTAGATATAACACTACCAGACTTTCAGCTGCTTCATTCAAGATGATACTTTACATATTGTATTAGGTGTCGCGACATCTGATCATTCCATCTCAGAAACTAAACAGCTCTGAAGATCAAGAACAGTTCAGCACATGCTCACTAACCTACGATTAAAAATTCAGCATTAATAGCTATTTCATCATGCGTTCGAACATTATCAATCACAGCCACAGCAGCGCAAAAACAACACCTCCAGACCCAAGAACCATCTCCTTCCACCTCAAAACTACCACTCTTTCTCCTCCGCTTGGTGGAGCTGACGACGTAGCAGCAGGGGTTCCTACACTCAGTTAGATCTATATCAAAACTGCAAATCATACAAGATAGGTGTTACATACCAGTGCTCGTCTGGGTTCCCGCCGTGGTCGTCGCGGACTCGCTAGTCGCCGTGCTAGATGAACCAGAAGACATTGTGGAAGATGTCGTTGTTGCAGACGGCGTGAAGGTTGCGAAGGATTCGGTGATTGGTCCAGCAGACGGTGTGCGAGCTGTTGTTGTTGGGGATGGTGTGAATGTCGCGAAACCTCCTGTGATGGGCCCCGCAGACGGTGTAGGTGTGGAAACAGAATATTTCCAGAGATTACCTTTTTCGCCGCTAGAGGAGGTGTAATCCCCGGTCTTAAGGTTTCCAATGGTGCCATCTCCTAGATGGAAGTCTTTTGTGCTGCAGAGTCATCAGTTTAGTTAATAAATAGTGATGGGGATGGGTTTGTCAAAGTTCCCAGTGGCTAGGGTTTGCTGGGATACCCAACTTCAATACACTGGCGACACCTTCCGGCAGGTAGCAACTGCCTCTGTCGCTCTTGCTAGGACGCGCAGAGCGATCAATAAAGAGGGAAAGGCAGCTCCAAAGAAAACAACTCAAACAACTTACGCGGCATTATAACAGAACGCTTCGTCTTCGCCGTCAAGCCTCACACAGTCTTCATTGCCCGTACACTGTAAGATCCCACTGCTTCGCCGTCTCAGGAGCCTCCGGTAATGCAACTCGCATTTATTCTCAGAAGTTTCCGGATCAAAACAGCCGTCGAAACCGCTGAGTCCCCCTTCTCCGCCGTCAGCGCCCGAAGAACCGTCCGAGCCGGTAACGTGAACGATATCAGCATTTGAAATCGTGCATTGCTTGGCCTGTCATCCTGGTTACACTCTGCGTTTAAATATACATGGGGGTTCAGGGGCGGAATCATATTGTTTTGGGGACCGAAAAAGGGGAAATTTACCTGCAAGACGCTGGTGGAGAGCGCAGCCAAGAAAACGCCAAGCGGCTTCATACTACAGCGATAGAATCAGGTAGTAGTTTCGGTTGGTCTTGATATGGAAAGGATTAGCTTTTTCGATGCAGGATACTAAGTATATTTAATGTTTTGGAATGGTGGCATCCAAGAGGTCTTCTTATTGAGAAAGAGTCCAAGCTGGCAATACGAAGGATCGGCAACCATCGGTCCTTGCATACATAAACGAGCGCCTCCCCCCAATGATCCCATCCAATCCCCAACATCCTTACCTTCCTCACCGAAACAAAGACATCGCGAATCAATTCCCCCAGCGCTGTGCCAAGAATATCATGGCAGTTTGATTTGACTATTCAGGGTGAAGCCCGTTTGGATGGAATTATGAGGCTCAATGGCATAGCTTTCCCATCTTCGGATGGTCTATTTTTAGTTGTCAGCTCTCTTTCACAAGAGACGCTACGCCAGGAGTTGAGAGCGGGGAAGCATTGGCCAAGCAAACTTAGAGGAGGAGTGGCGACACATGGTTTGGTTGTCATACTAGTTGCAGTCAGGTGTTTTTAAGATCACCCTGCCAATTTCAACTGCGCTGGCGTGGGTCGTGACCCTTCCTTCCGACTCCTTACCAGAACACAACCAGATACACACAAATGAACGGAGCAAACGCAGATGGGGAAGACGGAACATAGATGAGAAAAATATGGATTGCAAAGCAAAACGAGAGTGCGCCTGACATAATCCTAGTCCGTTTTCCTGTCCAGTTCCGAAAAACTCCCAAACAATCCCGTGGTATCGTCCCATGCCAAACCCCCAAATCCCAAAATACGCTAACGCCATGAATTCATTCTCCCTGGTTCCAAATATCAAGCACTATCTATACTCTCCTTCCTCTACAATTTCAAACGCGTATCCTGCTCCTTATCACGCGTCATCGTCAAAATCATATACACCTATTCGTCTAGCCCTTATACTCTCCACCAATGCCTCTTCATCGCCGGGCTAGCCAGGGGCGACGCCGCCTTCGTCGTTTGAGATGATCCAGTGGTGTCCTTTACACTATCTAGTTTCTCAGGAGGAGTTTGGGGCTTTCCACTATGTGGCATAACGTGGGGCAGGGGATCTAAACCAGCGGGAATGGCACCACGGAGATCATCCAAGCTAGGCTGGTTGCCTTTGGATGTGTTACCCGTGGGTTTGGAGACGGCAGTTTGAGTATCGGTAGGTTTGCCTCCAATCGTTTTGTCTCCAGTGGGTAGGTTGCCAGTAGAAATATCGTCGACCGGAGTTTTAGGCATGACTTGCGTATTCATCACACTGTCATCATCCGTCGTAGATGTTCCAGTGGGCGCTTCAAGATTAGGTCCTGTCGAGTTACCAAGAGCTGAACTGCCTATAGTATCTGTGATTTGTGGCTCATCAGCTCCAACTGCCACGCTTGGAGTTCCCGTTACGATTGCGGGGCTGTCTATATCACTCGTGACAGTAACAGTCACCGAGGCTATAGTTACTGTCGAGGCTGCTGCGGTAACACTATGATCTACAGTTAGCTATTGCTTCCTCTATAAACTTTATGTTTTGTCACTACAGAAATGAGCTCGGGGAACATTTTGGAACATGATCACACTCGTGAGATGTTTAGTGAGGACGAAATTAGTTGTGAATTTACTAACGTTACTGCGGCGACGGTCACGGTCTTGTCGCCATCAATAGGTGGTGCGCCGGAGGCTCCAGTATCTGAATCCGGGGTTTTGCTACTGCTCGCATCAGAGGGTGGAGATACTGTGTCCGAGTTGGACGAGCTGGGGGCTGCAGCAATATCGTCTGGAGTTGAAGCATCTGGAGTTGAAGCACCTGCAGTCGAAGCATCTGGAGTAGAGGCATCCGGGGTTGAAGCATCCGGGGCTGAGACATCCGGGCTTGGGGTATCTGGAGTTGAAGCATCTGCAGTTGAAGCATCCGGGGCTGAGCTGTCCGGGACTGAAGCATCTGGAGTTGGGGCATCGCCGGTCGAGGAATCCGGGGTTGAAGTATCTGGGGTTGAAGTATCTGGGGTTGAAGTATCTGGGGTTGAAGTATCTGGGGTTGAAGTATTTGGGGTTGAAGTATCTGGGGTTGGAGTATCTGGGGTTGGATTGCTCAGGATTGGGGTATCGGAGCTTGACAAGTCCGGGGCTGTACCGGCAGGGGTATCAGCACTCGAATCTGCTGCAGCTGGTTCTATGGTGTTTGACCCCTCCTGGTTAATGGACGGCTCAGATGATGCTAGACTTGAATCAGAGTCTACAATAGGTTAGAATATTTTCAAATTGAGGGAATGATGGAAATGAGCCACGTACCAGCGCCTGGGGTGCTTGTGCTAGGGTCAAAACTAGCGAGCGGTTCCGTAGTATCACTG
Source organism: Chalara sp. BL73 (assembly GCA_918026815.1). NCBI lineage: Eukaryota > Fungi > Ascomycota > Leotiomycetes > Helotiales > Chalara > Chalara sp. BL73. The sequence goes on along the minus strand of CAKJVC010000037.1, from coordinate 274,374 downwards.
GTCGTGGGTGCACCCGTCACATTAGGACCAGACGAACTTGCAGAGGGATCTCCAATATCAGAAGGAATGTCTTTGGATGGACCAGCAGAAGTGGAATCATCAACTCCAGTAGTAGGCAACTCACTACTTGAACTGAGCGCTGAGTCCGATGAGCCAGCTGCTGAGTCTGCCCCGCTTCCTGAAGGCGTATTTTGGAAAGGGGTGTCTGTGGCAGGCTCGCTAGTACCTGAACTATCACTGCCAGGAGTGGGTGCGTCGCTGCCGATAGTAGAATCGGTTTCAGAGGAGCCCGCGGGAGAGTCCTTTGTAGTATTATTGTCACTAGTTGTGCCACTACCTGCGCTAGGTCCTGGCTCAGCTGTGGCAGGTAGTTCTTCCGATCCCGTAGCAGGCCCCTTTTCTGGATCACTGCTGCTAGATTCATCAGTGCTTGATGTTCCACCGCTCGAAGGGGGTATATTTTCAGAGCCAGCAGGCAAATTGTTTCCAGCTGTCGATGCATTATTGTCGGCTGTGGACACGTCAATATCAGACGACACTGGAGGAGAGTCATCTAGTGGGCTATCGCTAGTTGGAGCCTCACTCCCAGAAGAAAGCGGGTCGCCGCTTGAACTTGGTCCCCCACTTGTTACATCCTCTGAGGATGATAAACTATTATCTGTATCAAGGGGAGTGCTCGAGTTGGCCGCATCTTTGGGGAGATCTGCAGGTAGTCCGGTGGGGCTCGGGTCAGACGAATCTAAAGCGGGATTCGAGGAGCCAGAATCCGATGTGGTCGGGTCTGAACCGGGGGCTTGTGCATCAGCGTTCGGCGTGACTGGGTCAGAGTTGGGAGTGCTGGGGGTCGATGGAAGATCGCTGCTTGTTCCGGTGCTAATATCTGAAGGCGAATCTGTGGAATCTGAACCAGCTGGAGGCAGCGTGGAATCTGGGCCCGTAGGAAGTTCACTGCCTTCTGAGTCTGTAGGAAGACCCGTAGGGCTCGGCTCTAAAGTCGATGGGGCCAATTCTCCTCCAGAAGGGGGGGTGTCACTTTGAATATCTCCTCCTGATCCAGTTGAAGGAGTGGCTTCGGGGCCACTACCACCTGCTGGAATAGCATCATCTCCAGCACCGCCTAAAGGAGAGTCGGTAGAGTTTAAGGAAGAAGGTAGACTCTGGCTATCGTCGTTTAGAATCGGTGGCGAGCCATCCGAGGGCAATGGTGTCAAACCATCTTTATCACCTGTTGGTGCAATATCGCCGCCCACACCACCTGTTGGTAAATCTGTGGAGTTTGACGCAGACGGGAGAGCAGTGCTACTGTCGTCCACAATCGGGGGAGAGTTGTCCGAGGACGACGAACCTGCATTGTCGGTATCATCTGCAGGTGAAGTCGGGCTACTATCACCAGCAATTGTCCCAGGTTGATCGTCTGAGAGAGTCGAGTTCAAGCCAGTATGAGAATGAATAGTGCCATTAGACGGTTTCCCATAAAAAGGCTTTCCAGGTCGGCAGTTACCAGTGGTACGCTTCGTTATTGGGTTGATTAGACATTCGGCATCAGTAGGCATTGGCCTATCTGCTAAGCCAGTAGCAGTTGCCGTGCTATTTGAGGGTCGCTTAGTTTGCCCGGCAGAACTAGAAGGAAGCTTGGTGCTCAAGGTATCTTCGCTCAAGTCACTAGTAGTCGAAGGGCTTTTCCATTTCGTGTGTGTCCCGCTACCAGAAGAAAGCTCTGTAGAAGTAGGAATAACTACGTCATCCGTCAACGTCTTATGAGAAGAATTCGTTGGCCCCGCTCCAGTTAAAAGCTTTGTAGACGTGAGAGTGTCAGTATCGTCTATCAAAGTATTATAGGTCGAGTCCTTAAGACCTGTTTCAGCTGATAGTTGCGTAGACGTAGGAATATTAATGTCATCTGCCAATGTCTTACGGCCAGAAGTTTCGAGCCCTGTGCCAGTTGAAAGAGGTGTACCAGAAATGCCTATACTTTTAGGCAATCCAGTAGAAGTTTTAGCAGAACTTGAGAAAGTAGTTGGAGGATCGTCAGATCCGCATCCATCCCCAATAGCTCTCTTTCCACCCTTTTTATGAGCTCCAGGGACCCATGCACAAGCTGCACTAGAGTCTGGGTCTGCAGTCGAGGAGGGTATTGTAGCGCCAAACGCAGTTGACGAGCTTAGCTTAGCCAAAGTTCCAGTAGCAGCAGAGAGAGTTCCGCTAGACGGTTTCGAAGAAAGGAAGTCGTCCGTGGTCCCCGATGATTTGGCAGCATGACCGGCAGAAGTTTGACTATATGGCGAATCTAAGGTCGATGCTGGGCCACTTGGCGGAGGTGAATAGTGGCTCGATGTCTTGGTAAGTGAGGAACCACCCAGGGTGCCTGTTGCTTCTGTGTAGAGGTTGGAGGAAAGACTAGTTATGGCATCTTTCAAGGCAGTCTTGGCGATGGAAGAAGTGGTGAAGACTGTATCCGTTGGTTCTGAGTCTAATTCTCCTAGCGATGTGCTGGAGCTGAGCTTGGCATGTAAACTCGAGGCTTTAGTACTTGCAGTTGGTTCAATGAAACTAGAAAGACTTGATGTTCTGGATGCTACTGAAGACAGAGCTGAGCTAGCCAGTTTGTTGAGACTCGAAAATGTGGAACTGCTTGGCGCAGTATGCGAAGAGCTGGACTTAAAATTGCCGTCCAATATCGATGATGTGAGGCTAGATGAGCTTGCTTTAGGGCCTGTTGAGCTAGGTGAGGTAGAAAGCCTCAGAGAGCTCGATGATGAGGATACTGCGCCATAGGCAGGTTTGCTTGCCTTTAATGCTGCTGCACCTAAATTGCTATTTCCGAGAGCATCAATATTTGTGCTGTCGATATCATTTGAAACATTGTTGGTGGTTCCTTCCGCTTGTCCAGGCACAGCCGGCAGAGCGAAAGACGAAGTAGCAAGGAGAACGACAGAGAAGAGAGGAATGTTGCGCATGTTGATGCAGGTTTTGTTCACTAAGAACGGAATGAATGAATGATGGTAAGAACTACTTTACACATAAATGTATGAAACCCAATGTAGATTGGGGCGTATATGGGAACGTTTGGAGAAACGGATGCTTGCATTTGATAGTGGACAATGTTAGATATAAACCAAGAGAGTTTTGCCGCTTATCTTGATCTTACTCTCCAACATAGAGCCAAGTTCCTGGAGGAATCGCAACAGACGAGTGGATGAAGTTGCGGCTCCCAATGTTGGGTTCTGTACAGGGGCAGGTTCCCAGAAAAGCTACTAGTCCACCTGGTGCCCAAGCTCCTTTGGGAATGGGCAATGAATTGAGAGCCTAGAGGTATATCCCGGAATGCTTTGTCATCTCAGATCAACTTGCTGCAAGTATTATCTAGTGAGCTTCTTCCTGCGGATGCCTTCAAGCCACAAGTTAGAGCTGCCTAGAAAGAGAGTGCAAGGTTTAAGATGATGATAACGCAATTGCTCGTGGCACTCGACACACGGATCGCATAGATACCCATAGAGACTAGAGACTGGGATTCTATTCTCCGCCGGTCAATTGGTGAACAAAAATTTAGGAGTAATGATGTTGCTGTGGGATGAAATATTGGGTGGCTGAGGATGATCCTGGAGGACCACATTTTGTGATATGAGCGGAAGACGCGGCTTTCTTATTATTCCGTTTCTCCGACGGCATCGATAAAATACTGTTGTTGAGCATGTATAACAAACATAATCTGGACAAGTGAATGATGCAATATACATCGATAGGTATAGCACTGGAGATAAAGTTGTTGTGGGAGAGATGATGAAGTGAACCTGGATGAGGTGGGGTGGTTGAAAGGAAACAAACAAGCTTTAGCCAAGCCAGAAATTATGCCTGAACGGGACTAGCGAATCCTGTCCAAATTAGAGGCATCAAATGCTTCGAATTCACATCCGTCTTCCTTCCATCTTCCAGGAGGAATCATTTTCACCAACAAGATAAATACACCGTGCCGCCCCCTCTGCTTCTCTACCAACTCCATGATCATTCCAACATGTTCAGCAAGATAAGCTGTTGACACATACTCGCCATCGCATACCATCAGAGTCGAGCCAACTATTCTACAAACTCGATAGGTATTCATTCTCTCAACATGATTAAGAACTATCCTCTACAAATCTATGTAATCTCTAATACCTGGCTCTGTCCTTTTTAGCATTGATCACTTTAGGAATGTCACGTATTTGTTGATCGCACGTGATTCTCTGCTGTCTGAACGCATTGAATCAAAGATCACATTGATTGGCTCACACTGGATATGCAAAATTATCTATACATCTGGTCTGGAAGGGTCTTGAAGTCTCAATGCCCGATTAGCACCTGCTTTGCGTTGGATTGTTCGTTTCATCTTCTTGCCTGTATGGATGCCATGCAATCATGCGTTATTTTTAATTGTATTATCAGAGTTCTTTCTACAAGGCATAAGTGTGACTCATTACAATTGCAGCGAGACGCAAGAATGGAGTGCAGGAGCCGCTTTGGAGGAATGTTGTGACACTGCTTGCGAGCGCATGTAGTCACCATGATGCAATTATCGATTCGGCCATCGGGTACCCTTTTCGGAGCGGGCCGAGAGATGACCTGCCTTTTGCGCATCAACAGGGGTGCCCAACCTGGATATGCGTGCTCGGCACGGCAATGCACTTCCTCGTTGTGGAAGCCCAGCTTTGCCATGCCCTCATCTCCGGTATATATGCAATGATCTGCAAACGTTATGCATCAACACGAAGTCGTCTTTTTCCCCTTCCATATAATCGCGTACAAGGCGATCGCGACTTGCTAAGGTTTGATGCCCTTACAAGCACAGTCGTAATCTCAGCTCTTATTAGAGCACCTCTACTCCAGGTTTGATCAGTTTAACCTCCATCGTTTCTTCGCTAGCTCTGACAAGCCTTATTGAGCGTTTTCGCTGGAAACGCCTCAAAACTAAACAGGATGAAGTTCTATGGTTTTTCAATCGTGCTTTTTGTAGCCACACCTTTGTTGGCGGCTCCTGCGCGGACGCTCCGGCGTGAGACTTCCATCATCCCAGGCCAATACATCATCCAGCTTCGTCCTGGTGTGTCTGCCTCGTCTCTTGCTACTCATCTAAGCCGACGTGATAGTAATATCCAGAGTGTCTACCAGTTCGGGAGCTTCAGTGCGTACACCGTCTCTGCAACCGAATCTTCCATTGCAGAAATCGAGGCTCTACCTGATGTCGTGAGTATTGAATCTGACACGCTTATATTCATCCCACCGTCACCCACAGACCTCACCCCCCGGGAACTACAAACTGTGACCAGCTCACCATGGCATCTTGGTGACGTTTCTCACAAAGTGGCGGGCTCAACAGAGTACGTATTCGACTCAAGCGCGGGTGAAGGGCAGAGGGCCTATGTCCTAGATTCAGGCATCAGATTAAGCCATGAAGAGTTTGAGGGTAGGGCCGTATTTGGCTATAACGCAGTCATTGGAAGTGGGGTGCAGAACGGGTCAAATACGGATGTCGACGGACACGGCACACATGTGGCTGGGATAGTTGCCGGAAAGACCCATGGCGTTGCGAAGAAGGCAACCGTGGTAGATGTCAAAGTAGCACAAAATGACATAGTTAGTGCTCTATGATCTCCAACTTCAGGTTTATTGCTTACTAGAAGATTTAGGCACAAACCTCGTGGGTCCTTGCTGGGATTGATTGGGTTGTAAACGATGTTCTGCAAAAGGGTATGTGGATATTCTTAGGGATTCGGCAAATATTTTCTCCCCTCTATCTCCTGTATCGAGATCACTTGGATATTTAAGTTCATACAGACCGAAACTGAGGCTAATATTTTCCAAAGGTATACAGAACTCATCTGTCATAAACCTTTCGCTTGGTGAGTCTATCCTCCCGGTCTCCTATAACGATGTTTACTAATCTACACCAAGCCGCTGCAACTAGTTCCTTGCTACTGGATAATGCTGTCACTGCTGCTTTCAACCTTGGAATCCTAAGTGTTGCTGCAGCAGGAAATAACAATGTAAGTCTACAACCCAATCTGACCCATCTAACATGGCATGGCCGTCATACTTACCTAATGCTCCACAGGGTCCGGCTGCAGAATTAACACCGGCCCGTGTTCCTGTAGCTCTTACCATTGGCATGACGAATGTAACGCGTGGTCGTGCAAATATTATACGTGACATTTATGGTTCAAATTGGGGTCCTGAGCTCGATTTCTTTGCTCCAGGTCAAGATATTGTGTCTGCGAGTTACACCTCCGACACTGGTCTGTTAAGGAAAACGGGTACAAGTATGGCCACTCCGCTTGTAGCAGGATTAGTCTGCTATTTGAGGGCGCTCAATGGAGGGAAGCTGAGTCCCGACAAGGTTAAAGAAAGTTTAACACAGCTTGCACTGTAAGTCCCACAAATATTCCATTCTCATCACATCTCCCTTCCAACGGAGCTGATTGTTCTCTAGTAAGGATGCCGTTATAGATCCAAAAGGAAGCCCGAATCTCCTTGTCTACAATGGAAGCGGAGCATAAGCATATGCATATGGTAGATGCATTAATTTTCCTTCATCTTATTAATTTATCCAAAGGAGAATTAGAAATCTGGAAGGTGTCTTATAGATTCACCGCTATTAAATCGTAATTTTTTTCACTATTCTAGTCTACTCAGATTTTACAAGTGAACATTGCCGTCTCGTTTTTTGGTTTTGGTTTTTTGAAGCGGGCTTGAGCCCTTTCTATACTATTGGGCTGACCCATAGCACGTTCAATGACCCATCCGCCATTGCGTGCAATGCCTCTCAAGATCCGCCTGGTCCATATTTGATACCCGTGTCTATTCTCTTAGCAGTAAGGTATTATTAGAGAATATACCCAGATCCTCTAATCAAAAGATCCGAAAAGGTGTGTTGGTCTCGGGGAAAGTGGCTTGTATTGGAAAGCTGCAAAACTTTTGCGCTTGTTCTATTCGTCAGCCTCAGAAAAGAGTCAGCCCGACAAGCTCCCACAGAGTCTGCGTATCTCATGATATATGATAAAATTCTAAAATGAAATACAGTCAAACCTGGATAATTCGGACCCCTTATGCCGAAAACTTCCATATTCCGGAAAGGAGGCCTGGAGCGGCCGATTTTTGGCTGGATAACTCGGAAACCATCTTATTTCGGTATCGGAAGAAAGTACAAGGAAATTAGGTAGGTTCCGATATATACTTCTAATAGGTCTAGCTTAGTAATACACTATTTTTTTTTAAAGCACGTGATGTATGTTTAATAATTATGTGTTTTATGCAACTCGTGATATAGTTTTTATGCAAATCTGAATAATTCTGCACTATGCACTCTTTATATATCAGACACCTCTATATACCGGAAGATTGCTCTGGAACGGAGAGCTCCGAATTATCCAGGTTTGACTGTAACACTAAACCAGAAGAATCAGCTAAAGCCTTTCAGTCGTCTACATGATCCTCCTCAACCAAGCTCTGAATGACTAGTCACGTAGGCGACAGTGTGTTTAGTTTTCAGTTTTTTACAAACGATCGTTTCGAATCTTTCCTGTTCCCACTATTAAAGTCGCTTTTAGCAATACTTTTTGGGGGGCGATGCTTTACTAAGCCTAACTCTTAACTGCAGGGTTGCGGAGTTCATAAGTTTATGCTACTATCTAATACCATTCGCTGACTGTACGACAGAGGATTAAACCACGTGAGTGCTGCGTATTTTTTGGCCCTTGGAATAATGCCCTAATTGCTGACAATGAGCGCACTGATTGGCGACATCGTACATCTCACTTGATATTAATTGAACTTTCATAATAGACTGCCAAGGAGCTTAGGGCAGAATATCTTATAAATGACAGTGGTTTAACCACCTCTAAAGGGCGGAGATATTCTCCAGCGCTCACAATATGCTTTCCCGAAGTGAATTGTCTCCCTTTTGTGCCGGGTCCTTGCTCGTTGGTCTGCTGCTACACGTTCCTCTTGGAATCAATGCAAAATTCTGCCCACCACTTGGCCCTGTCTTTGACACACCTACGGCTGCCGCAGAACACCCTGGCATAATCGTAGCTTCACTAAATATCTCGGTGACACTAAGCAAAGCAATTCAAGAAGCCTCATTCGACGGCAGAACATTTGACCCAAAGAAAGTCTCCTTCTCCATTAACTTTGGATCCATCAATGACGAGCCAGAAACCCAGGTGTTTGAGTATCATCACTCAGCTTCTCCAGAGGCATTTGGTTCTTTCAGTTCCGTGAATATTACTAGGGATAGTATCTACAGAATCGGAAGTGTTTCCAAGTTGATGATTTCATATGCTCTTCTCATTGCCCGAGGTCGTCCTATCCTCAACGAACGAGTGATTGATTTTATACCAGAGCTTCGGATTGTTGCAACATCACGAAAGGAAGAAGGGAGGCACCTCACAAATTCCAATCGAGTAGCGTGGAATGAAGTAACAATCGGATCACTAGCATCCCACACCTCTGGGATTGGGCAGTTGTGTATGAACGCGCTCTTATATTTGTAGTCCATCCAGTCATGCAAGCATAGAAAAGTTGACGCGTGCAATTTAGTTGCCCTAACGGATTTTTCAGCCATAATCCCGGATGGAGTGCTGTCAAAATATGGGTTTCCGGCTCTGGGCACGCCACAGAAAATTCCCTGTAATGGAAACAAAAGCCAACCACCTTGTACCAGAGAGTACGTGTTTATCACCTCATGTTTCTCTTTTATATTTTCTGCTAAGCTTAAGTAGCCCTAATTGAGAAAATTGCGGAAAGACATCCGGAGCACCACACTTTTGTAGCTCCAGCCTACAACAACGGCGGATTTATCCTCCTCGCCTACGCCTTCCAGAATCTAACCGGAAAACCTTGGCCAGCAGCAGTTGAGGATCTGATATTCAAACCACTCAACTTAACGAAAACATCCTATACTAGGCCAATTATTAACAATACAGGAGTCATCCCTGCAATCCAAAAAAGGTGGGCAACAGATCTAGGAGATGTATCCGCGTTCGTTTCACTTCGCTTTCGTTTTTAGGAGAACATATTCTGATTGGAACAGGAGGAATCTTTGCATCAACAAATGATCTCTCAAAACTAGTACGTGGCATCTTGAAAAACACTCTGCTCCCACTTGCCGAAACCAGATCATGAATGAAACTTACGACCTACACTTTAAACTCGAATTACTCCTTAGGCGGACTTTGGGAGATTCGTCGCGTTAGCCTAAATAGCACGAGCGGCGGCCGAACCATCGAACTCTACACCAAAGGCGGCTCTTTGGTCAGTTATTTCTCCAGATTGGTACTCATCCCGGATCTTGGTGTCAAGCTGGCTATCAACGTGGCGGGCGAGGGTGCGAGAGCCGTACTCAATACATTATCCGACCTAGTCATTACGGCCTATCTCTCGCTCTTAGAAAACACTGCCCGACAGCAAGCCCTTGCAAAATTCGGAGGATTTTATAAATCTTTAGAGGCGAATTCTTCGATAAGGATTGAGGCAGATGACGGACCTGGCTTGATTATCACATCGTGGATAAATAATGGAGTTGATCTCATAGCTGAAACTCTCCCAGGTGCATTTCAATCTGCCTTATCTAGTTTTTCAAGGATATGCCTGACTGGGCTAGAAAGTTCTCTTTGTTCAGAGCCAGGGAGAATGTCTGAGTGTAGAATGAATGAGATAAGTTATGGAGTGATAGTTCCATTGGCTGAGGATGACTTACAGATTTTTTCTGATAATTGTAGGGATTGGGGTTATATTGATGTGCTTTCTTATGGCAACGTTTGTTTGCAGGACTTGATGTTTAGGCTTTCAGCTGAGGGTGAGGTTTCTCGGATTGAACTTAAAGGCTTTCGGGCAATAATGGACAAGCAGAGCGGGATATGATAGATATTACCGCGTTAAAGCAGCAGCTTATTAAGTACCGTCCCCAAGTAGCTGTGGAGAACTTGGGGAGACACCAAACTTGAATATGGTATAAGCTGCATCGAGAAATGATAGTCTTGGTCGAGTCTCGAATCTAAATATTCGAAACTTCCTTATCAATCGACCGACTCTAAGAAATGTGTTCATCACTTGACTTCAAGGCTGATTTGAATTGGTTTCATTTGGGTAATTAATAAGGTTATGCTACATGCCTGACCTGAATTTCATGTGAAACATTCGGCAAGATAATATGCAAGGACGGAAAGCTGCAAGAATGGGTTGCAAAGCGGCTGCCTTATGGCCTACCCGACCAAAGGTGTTTAGGAAGCCGGTCTTAGTCCTACACAGGTCAGGCTAGTGAGCGACCTACTAGCCTCTTTCTCCACGAACTCCTGTTGATCACGGTGGGAGGGTTAAACCGCTGGCGACAGCTTTCTCTCATCTAAATAACGAAGCTCGAAAAAGTAAAGCCTCGAGGAGTATGTTCCAGGAATGCTAGTCGAGAAAAAAACACTCCTTCTGCTTATGCCATTCCCCAGCACTTACAACTCCGGAGAGTCTCTGCCCAGGCATGGTCCTGCGACAGATGTGACTGCAAGTGCCGAATTCAGTCTGGAAAGGATCACATTAGTCCAAGCCCAGCATGATCAACTTCGAGCATGGCAACAGCGATATCATTACGGTCATCCATACCCACATTACACAAATCTACAATCCCAGGCACGGCTACTTCGCAGTCACCAATCAAGACGATGTCTGTTACTATTCCACAGTCCGTTTACATTCCAGAAGAGAAGCATGAAATTCGAGGAGCGGTTCAAACAGTCTTTACATCTTGGCCTCTACAAGTTGTGACTGTAATAGCAGCGGCGCAATGAGCCAATTCTTCAGACGATAATGCTGGTGTTTCGAAAGCACAGATGGAAAATGCACTGCTACCCGGTGCAGTGACGCTACCTATTGCATTGAGCGTTATTGGTCAGTGGCGCAGCTCATCCTTGAAACATCCTACTAATCGGTATAAAGCCAGTATATTAGTAATTTAATTTTAATTTTCGCAGCCATATTGTATAGACGAAGCAGGAGGGAATTCGAAACCACTAATCAAAAGGCTGTAGAACAGACAACAATCTATCTGCTCTTTGGAAAATAGCCAGGTACTCAGAGTGATACATAGCGTACGGTAATAGAAGGGAATAATGAGGACAGTTTCAAAGTGATAAATGATATACAGCCGATTTTATTGCAATCATGGTTTTCCCTTTAACACACTGTATATCCGGTAGTTTGTGTCAAGTCCCAGGACGAAGGGGAGAGGGGGTTTGTGGGTCCACTTGGCAGACGCCTCGCTCTCCTCTGCCACGAAACACCGGACCCAGCGATCTTCAGCAAACGAGGCTTGGAACCTGCACGCCAGCCATACTTGCTGGGCTCTTCCTCTCGTGCCACACTTGCCGCCAGATCGCCTTGACGTCCCTGATAGAGTAAACAGTGCCGGTGAGGCATCCACACAACCCGTAAGGGGAAGCTGTATATAAGCTGATCCCTCGCGAGAAACCTGGTGTCCAAACCCCAAAACCGTACCACCGTCTTGGTTGCGGCCTATGCGTTGGACAAAGGTTTCGTGCCTGCTTTAGTGGTGCTCAGATGCAGAACGGTACTGGGCTTTTTCTGAAGCAGCCGCCTGGCTGCTACTTTGCCTACTACCAATGATCCAGTTACTTGGAAGAAAAACGCTAGATGCGTAGCAAACCTAAAACATTGGAATTAAAGGCTGTAAATATCGGTTTCTTTCTTTGTCTTTTTGCGGCTAACACCGCCCAATTTTATGCCCGCTATCGATCGGGCGGCGGTTGTATATCACTCTAACCCGGATCTCGATTCCCCTCTTCAGAAGTTCAGTAAAGTTGCACCCGTCTTTTTATGATCCTTTGTAGGTATTTCCAAATCTTATCCACCATGCTATACGCTTCTGTTGCCTCAGGCTTTGTGCAGATGCCTGTCCTTGAGAGACTAGATCCTTCTATCATGCGCCTCCCCTTTTGGATCAGTGGTTTTTCAATGTACAGCTTTTGTATATCTATCTTCTTGGGATATTTATAAAACCTGCCCAAAAATCCCATGCTTTGCTTGAACTGTGAAATCCCCCCTTCCAAGTGCATAACCAGCCCATAAAATGCCCAGTCGAAATGACCACTAGAAAAACATGTTACAAATTGATGATATCCGCTAGTGCCCATTAGCCAGCTCGATTTCTGGTCTGCCCTTCGAGACTACCTCTCCTGAGTTAACGGCTAACCGCGCGTCCTTTGTCTCTTCCACAGCATTCACCGCCGGCTCCAGATTCTCCAGCGTCCCTTCTATCATCGCTAAGAGCCGTTGTTGTTTCTTGTACATTTTATAGAAGCACCAGCTCCCCCACAACTGGGCAGATGAGAAAAGGACGTGCAACATTGGCGTGCTAATCTTGAAGGCGAGCGTCCACCGGGACCACAAACTGCCGAAGAGATACATCGTGAGTATCGTTTCCACCGTCGTCCCTGCAAGGGTTGTGATACAAGCAATTCGGAAAAGCTTGAAGAGGAATTTGTGCGAGGTAGGATACACGCGGTAAAGGATGATTGAGACGTGAGGGAGAAATTCGGAGATAATGTCGAAGGCACCTATTCACGTGAATTGTTGGAGACTACTCGCTTGGGATTGAAGGGGAGAGGATGAATTAGAGAAACAAACCCCACACAGTGCACAGAATGAACTCGATTGTGGCATCCTTTTCCCTCACGAGATTTAAACTGATGGCAATGGCAGACTGTCCAATCAAAACTGTTCCAATGTGATGACCGACACTAACTGGCGAGATCTTTGGCCTGTAGAATAGCTCAAAGATGTACATTGCAATGAGCATTTGAGCAGCTATTATTAATATATCACCTTGTGTGACATGTTTAGATCTCGCGTATGGGGAATGGAAAGTGGCACTTCCAAACGCCACATCAATGAAAGGATATGCTGCTAGGATCAGGATCAGGATCTTGGTTGCCCCTGCTATATGATGATTTACGAATCCTCTCCTTGTGGTCTCGTCCATCTGGGTGTAGGTTCCGCCATAGATCTTCGCGAGCAGGAAACGCTCGAGGATGTAGAAACGGATGAGGAAGTAAATGATGAAGATGATGCTAATAATGAGCGCGCTGAAAGGAGCAAGACGAGAGATCGACTCAAGGGGTACATGCGTAACATGAGGATCATCAGTGTCAGATGGGTGAAAATGTCGAGAGGCCAGAGAGGCTTCCATGGCCAAGACGATCGCAGAGGTACCAATCACTCGGGTTGGTTGATTGTGGTGTGTAGTTAAGGAGAGGCGTCAAGAGAACAAGACAGAAAGCTTTACAATCATAAGTACAGCCTATGGAGAAAAAGAAAAGAGCGGAAGAGAGAAGGAAAAGTCCTAGATGATGGCAGTGCACGACAGCCGGTTTGTTTTTAAGGAGGTCTGCGATTTGAGGGGGTTGAAGAAAACGACATTGCGGGGGTGTTCCGTTGGCTGGTTCTGTGACCGAGCCGTCAACCAGGAAACCCCGTGTGCAAGTTGAAGTTGTTTTAGCGCAGACTACGCCCATAATCAATTTTAGAATTCCCTTCGTTTAGAAGAACCTCGTAGGAGGAACGTGGGCTAATTCCCACTGCTGGAAACGCTGCTCCAGGGGTACTGTATCTTGAACACGGAACGCGAATTTCTTTCTTCAGGGTTCTAAGTAGCGCACAGGCGGAGGAAATAAGCCTTTTGCGTGGGTCGATCTTTCAGCAGCGCACGGGCTTTGGCCAGGAACGCACTCCATATCCCACAAACAAGCTTTTTGGATCTTGAGCAATCCTTGTCATGCTTGTTCGTATCCTCAAGAATTATCCTACATACGAGGGTTACATTTTAGGGATTCCTTTATTGCAGTAGCAGTAGTACTTTTAGGGCTGAGTATAAGACGCGTAATCGTACCCTCGGGCTGTCCTCTAGAAAACACTGGGGTGGCGTCCTCGGCGCATTCTTCCGCAGTAGGTCATAGCTAACTACTGATGCCGACATCCATCACCAAAGCTTGACTTTCACACCCCTGCCCTCTTGGATGTACAGCCAGCAGGCAAGGGGCTCCTGTAACTACCGTTCTAGCCTTTTGCAGTATGAGTCCAAGTTTAATTACGCATTTAAGCAAAGAACTCAACGACCTCCCCGGCCGTCACCTTCATCAGCGCGTCGTGTCGGGGATGTTGATGTACCAGGTGCCAAAGCCGCAATGGGTACGTCCTGAGCACTGTCGGTGCAGTACTGCGAGCTGTAAGTGCTGAAGCGCCACGAGTTGGCGTTGATGGTCTGGAACTTGCACGTGGCGGACGCGAGGGGAGGGACAACGAGGAGAGTGGTGAGGACGGTGAGCTTCATTTTTGCGTTGGTTTTGTCTGGAAGACGGTCTCAAAGTTGAGAGAGTATAATGATGCGTGAGTGAGATGAGTTATTGTATTCCTGATAATTAGTTACACAACGAAAACACATAAACCGCTCGTCCTTTTCGTCTGTATTGATATTCAAACTTTCATTTATCGGCCGCGTCCCAATCGGTCCAATTCAGTTCCATACTCTATATAAAAGATGCTCCGATCTTACATCCAAGAGGCATTCCAGATGTGCTCAACTTACAGCTCCTATATAGGCCGAGTACTTCATTCAGAACTTTGCACAGACTGTGGTAGTTATAACGCTGTGCCGACCAGCTCCGATGTCCGCAATAACCTCAGTCTTAACCAACCTTTGAGCAAGTAGAATCTGGCCAAGCGCATTATTGATCTTGCGGCTGCCGGTATGATTTAAATATTCCCGCTTCAGCAAGATTTTGGCACCTCTGGCGTGTTCAGTAAGCCTCTTTGCTAAGTGGAGATAGCCTGGTCGGCCCATCCATGGATGGGTAATAAGTTTGGTATTCTTTCCAGATTTCGAGATCATCTTCGATCCCGTTGAAAACCCTCTTCCAGCTCTGCCAGGCAGTCCGTCAAAGACTCTGGAACTTTCTGGCCACCAAACAGGCCAAAGCTTGAGAGAAGTAATTTCGGGCCAGCCTGGCCATCTGTGTTTGGAACTTCAACTCGATCAGCTAAACTAGCTGCTATCGTAATATCTTGCGCTGGAATTACGTCGCCGGCATAAATATCATTTGCTCTTTCGGCCTTAATAGCTGTCTCGATACTCTTGTGGTCCCTTGGAGCGCAACCATTCCTCGGATATCTTTCCTCTAATATCTGGATACAGTATTCTTCGACCTTCTTTGCTCCTTCTCCAGCAGGCGATTCTGCCAATGTTGTGATGACTTGATTCCCAATGGCTGCACCATCCACTATATCTACCACGCTCAAGAAATAATCTCTAGCGCTAACACCGAACCCGACTACTATAGAAATATTACGCGAATATATCCTATGCGCTTAACCGAAATTTTGGCGCTTATGGTTCCAGTAACACCCCGTAACACCCATTCGCGACACAACATATATTAAAGCTGTCAGCAAGTCCACAGAGGAGCTTCCTTCTGCTGCCAGATGTCGAAGACGCAATGAGGGGTATACACACCTCATTAATAAAGGCTCGGAATACTGTCGGAGCAACGCCGACCCGCCCGCTCCCCGTGCAGAACTTCCTGAAGCTGACAGTTTCCTCAGGTGGTAGGTCCATAATGGTGAAACAATTAACGTCAGCTTCTTTGCTGTCGTTCACCACCTTCTCTTCTCTTCTTTGTAACTCACGAGTGGATTGCAATATCCCATAAGGAGCAACTAGCACTTCAAGTCCGTTCTTTCGTGCCACGGACGATCTATAGAGCCGAGGTGGTTGTAATGCCATTTCTAAGTGCTTGCTGCAAGTTGTCAATTTTTCGGTCAGACGAGCTTAGCAACTGGCAATCCTCCCAAAAGAAGCCAAAAATATATATATATTCTACTTCATATTTACTCGCAGATGCAAGAGCGTTACAAAACGCAACCCTGCGAGACTTGTTTTCCAATAAGACTGCCATATAAGGAAATTTGATCGTAACAGCAAAGAAAAGAAAACCGGGGTCTGCGGATGCCTCGCTGGGCATTTCGTCTATACTGAGAATTCTGGAAGCATGCTCCCTAAAGCTATTATAGATTTCCCTTTTGCGACCTGCTTGAACGCTTCTTCAACCCACGCTAGCTCTATATCGCCATTTTGAAAAGTATCATGCGCAACACGAAGAAAAAACCCAACCCCGTTCAATAAGTTCCTAGGGACTTCTCGGACATAATATTCCAAACTTCTGCAAATGAGACAGGCATAGTGGTATTTCTCAGGAAGTGTTATTTCATCCGGCCTAGTGTCTACTCCTAAAAGTATAACAAGAGCACTATAGTATATACACATCGTGCGTAAAAGCTGAGGGTCTGAGGAGGCGAAAACGGTTGGAGTAATAATCTCCCTGGTGATTGAATCTCGATACCGGAAATTTGGAAGGTAGTCTTTTGTATTAGCAGGAACCTCACGTATCTGGCCACTTGGGTGCGATGCTGCCCACTCTTTCTCCCACCGATGAAGACGGCGCTTCACGTCAGCAACAGCAGTCTGTAACAATGCTTGCTGATCTGATGCTTCGAAGGGTGATAGAACACCAGTTTTCAGATCCTTAGTAATGCTATCATACCGTTCAAGAAGAGCAGGGATATCCGCAACATGGTCTAAGAGGCTTTGCATGAGGTCCTTTGGGAATGATTTGACTGACCATGGAATGGCCTTCCACTCTGCGTTTGCAAGGAATGTTCGAGATCGGCATATCAGGGCAGTGGCGACCTAGCCATGCTATTAGCACTAAAGTCTATCTATCTCAGCGGTCAGGTTCTTACCCAGTGAGAGCGGTATTGAACATAACAAATATTTCCTAATCCTGACACATGTTCAGATGGTCCACGGACTTCTAAAAGCTTTAGGGCCCCGATAAAGTGTTTGATAATAGATCCAGTACTTGAATGTTGTAGGCTCTAGCCATAAGACAATGTAAGCATTTGTTTCTTGAGCACGATCTAGTTAAGTTACCTCGTAGGCCGTTAATACAATAACTGTAAGCAATACCCATATTGACCTACATTCCTCTGGAGATAAGAGTGCATTCTGCAGGGCATTTAGGACCTTGGAATAGATCGTACGTCCCGAAATAATTATTCCCAAGTCACCAACAACCTGTCCATAGTGCACCACACTCACAGACCGAAATGCCATATCTAGAATCGGCGATGAGGTCCTTAAGGCGGCTGCGACCCGTATTAAGTCAGGGGCGCCATAGAAGTATGGCACAACTGGGCTATAAGCGTCTAAAAAGCGCTCTAGGAGCGCATCATAGACAGGGGTCTCCGGTATATGCCCAGGGAGTTGAGGCTTAGAAGAATAGTGTATTTGTCCTTTGGTTCCTGGATCTACAAGAAGTTAGCCATTATCCGGGACCAACAGCATAATTCTATACTATGATACTCACCTTCTCTCTGAGTCCTTTCACGCCCCATGATCTCTGTCTTAGATATATTAGAATTATTATTAGACTTCTGTTCCAACATCTTTTTAGTACGATGAATTTGGGTAATACTGCTGCACCGATCAACGCTAGCTGCCTGTTCTTTATATTCTTGACCCAAATCGGGATGCGGTTTTTCAGCCGTCGCACTTACAAGCCGTTCTGGAATTGCTTCTGCGGCCTG
This sequence comes from Chalara sp. BL73, assembly GCA_918026815.1. Taxonomy (NCBI): domain Eukaryota; kingdom Fungi; phylum Ascomycota; class Leotiomycetes; order Helotiales; genus Chalara; species Chalara sp. BL73. The sequence goes on along the minus strand of CAKJVC010000037.1, from coordinate 256,695 downwards.
CGTCTCTAAATAAAAAGGAAATGTTACAGTACTGTTGCCAGTAACATCTTGCTCGGGACGCATTAGACTCGCGAGAGATGCAATAGTCTCATCCATTGGCTTGAGACTCTGACTAAGCCCAGGAGCTTGGTCTAGAATACCACTAGCAAGAATCTTCTCTTGGAAGCCTAGAAATGCCTCACTGGCCTGGGAAATTGCTTCCTTCATACTTGAAACTTTGTGTTGGAGTGATAGGATAGTGTTTTCTTTGCGGAGTCTGAAATTCCTCTGTGCTTGTCTTATTTGGCTCCGGCGTTTCTGCTAAGAATTAGGACTTATTTTTTTTGTCGCCGTGGAACGAACTTACATCAGCCGGAGTTCTATCGACAGTATCAATTCTTTGTTTCCCACGATGCCTCCTTGAGGTCTTGTCATTGCTACTATGTTGTCCCTTCGTTCCTAATGTCGACCTAATGGTAAGAGCACGGCTTTCAGCGCTAGGGAGGGCCATTGTTTCGGCGAATGCATCCGTATGTACTTTAGCAGGCAACATCGTTGTATCCACGGATCTAAGGCGTAGATTCCTCACACACGACACGAAAAGACAAATCAAACAAGATTGAGAGTGTGCAGTTTCTCAAGCTACGTAAGATATAGAGCTATTGGTATATACTGTAAACTAACTTATGATAGCAGATCTTTCGTGATAGAATAGACTTGAAGAGGTCACGTAGGCATAGAGAATTCCATGCCACCTTTATATCTTTTATAATCCTGGGTGGGAAAATGATATATCACATAGGCGAGGTTTCTAACAATACAACGCATGCTTTTTTGACAGCAATCACCGATGGGGTTAAGTATTCTTTAGGCTAACGAAGCTTTCTCTTCCAATATTCAAGTAGGATCGGCAAGGTATGCCGGGAACAAAAGGAATCTTGTTTTGTCGGTGCGCCAGTTATGTGAGCTGAAATGCCCTTGCAGGTGGTAGTACTAACGGCAGTTGCCGGATTGTGGCGCCAAAGAGCGGCTGCCTGTTGTGCCTTACCATTTTTACTGTGTCTACAAACCGACCATGGGGCTTTGCAATTTTGCCTTGCTCCCGGTCAGTAATCTCACAAAACAATTATCAGTACGCTAATCCTCTACTTTTGGCAAATTTATGTATACACTCGACAAGTTTGCAACTCTCGGTTGTAGATATTGGCTTTTTAATTGAGACATTGTTTTCATGCTCGTCCCGGCTCGGCGTGGTGTGCCGCATTTGTTGTTGACTGGGAGCCAACAAAAGGAATATGACTCGTACGGACTGATCTTGCGTTGTACGGCCTCGACCCATGGGTGATGGGGTTTTCCCAGAATAATCCCTCTACTTCGGTGCCATTCCGCAGGTTCGCACCCGGAAGGTGAATTGTAATTGGGGGCACCTTACACCTATAAGTGTCGAATAACCCACAATCCCTCACTCAGGGTATATTTCGGTCTTAACTTCTACTGCAAAGTATCCTTCAAGAAGATTATTTAGAGAAACCAAGCCACTAGTGTTGTCTGTGACACACGGCGCAAGCTTACAGGGACCACATAAAACAAGCCATACACGAACTATACTAAGCCACGTGACGGAGTGGGACGCCATGGACACCAGACACCTGGGAATAACCACATCGATAACAGGAACTAGCTTGCCGTAGGAGAGATTCCGTACGAATCACCTTAGGCAGAGACAACCTTTGAGAATTCCGCTACCTTAAAATAGGGTTCCGCTACTTGTGCGACTCATAAATTGAAACGACGGCTCTGAGGACCGCTGGCGGTATATTCGTTAACAATTTCACACAGACCTCTGGTAACACAACTGAAGCAGTGACTTGAAATGGAATCGTGCCCCCACACAGAATTCAGTGTTAAGAAAGAGGACACAGCATAACAGCCGCGATACTTCTAGGGATCGCAACAATCCTACCAGCAAGCGTCTCGCCATACATATCTCTCGTCAACCTATCAGCTTTGCAGTGAGTGTTCCCGCATACCCTGGGACAAAACCGACCGGTGGGTGAGCTATAAGGGACGAATTGATTGGCACGGTAAGCTGATCATGAACGTTGGGAATCGCTATCGAAATATCCCACTCTCTACGATCTATCCACTCTGCCGTCAACTGTATTCTCCTTGGATAGAACCCTTTGTCAAGAGTTTAGATCTCTCTCAATGGAAGGGAGCCATTTTGGCGACCGAATACATATCTTCCGACACCTCTGACATCTCACCCATGTCAACAATTTCCAAACTTCGATAAACGTACTCCGGAGAAACAATGCACCATATCACATCGCTGTTGTCCCATTCGGACGCGGGTGGCGAAATGACCTGAAGGCGCACATAGCGTCACACGGAATGGTTGTTGTTATATCCAAATGGCGTCCGCAATCAGAAATCTTTGTTCCCCAACAAGTGCCTAAAAAATTCGACCCTAATGTGGCCCTACCATGGTTAGAGTTCTGCAAGCGTCACAAAAACCTTTGCAACCCAAAATCGCCTAAGGTCAACGGAATGAAAGTGATTGACTGTGATTCTGAAGATTGGATCATCCGGGACCATCGCCCTGTCGACAAATACGTGGCTCTCAGCTACGTATGGGGAAGTCCAGTCCCAAGTAAAACGCCAATATTGGCACTAACCGGGACCGAGACCCCGCAAAGAGAGGGATGTATAAAGACCAAGGAGAAAGGGCTCCAGCCGATCGCTCGCATCTCTCAACACATACCGAATTCGAAACTGAAATCTCATTTCGAATAAGCCCAATCTAAATCAGACCTCGGCTATAGGACAGCCCATTGTGCTGCCGCTGCGCAAGAGAATAAAGCAGTATCGAGGTTTCCCAACGGAATTCCACTAACTATTCGAGATGCCATCCAGGTAACTAAAGCCCTTGGCTACCTCTTCCTCTGGGTAGATAAGTATTGTATCAATCAGAGTAGCGAAACCGAGAAGCAACAACAGTGTAGTCGCATGGGAGGTATCTACGCTGGCTCGCAAGTATCAATTTTTGCACTGGGATTTGATTCAAACTATGGGCTGTCAGGTGTAAGCTCGAGGCCCCGATTCTGGCAACAACAATGTACAGCAATCGGGAAGTACAAATTTATATCCACGATGCCTGACCCGCATATCTCCATTAACCAATCCAAATGGTCGACCAGAGGATAGACTTATCAAGAAGGGCTCTTTTTGACTCGATATCTATTCTTCACCGACTATCAAGTATATTTTGAATGCAACGCAATGAATTGGTGGAAACCTTCAAGAGCAACCTGAAAATTCTCCACATTCAAATTGGCCAACGCGTTAGGGCCTATCACCACGCCGGAAAATTTGTATGCGGTAACTCGAATAAATACTCTCATCTCAACGTGAAGCGAAACAAAGCGAATCACCGCAAGATTGACACCATCTGCAGATGTCAATACAACATCCAGGAGTACACCAAGAAATAGTTGACGAATAAGGATGATGTCTTGAAAGCATTTGCAGGTATTGCCCACTTTTACGCCAAAACGACTGCAAAGATAGTTAGTTTAGCTGGAATACCCATTGCTTTCCCAATCGCAATGTCGGGAGACGCTAGACGGGTAGATCTGGACCACCTCAGCTACGCTCCGGCCTGGACACATCGTATACACAAGTTTAGTAAACCAAAGCTGAAGAATCCCAAAAATCAGTCAGGACTCACGCGCACGCCATTACCCCGGACTCTATACGATAATCCCAAGCCACAACGTAGGATAGGATTCCCGTCTACGTCATGGGCTGGGTGGTTTGGCGAAATCGGATTAAGGGAAAACCTCCCCTACTGCTGGACCAGTTACCTAAGCTCTATATGGATGAGTTTTCGAAGAGATAACCCAAAAGACTACGCATGGGTGACAGAGTTAGCACAGCACAAGCATCTCATCATACAGAGGCTTCTTACAGCAGAAGAATTGCGTTTCGATGCATACGTCCTTATTCCTGAGAAGCTAAAATTTTGGGATAAAGATCCATACATGCCGTCCAAGCAAATCCCTTCTAAGGCTATACACGTAAACCTATCGAGAAGACCTTATTCATTGGGGAAATTCCACCAGAAGTTAATAGACGGAGACCTTGAGTGCTTGGTAATAGGAACTTATGGGGAACCCCGTGAGTATATCTTCAAAGCTATCCAAGCCGCGGACAGGAAGACTCCGAAGGTTCGCAAAGGTCGGATAGGCCTATTTGAGCGCCTAGAGCCGGATGCCATTATTTGTCTCGTTTCCCGTACAGTGAATGGTACATCCGTTCGGAGCGGACTCCTCGAGATTGAGTTTGGGGGCCTAGGAAGAGAACGTGCATTGCAGGCGTGGGATTTGGGTCCAAAAAGAAGGTTTACATTAAGGTAGATATCAGGTTTCTCAAAGAGTTTGCTACAGGAGGTCGGATGGAAAGAGCTTGGGTCTACCTACAGGTTGGGCTGGCACACACTTGTGATCCGGAGAGTGTTTATATGCATATGAAAGTCCAAACAGCATTAGGAGGCTATATATGATGGCGTGGACCACCGATAATACCCCTAACTAGAATTATGACTCTGTTAGGCAGGTGGCTGTTGTGACTACCGTGTGACTACCGCATAATACTTCCATTCCGCCTGATGGGAAGGTAGAGCACCGAACAGTTTCTCTCATTCTCAACATCATCTATAAACACGGTATTATAACCAACTTTACTGACCCTTACATATGGCTTTTTGCCATCACATGCCTATCTTACAAAGCCGTCTTCCGAAGGGAGGCACTTCAAGGTATGAGAACGTCGATAGACAGACCAGATAGGGACTTAGTGTTGCGAGAGTGAGTGGAGGCGGGGAAAAGGTTGGGATATGGCTTGGTTCCGGCCAACGCTCTTAATGGCAAGTATGCCTATTCAGCCGAGAAGCTCTGGGCCGATCTTAGCAACAGTGACCAATGCCTATATCTCGAAAAACTAACTTGACATATTAAAAAGCACGTATCAAAGAAGTTTATATTGAGTCAAAATTGAATTGAATGTAATAAAGTGAAAGACTTACCCGTGTCAAAATCAGCCCTCGCTTTCTCAGCCGCAGAGCATGTCCATAGTCATTAACTGTTCCGTTATTCATGCATTACTGTTACCATACTTAAACAACTTCTTACTCTTAAAGTCTAACGTAGAGGCGTTATCACTTGCTTATTCTTGATGATGAGTACTTTTGGAAACATCTCGGCATGCCAGCGGATTGGATTGTAAATCAGAGTTCTGCAAGACTACCTCCAAAAATCCGACACATCCTTTCACCTACCATCGCCTGCCGTGTGGTATCATATTCACGTTAACCTATATACCACATTGGAGTGAGAGTAGTTGGGATTGCCGTGCCAATGTCTTCGTGGCTGGCTAAGATCTCCAGCAGGGAATTCCATTATTTCAATCGGCCAATGGAATGGAGCCATAGCTAAAAAACGAAGGGCAAGATCTCATCTTGAATGCTGTTTATTGGTCCCTACAAACTCTTGACTGGTGTGGCTTGCAGCTTATTGGAATGTTGTGAAACAAACAGCAAGTTCAGCACCCTTCTAAGCTGCGGGGTTGAGCCACTAACATCCCGTAACGGCTCGTCACGTTGTGGGAACACAAAGCAATCAAGGGTGGGGAAATCTCGCCTGCATAATATCGAGGCTAGCTGAATCGAAATTTTGGATTTGAGTTGTAAAAAGAAGGTAATATGGCTCCAATATGTCAAAATTTGGATGTGATCTACACAATTTCATCACACCTAACCTATTGAAGAGTTGAAATTCGACCAACCCAGAACCTTGATTCATGAACGCCGCTTATCTTCATTTCCAATGGCTGGCTGATAGCTCTTTTCGTGGTATTCGTGTAGGAATGTTCCGATAATATTGAAGAAGATGGGTGCATCTCAGGGACTGTATAATTGCTTTTAGCCCTGCCACCTCGTGGTCATTAAATTTAAGATTCTAAGAACCAAATTACTGGCTCCTTCAATCACAGTTTTCTGCCTCTTCGTTCGGTTCTGCTCCTAGAACCGAGTATACGCGAACACAAGATATTGTACCAAAATGGATCCGTTGTCATCTATTTGGACAATACTGATAGAGTCTATGTACTTTCTAGCCTTCTTACCTTCCATAGTTAAGGCTCAGCAATCGACTGGCCACAGAGACTACATACCCGACGCTCAAATTAATATTGCCAATACAAAAGCACCATTATTCACCCCACCTGGCAGCAACATTCCCGGCTTTCAATGTGACTATACTAAGTATATGCCAGATTGGGAGAGATGCGATACCGCTACCAACAAGTCTTGTTGGCTTCGCAAGGGGGATGGGACCGATCAATTCGACATCAGAACAGATTATGAGAACAGAGTACCTGTAGGCACTGATCGATACTACACCCTGGTCTTGGAAGATAAGCCTTTCAATGCGGACGGGAAGGTTTTTCTCGAGGGCAAGCTGATCAACGGTACCTTCCCCGGTCCTCTCATCGAAGCATGCTGGTACGTGATTTCTAGTTCTCCGATTAGTGCCTGAAAGCTGTACAAAGACTAACAAAGGCTTACAGGGGGGACAGAGTCCACATCACCGTTATCAACAGCCTGAACCTGAACGGCACCAGCATCCACTGGCACGGAATCAGGCAGAACCAAACCATGCACATGGATGGCGTCAACGGAGTCACGCAGTGCCCCATGGCGCCTGGTGACCAGTTCACTTATTCTTGGAACGCAACGCAGTACGGTTCCTCCTGGTATCATAGCCATTACTCCGTGCAGTATGCGGATGGTGTCCAAGCGCCTATCGTGAGTAACAAAATCAGGCTATTGCTCCTCCAGGTGCAAAATCCAAAATCCAAATACGTACTAAGATATATGTAGACTATTCATGGTCCTTCATCTGCCAACTATGACACGGCTATCGAACCCTTGATTATGACGGACTGGGGTAGGTGGCCCGTCCATTTCCTCGCGACGAAATACACTGACCAAAATTTATCCAGGCCATAACAGTGCTTTCCAGCAGATATACACATTCACCGCAGACTTGCCAAGCATCCTCTTAAACGGGCTAGGAAACATCACTCGTTGGAACGCCAGCGAGGGTATTTTTCCAAGCACCCCACGGCCATATGAGGTACTGTTCACAAGATCTTGTAGTTCCGGAAAGCCTTGCCGGTACCTTTTACGGATCATCAACACGTCGTTCAGCACGTCCTTTATATTTTCCATCGACAACCATTATCTCCAAGTCGTTGAGGCTGACTTTGTGCCTATCCGTCCCTATACCACGACGTATTTGAACGTCGCAATCGGCCAGAGATATAATGTCATCGTCGTAGCGCAACCATCGACCTCCTATCCCGCTCCCGGTGATAGAAATTTCTGGATCCGTACCTTCGTCGGCCTAGGCTGCAGTCTCAGCACTCCCGGATCACCAGGTTACGAGAAAGTCGGAATCCTCCGCTACAACGCTAACAGTAAATCCGACCCCTCGAGCACGAGCTGGCCGACGTTAGGCTGCTCAGACGACACGATTTGCATTCCTCCATGCGTCGACGAAGATGTGAACAATTTGGTTCCTATTGTCCCTTGGGAAGTCGGCAATCCACCTGTCAACGGCCCTCAAGGTGAAGGATTCAACGTTTCAACAATCGGCAATGCGACAGGGCAGTTTCGCACGGCTTTCTTTTCGCTTGAGCGCTTCAAGAATACATTGAACACCCCCATGCAAGTCAATTATGGTAATCCAACATTCCTGCATCTAGACAATCAAGCTGGTATTTGGCCGGTGGGGTGGATGGTAGTACCCGAGAACTACACCGCCACAGATTGGGTAGGATTAACAAGTTCCATTCCTCATTCCGTTTGGCAAATAGTTTTCAGAGCTGACATTGTTCTCACAGGTTTGGCTCGTTCTGAACAGCGAAATTGGCTCTCATCCAGTAAGCAAAGTGATTGAACATCCATGCATTTTCAAGAAGTAGAAGGATAATAGTGGGTCATATGATTCCAACTGACATGATCCAAACTACCAGATGCACCTCCACGGCCACGACTTTGCCGTCCTCCAAGTCTCCACCACCCCATACATTGGGAAACTCGATCCAAAGACCAACAATCCTGCCCGCCGCGATGTGATCCTTCTGCCTGAAGGAGGGTTTGTCCTCATCGCCTTCAAGACGGATAATCCAGGCACATGGCTCATGCATTGCCATATCGCCGTGCATGCATCATCGGGACTCGGACTGCAGATCATGGAACGTCAGGTCAGTTACGTGCATTCGGCCCGACCTCACTTTGGTTGCAATCATGATATGTTCATTATAGAGTACCTGATCCCCTACCTTGACTGACACGTGCGTGGAAATACAGGAAGCTGCGAATGAGATCTGGCCACCCAACCAATCAAACGCCCTCAAGGAGGCTAATCGCGTATGCTCAAACTGGAACTCATGGGCGTACGATTGCAGGAACCAATGGCCGGGCAACATAGGGACAGATACAGATCCAAACTATCCTTCCTGTATTAATGCAGTCGAGCTCCAGAATGACTCTGGTTTCTGAGGTGGATTAAGTTCTTTGGATTTGTACTTTGAAACCCGCTCTGTAAACAGTCGGTGGGGGTGGTAGGTTCAGCTAGTAGCATCTTTTTTAAAATTCAAGCTTCTTTTCCACCACATTTATCCATAGCGCTTTAATATCAGAACTAAAGGCAGATCAATTAGCACAAACATTAAATATATAGTAAAACACCACCAGAGGCCTGTGGCATGGCCCGCTGGCGGCCGGACGATGTTGATGTTGGTGAATAGAGTGGGTGTCATCTGTGCTGGGTTAGTATGCTATCAATGCCATAAACTTGTCTCGTTTTCTAAGCTGCCGCCGGCATGTGCACCTACCGTAAATTTACTAGCCGTGGTCAGTTCAGTCAAGAATATATGACAAGCGTAACACATATGTGCTAAACAAAAGTCAGCTTTAACATCTCAGACTATGATCGTAGTGCAACTAGCTGCTCTTACCACGGGTAACAGTCCGAAATCAGTAGGCCAGGGTGCTGCGAAGATACCCAAAGGTGCATTCCCTTAAGCCCGACTTTCTCCATCCAAAGAACCCTCAGATCGGTCGCAATTCTAGTGCCCGTCACCCATTCTTTGGCATTCCGGTAGTTGCGAGCGAGAGATTTTCCTATCTAGAATTACAGATTGTTTTGCTAGAGTGGGTGACCAAATGAGCTCCTTATGTAACGGCGAGAGACTGCCTCCTAGAGATTGAGAACTGCGATCCTCCAAGCTAGGCGTGTCCTACGTAAAGTAGCATTCGTCTATAACGAGTGATCTGCAAATTTGTACTATAAAAGCAACAACCGCTCAATGTAATTTGAAATACCTGATCCGTTTTTAGGAGATTGCGATTTATGACATACATAGCCCATATTTGATTAATCCATCCAAACTTACTCCCTTAGCTAAGTCTCTTTTAGCAAGCTCTCCACCTTCTCAACCTTCTGCCGCATCGTCTGCTCCTTATCCGTCCGCGAACCGACCCGAATATCAGTCTGCACGCGCGCGATACCATTTTGATGAACAAGTGTGTGCGCTTGCCCGATCAGATACATCACAGCATCCCAGGGTCCCTCTGTCTTGTTGTCAGACTTGGTTTTTTTCTCCTCACAGAACGCATGCATTGACAAGCTGTGGAGGACTTCACAGAGGGAAATGGCAGGGGTTAGGCGGGTACGGAAGAGAAAACGCAAGTAGTTTTGTGTATCAATTAGGAGGAGAAATTTGAAGTGAGGGGACCATACCAACAGTCGTTCCCGCAGAATGCATCTCATAGGTTAATCCGCTTGCTTTCATCAGGCGTTGTACGGCAGCGATCTCCGTCGATACCGAGGGAGAAGCCGTTCCGATCTACCTTTGTTAATCTCTTACTTGCAAAGGAATAGTGTACATACAGGGATAAGACAAAAATCAGCGATGCATTTTGGAGGGGTGGCTATGGCGGTGTAGTCGACCATTTTCAGAGAATTAAATGACTATTAATCAAATGATGATTGGGTCTGAGCTCAGTTGTCTGAGTCTGTCTTTGATGTATAGCGCGATTGATTTACGTCGTAGTAATAAATGTTCGTGTGGAAGAAGACGTTGATAGAGGAAAGTGGGGGAAGGAGTCTTGGCATGCAAGGTTTTCTTGAAAATGCTTTCTCGTAAACAATATACCAAGAAGACATGTATCATTTTCTTGAACAAATAGAGTAAAACTGGAATCCTACAGCAGAAAGTGGATTTTGTGCCAATTGACCATGTTCTATAGCTCTCATCTATTCCAGAGTCAACCAAAGCCTCCCTTTACAGCATGCATATGGGATGCATATTATCGTTCGTACTAGGGTAAGAAATTATATGAAAGTAAGGTACATGATAGCACTGCCTCTGATGGGTTAGCTTGGATCATTGAGATAGCAAGAGTAAACGAAGAGTACCGGAACCTACGCTATAGTCGCGTCTCACTGGATCCAGGGTGCAAACCTATTACGGTCAGATGGAATGGATGGAGGATATACAAAGCGTCTATCTAAGAAACAGAAAATTAATCGCCACTTGGCAAGTGATGCTGTTTTGATGCGAGAACCTGGTGGGGCATTGCTCGACGAATCACATGGCTCTTGATAAGGTTACCTCAGGTCGTCGACGTTCATTTCATCCTTACTCAGTTGCCTTTAAATATGAAACCTGACTCTCCTCCCACAGATTCTCCATGCCCAAGAACTCTAGCTAAAATTACATCCTTATTGTTACTAATACAGAATCCAAAATACATCATGTTCCCTTTTTCAGCGACGTCGAGATCTGTTTAAACTTTGCAACACATTGTTCACTTCCATAATAGTCCACGCTGAAACTCGATCACACATATATTCGTGTTCTCCGCTGCCAGTAACAGATTATTATCCCATGGAAATGCGTACGTCGACTTTTCGTCGAGAGGATGAGAATTATCTAAAATGGAGTGGGGATTAAGACTGTTCTTGACTTCTAGGTTTGCATCAGTGCCTCTTTCGTCACTAGACGATGAACTATTTTCTCATTTAGAGTATCTCACATCCAAGCTCAGGTATTGTGGCAATGGGGAGCCATCATCCTTGAGCTCTGCGTCATGGAATTTTTCGCCGGCCGTGGAATTGACGCGAGCTTGGAGATCGCCAATACTAAGGTTTGGAGCATCCATCTCTTCCATGCCGTGCGAGTATGTGCAAGGGCTGGTACAAAGAAGGAAACATTCTGCGTATCCTCGATAAATGGGCGAAAGGCGTTTTCATAAGCCTCGAGCGCCTTCGAGGGATGCTCACCATCTTCAAGTTGGTTCAGTTCGCCTGCAAAGATATAGGCGCCTGTTACGGCTAAAGTTGTGCCGGCTCCTGTTAGCGGTGTTGGAGCATAAGCAGCATCTCCAGTGCAGCTGAAAAGGTGTGAGATGACTTGTCCGTCCAACTGATGGAGGGAAGAACGAACAATCCAACTGCACAACCTTGAGCCAGGATGCGCCAACTGAATTCAGTCTAGTAGTAAGAGCAATATCCTCAAGGCTTCATATCCTTGATGCGGATGATCTACCAATTAAAATCGGTTCAAGTGATGTGTCATTCGGTATCATGGCCAAAGTGGTGACCTAAACATCAACGGGCAAGTATTTGCTAAGCCAGCCAGCCGTATTTAAAACAGATCATAGCTATTAATTCTTCTGTACGCGTCTTACGTAATAAAACAAGATCAACATGCACACCTCGCTTGTCACAAGATGAGATCTATAGTAACAAAGTACAATCCTTAAATACGAAAGGAGCTACCTGATATTAGATTTGCATATCCACTTAAAACTCCCGAAACTCCAATCCATGAATATTCCAACACAGCTAACCATTCTAATACATTCCGCTCCCGTTTATGTACACTTGTGAAAGTTGCCCGTGCTCGTCTGACCAACAGTTCCAGGCTTAGCATCGACCTTCTTCTGCTTTCCTGAGGCCTTCTTTGCCTCAACCGGTGGGTCCCCCGCGGTTCCGTCGTGGGAGATAACTCCACAGAGCGTCTTGTCTGTCTCGGTATAGATGATCCTGAAACCCTCCGGCTTTCTTTGTGAACCTTTGTTCTTGTCGGCGTCGTACTTGCCCGATTTATAAAGTGGGAACTCCAGCATCGTCTTCCCGTCGCAGGCGGCGTCGAACGAAATGAGACCACCAAAATTTTGGAACTCGTGCGGATAGCCGCTGCCCCAGCTGTGAGGAGTAAGTAATTGTTCAACAGTGGAACTTGGTGGCTCATATGATCTGAAAACATGGCCACTTACTTCTTGTCGCCATTCTTAGCTGTTGCCGGAGCACTGGTCAATGTGCTTGTGATTTGGCTGCCTGAGATTTTGTTCTCGGTTCTTGCGAGGGATGGGACATACTTCCACGCCTGGTTGTTGCATGTGACGTCTGCAACACGGGCTTGGAGAAGTCCTCTCTCCTCATTAAGCGTGGGTGCTGCATGAGATGCAGTTGCCAGCAACACTGCGTATAGGATGCTCTTTGTCAGGGGCATTTTGAAATTTTACACTGAATGCGATGCGGGAATGGAAACCAGATGCTAAAATAAACTAAAACAGAGATGGGATGATAGAAAGAAATTCAGCGAGAAGATTGTTGTAATAAGATGGGTTGTTCATGGCTATTCTCATATCATTTATATTCAGCAGCAATCAAGTCGTCAGGCTTACGAGTAATACACTCACTTCCCAGAGCAAAAGGATTTCGAGGCTCATGATAGCTATTATCCTACACGCAGGAAGAAATAGCCTTGGCCATATCATTTTTATTCAGCACATACCTGAGAATAGTGATCTCCACCAGTAGAATATTCCTGTGAGCTTTGTTTACACCAAAATAAGGCTCAAGGAGGAGCCTGGAGGATCTACATCGGATCCCAGAGGTTGCTCTGTTGACAAATGCAGCCCTAGCCTAAAAATAATTCAGGTAGTAGATGGAGATGCAGATGATTTGCTTAAGCTATTCGAATTAAGGTGTGGCTTCGGCGAGGATAACCCGTCTTACTCCCTGGTCAATGGTGGCAACGGTTCCTTGGCATCGCTTGCACGAATCAAGACTCCGAAGCAGACTTTAGCCTAAGCTTGTCATTATCTGAAAGAGGCCAATGACCTTCATATGCTGACTTCCTCGCCTGGATACCTTGATGAGTCGTGCATATCGCTACACAATCCGGTGGTGGCTTCGCTGGTTATTCATAAGGCTGAAACCCCCTTACCAGTTGAACCGTGACAACGTTTGTCACAGCTGAAGCTGAAGCTGAAGGAGATAGGAGCAAGGCCTACAGTACCATTTAAATCCTTCATTAACAACCTGACTCCGCCCGCTTTGTATAGCCTGGTCGGTGTCATTTAACGAGACGTTGCACCCCCAACTGCAAATGCCAACAACCAACAAACAGCGATCATGTCTTTGGCTTTGCAAATCAACCTTCCTCGTAACATCGAGCCCACTGACGAGCGAATATTCAGCGTTCTAAACGACTTCATTCAACTTGAATCAACTTTAAAAATAGCCAACGTGATTGAAAGACTTGATGGTATTTCAACGAACGATCGCTCCGATTTCCTAGCAACATTTTTTGAGATCGTGCTATATACTGCACGTCAACTTCCCCACGACCATGTCTCACAAGAACGATTAGTGAATCTTGTCAATAGTCTCCGAACCCAGGGAGCTGGCTGGGAAGGCATTCTGACGCAAGGCTCTGGAGAAATCGCTGAGGCTTGGAGAGGTACGAATGTTCTGGATTTTATTGTTCTGAAACTCTGGTCATCAAGCCTTTTTATTTGACCTTTGGACTGACACATACCTAGGACCTAAATTTCCTTCAGATAGCACGTTTGTTGAGGGAAAGCATAAAGCTCCCACGGCAGTGGATATCGCTCAGTGGCTAAATGTCAATTCGTTCCTTGCTCGGCTATGGAAATCTGTGGGCTCGACCCCCAATTCAGAGATTAACTTTGAGCTCTACGCAAGCATTGCATTACGGAGCGCCCTGGAAGGATACTCGGCTTGGACAGGCTCTCCCAGAGCGGAAGAAGACCGCAAATCCGACGGCGCTCTCGACTCCGACATAGCAGTTGCTGCAGAGTGGATTAAACAAGCTGGTTCCTTGCTCTACATTGCTGGCCATGGAAAGGATGGAGGAGATAAAGGGCCCGAGAGACTGGTTGCGGAAGGGGGGCTGTACCTAGGCCCTCAGGGGCTTTGTGACGAGCATTGGGGGTTTTGGAAAAGTCGTTTTGGGGAGATTAATGATGAAGCTGGCGTGAGCGTTATCTCAAAGGAATTGGCGTCTAAAAGCAAACTTACTATGGAGAGCATTGAACAATAAATAGCCTATCGGACGGAATTTTGAAAATGTCATATTCCCTAACACTGACCAACTGCTGTCTTGATCTTACAAGCCATCTGACAAAAATTAAACAATACCTTGCCCTGCTTACAGTGACCGAATATGGACGCTATCATTAACCTTTCACTTCCGCCCAAGCGCTTTAGTATTTAAAGCTTTATGAGAGCCTCAAGACGTGTTACTGTCTCTCAGAAAGTAAGTTCTAATATTTTCTACACGCCATACAGTCGATATATTTTGTCCAACTAAGAACTTAAAATAATAAAGTAGCATTCCTGCTTTGTGAAACGAATGAGTAGATGACTTTCAGAAGTTTGAATTTAAGGGATCAATTTAAGTTGGTAGGAGGATAGGCTATTAAAGTAACATAAAATAAAGACTCTAGAACTAGCTTCTAAGTGCCTTTAAAATACGGGGAGCCGTGTCTTCGTCCAGGGAGTTCAAATAGTGCTCTGACAAATTTAAGCATAAACCAGCAAGATTCAGCATAGATGCTCACCTCCAATAAGCCACCTTTGAGCTGTGGTTGTCAAAGTATTCCGCAATACGCTCAACCTCTGCAGGTTTCTCTCTGATTCAACACCATTCTGCACCATTCCTGTTGTTATCAAAGCCGCTTTGTAAACGAGAAAAATCACGAATGGCGGGATAGGCGATTCGTCAGTAACTAGATCGCCTTTGTTTAATCCTGCTGCCTGCTTGACGATATCATCGATCAAATTATTCAAGGCAGTAGTTGCTTGGAAAGGACTGCAAATAGTTACACCCTCACATCCCGTCTTGCTTCCATTCTCGAACGCCAAGAGTAATGCCCTAGGTTGTTTGAGTACTGATTAATGACAGCGGAGAGTTTTCTTACGTGCTTGAAAGAATAAGGCAGCTTGAAAAGAGCCTTGACTTCTCTGGAGTTTCCTGGGTGACAACAGTTTCGAAGGAAGTTAAAGTTCTCACAATCGTTGTCACCTCCTCGATGTTGAACGACATCTGAGGTGTCGGTTGGTGAAGAGTAGTGTGTATATTGTCCAGGAGAATAGATGCTTCGAACAGCCTTGAAAATGCAGTTGATGGTTGCTCTCGGAAGTTTAACGGATTGGCGATGGCGTTGTCGAGAGGAAATGGTCGGCCTCTTGTTAAGGGAGGCCATTTACCGTTTTCTGTTGCGATATATCTATTGCGTGCGAGTTAATGATTGGTCTATATCAATTTCAAGATCAGTAGTGGGGTACAAACCTATCTAGTATTGCAGTACCCCACCACACTATTCTGTATTCATCTACGTCCTGCTCAGCCAACGAACGAGGTGTCCTTTGTTGCCGGAAAACCACAAGCGCATCGGCCGATCGGACAGCGTTGGCAATAGATAGATAAGCCGCAATGAAAAAGCCATGCGAGATCTCAAATAGCGTGACGATTAGCCTCGCTCTCACGAGGTCAATGGAATTAGATCCAGCTCCTTCCAATAATGCAATCCACTTCTTGCTCATGAGATACATTAGCCTGTGTGTAGAATGAAGAGTAGAAGCTCCTTCCAACTGCTGAGGAGCGCGGTCCAGAAACACAATTGTGTAGCAGAGGAGTGCAAAATCGACTGATACGGTATCCCATGTGACCAAGTGCTGATCAGACAGTGTAGGTTGCGGAAAGATACTAAACCACGGATGTATGTTTTCAAAGTAAATGGTAATGATCTTCCAAGGATCTGTATCTGAAAGCCCTGAAATAATCTGCGTCTTGATGTCGAGTGATGTGAGGGCTTCATGGATCGGAGGATACCCCAAAGCTTCGCCTTCCGCTGGCTCTGGTGGGGAGGGGTATGCGGCTGGTTCCTCATAGGCACAGAGCCCAGCTTGACCGAGACTAGACAGCGAATAAGCTTTACATGAAGAGTTTCAGAGCAGAGGTGACCATCCATCATGGCGGTGCATGTGAAAACAAAAGAACATAGGTAAGTTATGTAATGTTACGTACCGGCTGCAAAGAGAACATGAAGGATGCACCCTGTCGCATTTTCGCTTGTGGAGCCTGCAGCGAGTGCAGGCTTTTCTGGTCGGCCCAAAAGAAGAATGAATGGGCATTTCAAGAGAGGTAGTATTATTATTCGAGTTCGCCTGCCTGCCTGTCTACCCACCGTTGCCCACCTGATCGCGTTGAAGAAAATTGGGGGAAACACGGTAACAGCGGAGAGGCGTGAGCGGATGTGATGCAGAAGTGTGGGGAAGTGGGTGCCAAGAGGCGCTACTGTATCATAAACAACATATTGAAGGTCAATAATATTAGATTTAAACTTTAATTGAACAAATCACTCCTTATCCACAGAATATTTAGCGTACTATAAGGCTTACATTGTGGCGTTGTAGCATAAATATGAAGAATGTCAAGTCGGCTTCGATCATGATGTCTCAGGCAATGGAGCAATAGGTTTTACAAGGCACAAACTTGTATGGTGATTTCAAGTGCAGAAGCAAAGTAATGCACACCTACGTGCTGATGCTGTGATCGGGTTTCCACCTTAATTCAAGCCCAGGCTTCCGTGATGATCTGCTCGACGCTTATTGGTACAATCTCGGGAAACTTCTCATTGAGATAAGTTCCTTGGGTAACCGGAAAATCAAAATCCCCATTTTCAAACCAGTACCCAAACAACGCGAACAATCCTTGTAGAGTTTGCTTTGGGAAGAACGGGTAAGCATGGACATGGCTGGGCAGTTCTGTTATCTCGCCTCTTTGCAACTTCTCAATGGGGTCATGGAAGGTCTGGAATTTCGATCCTTTGGAGATGAAAAATCAGCAAAAAACCCTACTAAATACTCATCAATTGATGTTATCGTACCTGTCGCTTTCTCTGCTATTGCTAGAACATCATTCCAAGACTTCCTATCACCGACAATGATGCTTCTCTCGCTCCATTTCTCCAAACCTAGGCTCGCAACTACGAATCTACCGACGTCTTTGGTTGTAGTGAACCACACAGGTGTTTTACCTGATCCTGGTATACCAGCAACTTTGTTCTGGATGTCCAACACTATGACAATAGGGGTAAGATAGCTCTTAACTTTGGGTAATCCCAAGTAGTCCAAGAAGAATCCATTGCTAAACAGAGTGTATTCGAGATCGGTCTTTTTGAGCTCAGCAACAGCGTCGGATTTGAATTTCGCAATCGGGAAGACGGCCACATGTCTATTGGATTGTTAGATCGGGTTTCTTGCTCTAAGGTTATTAACACGAACCTTTCTTCATATGGGACCCCGAACTCGCTTGGGGCAAATCTCTTCACTGAAGAAGCAGCGGCGGCTGCGCGAATGAGGGTAATCTGTGCATCGCTATGCGCCTCCGACTGAATGTTCAATGCAGAGATGACTGTATGGACTTTGTGGTCTTCGAGTACCTTCTGCGTAGCTGAAGTATTTGTATAGTCTATCCCAATCACTTTTGCTCCAACCTCAGCTTCAAGCTCTGGATTTTCCTATTCTGTGTTAGGAATAGATGCTGGCATGGTGGCAACACGAAAGACGAGAATATCGTACCTTTCGGCTCAAGATCACAAAATCATGCGTCTTTTGCTGTTTCAGAACTTCAACAATAGCGCGCCCAACACCACCACTGCCACCTGCCACAGCTACTTTAACCATAATGTCGTCTAAAAGATGTTTTGTAACTTCAAATTTCAAAGTGATTGAAAAAGGATAATTACCGAAGCAAGATGGAGAGATAATGCAAGCTATAAACCATTTCCTGTCGCTGGATTGTTGGCTAGGTGCATAATAAGCATTTGTAATACACTAGTGAAATATCAAGAACCTATTTGTAAGAATCTCATAGGGTATGCACGGCCTCTAGCAATATTTGTAAGGGACATGAAGATTTAGGCGGGCCTTTCCTGATATGAGCATGAAGAACATCGTATACTTCTCCCGCTCTATTCCGCACTTCTTCCGCATCACTTCCGCACCTCTTTCTCCACCTTTCCCGCACGTTCCCCGTATATGTGGGTCTCACATTATTTACACAGCGCACAAAGTAGCGAAACATTGCTCCTCCCGCAATCCTGATAAACTCTAGTGAACTAGTGTTTATATTATCAAGCTGCTTTAAGTTCTAAAGCATGTTTGAGTTAATATCTGACAAAGAGGCTCCAAGGATGTCAAAAGGCTCTCCTTTGCAGCCGAGCCGAAGTTTATAAACACCTTGCTAAGGTAAATCATGACATACTCGCCGAGAAAGACATCATTTGTAAGTCCCGTGAACGCCGTGATTAAAGTTAGCGCTCGTTTGCAAAAGCTCTTCCTGTCATTCAATTAGACTGCAGAGGAACTACTGGGCTTAGATTGTTTGCAAAGACTTAACTATGACTCTTGATATCATTTATTAGGCCCTCATATTTTGAGGCTCTTTGGTCTTGACAACCAAATGGTACTAAATGGTTGAGCCTAAGTATACTGATAAAACCAACCCGACACGTGGAGCCTCATTCCGCGGTCTGCATTCAGTTCCCGTTTCTCCGAGACAGTCATCGCATGTATTCTTGACTCTATTTAGTTTCAACAAAAATTCGCTACGACTACCATCGAAGAGATTAAGGAGGTCGCCCTTGGTCCCCTAGACATAACAAAGACATACTACAGATCTTCCCACGCTGCCATATCGCCTCTTCGGCCTGAACTATCCATAAATGGTAAACAGTCCTTATTGCAGGAGTATCCGCCGGGATAGGATTCGCCATCGTTAGGGCGTGCGCCGTGGCTTCAGCCTTCAATGTCATTTTGGCAGGTCACGTAAACACGTTATTCAGCATCCAAGTTCTCAGGCAAGTTAAAAATTACAGAGTTTGGCGCACGAGATGGCGATTTTGGCAATGTGGCCGAACCAGTAGCACTCTGGTCCGCTCTCCGTGCTGGTGCAGTTTTTGTCGATATCCTCGTGCTGAATGCAGCAAAATCGGGAGGCGAGGAGCTGATCTTAAGCACTAGCATCGAGAAGATTTAGCCGTGGTATAACACGGATATAAGGTCGCTGTTGCAGTTTAGTGAGAAATTATATAAGTAAAATACACGAGAACAAGAAAATGTATGACGCCTTGATCTAATTTTCCATGCTTCCATATACCTCACTTGCGTAACTAGGAAACACATTGTTTACTACCATATATCCAGTACCTCATCAATGTCTCTACGGCGACTCATAGCAGGGCCATTGTAGCAGTTTATGTCCCTACCTATTCTCTCAGCAACTGGAGGAGTTAAGAAGCGTATAGAGAATAATTCGATTTCCTTATTATCAGTTTCGCGGGGTTACGATGCCTCTCATGGCTTTACACCCAAGGCGGATAGTTATAACGCACCACTTGATATCTAATGCGGCTTGAGCATTGAGCGATTGAAATACTATCTTCCAAGGCGCCAAGTGTTAATTAAACTCAATATGAAATGTTCTCTATGGTATACACATTCCAGAGGCTGTAGCAGTTAAAGCAAGTATCTGTTGCACGGTAAGCCTTGAAGGTACTTATATTATACAAATCTTTACTATAATAAAAGTCTATACAGTATAAGAATACTATTATGTGTGTACAAGCAGTTTGGCTAACTAGGGACATGAAATCGTTAAAGTAAGAGCAATTGAATATAAATATATATTGTATTATTAAAGCTACTTTCGGAACAAAGTAACTTCTAAGTAAATTACAATTCTGAAAAAAAAAACTAAAAAAAACTCTGCTAAACGTTAACTATTCTTTATTCCTTTATGACTATTAGGTTAGTTTAGAGGTTTCAAACAATCGACCCGGGCTCGTTTTCGTCCGGTTAGTCATCCACTGTAGGTGCTACAAAATGACATTACGAAGATGCTAATGCAAAACTTCCTAAACTCATGTAATAGTACCAGCCATCTCATGTCTTCCGTCTTATGTTGTTGTAGCATAAATTGCAAAATCCCAAACTCTAGTCACTGACATTCTTGATACCAGTTTATTGAAACTCTGAACAGATGTGAGCTTGGTCGTGGATGACTGACCTTGGATTGGTGGGCATAAAATAATTTGGCGGGGGAATCTGAGACCCATAGCTTCACTTAGCCTCTGGAGGCAACGAAAGACTAAAGGTTGTGAGTCTGAGAAAGAAGAGACGTCACAAGGATTACTCAAACTTTGAAGTGCATAAGAACCTGTATTGTCGTAATAGATGAAATGCGTTACTGAGTGAAAGCATCTCTGGATGTAGGAAGTAGGGGTTTACGGATCCACATACGACCCACCAGGTCACGTGGTTCACACAACCTCCATTTTGTAGAATTTAAAGTAGAGCCTAATACAACAACAATTATTACCATATCCATCAAAAGCAAGAGCGTGGCCTACAAAGTAGAGCTATGCCTTTTGCCCCGTGGAAGGTAAGACCTGTACCAACACTGGACATTGAGCGGAATAAGTGATGTTGATCGCCCAATCCGAGGGCCATTTGTAAATCTACTCGTATGAGACTGAGATTATTAATTTTAAGATTTAGAAAGTACTGATCTTTGTTTGCTGTTCCACACATATTCTTATATAGTTAGAAAGCAGTTCCTCTCTACTTTAAAGAAGATAATGAATGGAGCTTTATGCTAGTATCAGATTAAAGCCGACTTTAGAGATAGAGCTACAAATATAGCAGACGCATTAATTGATTAATTGATTAAATGAAATTGAATTCTTTATTAAGAAGCTAGCTTAAGAATTTAAAATCAACATTCTAAACAACCCCCCTACTTCCATATCCGCAAATGCAATCCAAGCATGTCTCCATATTTTCCAAATTTCAAGTCGATATTGACGCTGACTAGCAGCGAGGGAGAGTTCCTATAGTAATTTAGTTTAATTTTAGGCATTCCATAGATAAAAACGGGAGTAGACTAACCGGGCCAGTTCATGTAGTAAAGGGAGACATAATAGTTATTCGCCAGTCTGGCCCATCGTCTATAATGTTTTGTTAGGTGGAAGGATTCTTTTCGCTGAATACGCTAGAAAGGTATTGGGGAAAGAAGGCTTCACTTACGGGTCGCCATTCACAGTTGTTGTGCTAGCAGTAGTGAAGCACTCCATAGTAACACGAGTTCCCCTGGGATATTGCCCGACGGCATCACAGGAGGTTCGGGGGCACCTTCGATATTTGAGTGCATCTGCGTCGACGGTGCCAACAATGTCCCTTTTCTCAAGAGCAGCAAGCGTAACATCTGCTCCTCCAAGCTCAGCAGGAGCCGTAGCGCGAGACTCAACGTCCGCTCCTCCGAGCTCGGTCTCTGGTGTTGGGGCAGAAAGGGCCACGAAGGGCAAGAGGGCAGCAACGGCGATGGCAGTGAACTTCATTTTGGGAAGAGTAATTGATTTTATTGCAATTGGAGTAATATAAGATTGAATTGTGTTTCGAAGGCTGGTTAGATATCGAATCTGGTGGGCGAAAGCACTAGCTTTATACCTGCCATCTATAGCTTCTAAGTATGCCGAGCCCGAGAACTTTTTGGATCTTACGTTCACCAAGTCATCAAACTCAAAGCAAACACGGATGTAAGGCTGTGCTAACGGAATAGAGAAGCTGAGCTTCAGCACATTAGGTTTCTGTGACAAATATCACCAGGAAGAGCATCAATTGGTAGTGAGAATCACGAGCATACACCAATAACTTTCGTGGTAGTTCCATCCCCAGATCCAGTTCTTGGTTTGCCCTGCAAATAGGCACACCAAAATAACCTCAACCATTGCGTTAATGGAGGAAATTAATGAGACAGGCAATCGCCGAGGATCTGCGTTCATTAGCACAGCTTTAACACATCACTTGATGGCGGTAAACTGGCAAAGCTCATCTCCGATACTTCATCTACCATCATTGGCGCTGACCTTAAACCGGAGACCATATGTAATGTTGATGTGTTACAAGCTGATATGTCTGCCTCCCTTGTGTAATAGCAAATAGGAGAAGGCTCGTTTGGGGTCCAAAAATAGCCCTGAGGAAAGGGGAGGTAAGCTGATACAATCCTAAACGGAAACCTTGGCGTTTCTGGATTAAGAGGGACTGTTGGTTTGAGAGGGGCTGCACGGGATCCTCCTGTCAATTTGAAAGGGAGAGCGCGGGAGCGGGTTTCCCCGCGCTACTCTTTGCTTACGGGACCGGACCCCTCACCCCTGCGACATTGGGCATAAGCACACAGGACTGACATTGCTTCTCTGGCTGCGTTGGGACTACTTGGCGCGAGACAGGCAGTGTTCAGCTTAAGATGTCTTTGGTGGCAATAGTGACCCCGGTCGATAGCTGAACTGCTGGGAATCCTTCTTCTTCTGTTTAAATTGTTAAAGCCAGGCTTCCCCTTGAACACAAGCCTAGTCATGCGAATCACTCTCATGTGCGTACTGCAATGTAACAATCTTGACCTGGATTCGTTGCCCTTCCGCCCAAGTGGGCCACGTTCTTCGATGATTTGTAGACTTTCCACTGTACTAGACCTACTCATGACCTATCACGTAGACATCCACTGCCAACAGCGACCTCATTTCAACCGTCATAGCTCTGATATAAGCAGAAAATTATTTCAGTAACCTATTATAAAGACTCCCTGCAAGTGTATCCCAATAATACTTGGGCTTTAGATACTGCAGTTAATATAATAATTTTAATCGATGGGAAACTAAATACAACTACAGTATTGTCTAAGAATACCAATTATAAATCCTGATCTAAAAGTAGGTGCCCGAGTGATGAACTCTTAGGAAAGGGGAATGCAGCAGTGCTAAGAAGGTAGTTAGCAGGTTGCTGCTTTCAGCAGCCTGCCCTTGAAAGCAGCCACCAGGTAAGATGGACTAGGTCTAACGTTCAAAACGAAACAATCCGCTTAATAGGTAAAGATATGGAGAAGGTGGAGTTACAACGGAATCAATAAGCATCACCACTTCTGAATAACAGGAGCAAGCCAATTCGCAGAATTATCAAAGTAAAGAATGAAATGATCGTTGTGAACCAATTGCCAGCGCACAACACTACAGTCATACATAGCCATCTGGCGCGCAGCAATCGTAGTAATGACATTTTTGAATGATGGACAACAAAATTCCCTTCCATGCTGGCATAGGTGACAATATTGTGAAGGTAGCCTATTATTTGGCGCCGAACTTTTAGATTTAGTCTGTTTCTACTGCTCAACTTAAAGGTCGCTTATTTCCTACCACTCTATGCGACGATCTCCTCCTTGCATTCAATGCCATATTTCTAAACAGAATACAGATTAGCATATTAAGCTCCTACTTAGTTAGCTTTGCTTACTTTGAGCTCCTTTATCAGGGGATCATTAATCTTGCTGCTCATCGGAGCGACAACACCTCTCTCAGCGAGGGTTCCATCCAAAACTTGCTTGACGGCAACAGCGCACGGAATGCCAACTAGGTCTAATTAATCACATTGCACCTAGTTATTCGTGTGCGGATACTCACCAAGCTTAGCCATTGCTGAGTAACCACCCAGTTCGGTGCTACCATACTCGCAAAGGGTTGAAAGCCTTGTCTGCTTGCTACCATCCTTCAGCTCAACCTCGAACTTATGCTGCAGACTTCGCAGTGTTAGTACTTATATTCAGAAACACTATGTTTGTTTATTTTCGAGTGCTACAACCAGGATAGTGAATTGAGACTCCAATCATGTCACTGTTAGAGGTTGTCCACTTACATCACGAGATCTCGTTCTCCCTCCCCAAATTGCATTTTCTTTTCGAGAGTAGCGCAAATAGTATCCAGTGGATTTCCTCTTGGAATGATCTTCAACCCCATGGTGTTAGTGATATCTGCTGATGGAACGTTGCGCAAAATCTACATCAATACATGGCTACGAAAGCCAGCACCTCGAGTGAACAGGGACATTAAACATAATTGCTTACTTTCTCTGACGAAAAGATTCCAAGCCATTTCAGGCCGCCCAAGATGTGCTCTCTTTGCTCGTTGTCCTTGAAAGTGGTCTTAGCGGAGATAGCCGCGATAAGATCCTTTTCGTCTGATGACGGAGTCCCAAGGACCTTCTGCGTTACCTCCTTCCAAGGGATTGGCTCCTTGCAGTAGCTTTGTTCCTCGTCTTTGAGAAAGCCTATGTCGACAAGAACCTTGACGAATTCTGGGAAGCCCACGTATCTTAGTGTACCTCTAGATACATATCAGTAATCTATATAGCCATGAAGCATTTAATCTTATAAGTGTACCTGATGATAGTCTGCGCCTCAGGGATATTGTAGCGCTCCTTATATCCAGTGGAATCTCTATTTGGATATGCAACAAGAGCAAATCCTTCAATACCAGATGTCAATATTACATATCAAAGGAAGGTTCATGTGTTGAATCGTGGTTCCCGGTTCGAGACCGCGTCCTCGGACACATTGTGGTATGTGGCTACTTACCTGGGTATATGTGGTATGGCTTAGCGGTAGCCATTAGATCTTTTATCGTGCTATATTAGCGTTTGCTTTTAAAGAAAGTGTTGGGCTATTGCCCCGCTTATGGCTGATTTATGATATGAATTGCCCAGTACAAGAGTTTCTTACCTGGACCCGCCACGTTGACAATCTTGCCATTTTGATAAAAGCTGGCAGAGTTCCGCAATGCAAGTAAAACACCACGGGGTGACCTTGAGCCCTGCTGTGTTAGCATCATGATTTTAAAGGCTATCGATGCACCCGTGGCTAGGGTCTTAGTAAATCAATTGTGGAAATGCATGGGAGTTGCAATTAATAGGATGCAGTGGCGCCAAGTAACTTGTGTATATAACACTATTAGGAGTCCTTACCAGGAGAATTTGTATCCCAGGGGGTTTCCAGAGTTTTCTGGTGCTGGTAGGCCTCCACAGTATGATAGGAACGAGGTGATCTTTCCTCCTTCCCGGTGGACTTCTTCGATGGTCTTAACAGCGTCTGAAGGAATCAGTACTGTATGCTCGATTCATATCCTCCATAGATTCTTACATAGATGGTCGATTCCCGGATCTGTAGGAAAGTCAGCCAGTTCGCAATGGATATGAGAAACAAGCTTGTAGAAAGGAACACACCCAACCCGATCTCATTCATGACAGTAATGCCAACATCCTTGCACTGTTGGTCGAGCTCAAGCATCGCCGGCGAAACGTAGCTTGTGGTGACAACATGCTTCTTTTGTCGGATGGCAGATTTGATGACGGTGGCGTGGAAGGTGTAGGGGATCAAGCTGATGACAAGGTCGTGCTTCGCGAGCTCTGCGTCCAAGGCCTGATCGTTGGTAACATCGAGCGAGATTGGGTTGGCATTCTTAACGCCGACCGAGAGAGATTTGGCGGATTCAAGAGTCCTACAAGCTGGTGAAGCGTCAGTGGGCTGGCTAATCATGAAGATGGTTTCAGCCGAGGAAAAGTCATACCGACAGTCACGGAGATGCCCGACTCGGAAAGGATATCGAGGGTTGGTCTCGTGACGAAACCAGCGCCGAGCATCAACACCCTACGAAAAAAGGATACATGGTAAGTATGAGGGTGTCCTCGATGCAGGGCAAGTGGTGCCTTACTTGTGAGACGCCATTGTGGCTTAGTATATCTTTCGCAGATTGGTGGTAATTGAACTCCAAGGCTGTGTGTCCGCGATTAAATGAAGAGAGCACTGTTACACAATATTCGAAAGTCCCGTGGTGGATGCAACTCTTCTTTATTTGGAGTTGGTTGCTGCTGTGGCGGGTTGTTGAAGCTGTTCCGTCATTGTTGAAAATTCTGAGGTGGGGTTGGTGGTGGTTGTGTCCCGATGTCGGCAGAGGAGGTGGTGTTAGAGGAATGTAGCCACTATTTATGGCTGGGTCGAGGTGTGGCTTGGGATTAAAATGGAAAAAACTCTTATATTTACTCAAGTCCGGAGGTCTAGCCCTACAGTACAATAAATACTTGGCCAAGACCTCTGGAACTCGCTACTGTAAAAAGGAATGATATTTAGATGACGTAATATTTCATGTCTCAATCCCCTCATAACGTTGGCTAAATTCCAGAGAGAAGATGGATTTTATGGATTTCTCAGCTATTTACTAACCTTACGCAAGGCTGGTTTAACTTTTAGATTTTTATACAGCAACTCCCCTTGTAGATACACTAAAGTTCCTCATCCTGGGAACAGGATCTTGCGCTAACAGCTTACTCGTCCATGCAGCTCCGTAACTTCCATCTCCATCCATGTTATATCCACCACGGGATTGTGAGTCTAAAAAACACCGTGATAAACATTTAGAATGTATCGAAACAATCTTACGGATTATTGAGTCCAAGGAACTTCCGGCTTTCCTTGAAAACGGTTTCAGAACTCACTAATTGCGCGTGTTGTCTCTAATAATTAATAGCAAGGACGATAAGATAGCACTCAGCCTAGTAAATTTGCCTCAGCTATCCAGTCGCGAGGCGAGGACGATGTACCCTGCACAAAGTGCCAGAATCAAGAATACGAACCCTTAGTCGGATGTAGGGAAGCAGTCTAAATATGGTTATAATAAGTTTCTGTAGGTGTAAATTGTACTATACTGATATACCATATATAATATTACTCCAGCCTCCATAAAAAATCTAGGCAAAGATGAATAGAGAAAGCACCTGCCAAAAACAGGATAGGAAATGCCTTTGAGTAAGCGCCCTTCTATCCTACCACTCTTTCTAACCCCTCTATCGCCCTTATCCCTAACGCTGCTACTGTCCCTGCACTCAACATCTTAAGCACGCAAATCTCGCCGCCGAAGCTCCATCTCCATCAACTGCGCATCTCAGCAGCTGCCATCGAGTCTAGACGTAATTCACTAGTGCCCAACTCCCTTGTCGGTCCTCGTCAGTGAATGCAAGATCATCTTCCAAATCTCTCTTGCAACAATTTCACCACTTCCGAAGACTGGAGGAGACTTGTGTATTTTTTGCGGTGGCTAAGAAAGAGCGCAGCACGTAATTCGAAGCATGGCCACTTGTACCCGCCGTCCTTCCTGCTTTTCTTTTCACCGTTGTGCTAAACACCCATCTGCATATCCGTTTGTAAATGAGCCTTCGTAGGCTCAAGACCGAGGATCAACTTTTTTGATCCCACATTCTCCTCCATCTCTTTTTCTCTTGCTTTCCTCTCGTCTCGAGCCATTTGTTATGGCGGCATTACCCGCCATGAGAAGCTCATGTTCTCGATTCCCTCCACTCTGAACCTTGAATCTTCCTCGGCATCTGGTTTTCGGCCTCGCTCAGATACCCAACATTATCCTGGCACCAAGAATGAACGCCTAACAGGGAAGCCCCAATACTTGTGCGGTACAAAACGAAAGCATCAACGAAAGTGTTTGCGCTAGCATAGCTTGTCTGGCCAATTTGACGAAACTATGAGCGAGAGAGAGATTGTGTGTGGGTGTTGTTAAGTCAATTTTTTAATTCTTTTCCTACTCAGTAACTTTGAATAAGCCTTCGCCTAGCACATCCTCCATTTCCGCCTATTCTTAACAACGAAATGGGTCATTGACCTTGTAAAAATCTCTGTCTACAGATATTATCCTTCTCTAGAGTAGGCACTTTTATCAGAAGAGAAGGGGAAAGGGAGAGTCCAGCCAGGTATATCATAACAATACAGATCAACTGAAACCATTTCTGGTAAACTTCTATAATGGTGTCTGGCAGAGGCCGTATGGCTTCAAGTGCAGTGCTGATATTCTGCTCAAAAACTGAGCTAAGCACAGTTGAGCGATGTTGAAGTTACATAATGCACCAAAAAGATGGAATGCGATAGGCGTTGCGGCTGCGTGGCCGGTGTCGCCAACATGCTTCACGCTGGTGCTGTAAGGTGCTTTCAGTGGGTAGAGTGATATAATCGACATGTGACACGCAATATTCCAATAGATTGACCCTTTACAGCCTACAGCAGCGGCGTACTAATCAATGCACTAAGCAAAATACTGATCTCCAGAGTTCTACTCTACTAGGCGCCCCTTGCTTATACCCCATGATACGCCCCTAAAACGCCATAGGCCCCTTGGCGAGTCGGCGCGTGCCTTGGATGTCAGACCTCTAATGTGTTCCGCTCCTGACAGCTAGCATACGCCGGAACTACCGTAATAATGAGGACTATTCTGATACTGAACCTTACTAGGGCTTGGAGTCTATGTGCTTCCCTTCAAGATGTTTCCTCGTTAAGCAGACTTTAATAGCCCTAATAACGCCGTTGTCAGGGGAGCCTGAGGATATACTGCTTAGGAGAATAGGGATAGGTGCTGCAGAACATTTTACATACGCAAGCCATGTACGAAGCCTGAAAAGAGGGCTGCATTTGCAGTGATAGTGTTGATATGGGGACACTTGCTCCAAGGCTTCCTTCTAGCAGAAAGTAAGAATACCAAGCGGTGATATGCCCACTAGCAAAACAAAAAACCAATGGCTTTCCAAGAGGACCAGGAGAGAAGAACATTATCCAAATTAAGAGGAAATGCAAAAATGCATTACTCAGAGCAAATAATGCCACACTGACCCATCTAAACTATGGACCTTAGCACCAAATTCCAAATCGATAGGTCTCAAGTGAGGAAATAAAGAACCAAGAGAAATGCAGCTCCAATAACAAACAGGTTCATCCAGCCAAGCCGTCCCCAGCTAATGAATTCTGTGAGCGATCCGCGTATAATGGGCCGGCGAATGCTAGAGCAATAAATACGGCATTCACAACCATGAATAGAGCTCTCTCTCTCAATTTTGTCAAGCCGGAGAGGACAATAACCTGAAGGACATCAATGCCACCTCCGCCGAGACCCATAATTCAACGACCTAAAATAATGATCCTCATGCCCGTTGGCAGCGGCGAAGATAATGGATCTAATAAAATAAAGCCATAGAGATAGTCATTGTTAAATACAGTAAAAACATCCTTCGCGCTGCCGCAGGGTGATATGTTGACAAGAGGGATGAGGATGACGAAGAATCCAAGATCATGTAAAATAAGGACTAAACCTTCGACTTTCGGAAGAAGGCTACTGATAACCGTATTGATAAAGCAGCAAATAATACAGCTACCCAGAATAGTAGGGTTCTTGCCAAGGCTTGGGAGCGTAACTTGAGTCATTTATTGCAATAATACCTTGGGAAAGCGTTCCAGAGAGATATCCGACTCCTGCAACACCGGATTGCCAGTCGAGGACAGCCAGCCAACTTATGAGCTTTTAAGCTTAGCGGTTGAGGAGTCGTAAATTATACTGGCCGATCAGATAGCTTAGGAATTTCTTGAAATTCGCTGTGGTCAACATTGATACCCAATAATACTAACCTCCCGGAGGTACGCGCCTGCACAATTGTCAGCAATGAGAGCTCACCCTTATGTGGTACCGCACACACGTCGAAACCGGCTCCCCCATTGTTGCAAAGATACAGAATGTCCCAACCCAGGTGATCAGATAGGCATAGATAGAGCCTGCGTACCCGCCCTTATTGAATATCCCGAGAAGGACCCTATGTCTTCGTTAGTAAACATACTATACAAATATATAGCCCCCAGGATATCCACATTAGTCCACCTTCCCAGGTAATCATGACGTTACAGCTAGATCCAAGAATCGAAATGAAGCCGTGTTGCGCTACATTCAAATAGATATGACTCACGGCTGTATTTCTAGAAGGCGAGAGGCTCCCAGTAAGGCTTCTTTCCAACACGCCTGAGTTGCGAGTCATCGCGCTCCGTATTTGACTGCAGTTAAAGACCAGCTTCAGTCGAAAACGGTTCATCTTTGATATCTGGGAGGTCGTAGCATTTATGGTCTCATTTCATAAGACTTATCCACGATTGGAGTAAAGTTGTATGAAGAAAAAGCCACGGAAAATTATAGGCATCAAAAGGAGGAGAGTGAGCCAGCAAATAAACAATTAGGCGATTTGGATATGTGATGGATGGTATCAGCATTGGAGAAGGCGGAAATTAAAACTGTGAGTTGTTGGAAGCGACTTAAATTCCTTTATCTAGATAACCAGCTCACAATTATTATTCTATGTTCTAAATGAAGCAATGTTGAGAAGAGCTATTGCCTTCTCCACGTTTATTCAAAATCCAATACCGTTACGGCTTCAGAACACAACGTGCTATCTTGACGAAGTCAACCTACTTTCCAGAGAGCTGACCAAGGCAGTCCTCTGTGCAATCCCTTTGATTCGTTCGCGGACCCGTATGTTCCATCGCCTGTGGTTTCTCCATGACCCTGTAAATTGTCCTTTTTAATAAGGCTAGACTTGGTGCTTTTCAATGAAATACTTCAAATACGGAATGCAAGCTGTAGTAATAGCTAGATTCTCTACCAAATAATTGGGATTGTGGTGGGATAGTTCATAGTTGGAGCCTGTGTCAGGGATGTCGGTTCTCGGGATTTGCCAGATAACCGCTGCTACGGCTCCATAGACATGCTAGCTGAACCACTCTTGAGCGGAGACGGGGCAGGAATATCGGCTTGCAGAAGGCAAGTTACATTCTGTCTCTTATAAAGATAATAAGCAGCCGTCTTCTGAAGGCTCAAATCTAGGTTCGCAATAAGATGCGCAACTCAATCGGTTTCGTAAACTCGACTCCGTGGCAACAGGAGTAGGAAAGTTCTACGAAGCATCATTCAAGCTCTGGGATTTAGCGTGATAATAACCTTCAATAAAAATTTGATGGGGTTTACAGTAAGCATTTTCTGGGGGTATAAATCAATGCAATAGGAAGCCTTGGAGCTCTGGGAACTTGCTTCTATCCGATGCCCGTGAAATGAGTCCCAGTGAAGACAGAGAAAACATTGTAGGATAGTACTTAGTCATGCAAAATCAATCTTCCATGTTCGCCACTGCCGTTGGTTTGTTGGCACTTGGTAGGCTAAGCCGGAAGCAGGAATAGGGATGCGGCGCCTGTAAGTACAGTTTTGTGCCGGGTTGAGTGGCCCGTATATACCTCTACACTAAGTACTACATACAGGAGGTGGACTCGGTTCGTGCTGGGTTCTGCCTCTACTGTCTTTAAGCCTTAACCTTAAGGCTTGACATCGCCCGTTCCGCGAAAGGCACCAACTATCGTTCATGATTGGAATGATAGGATCAGTTTGAAATTTCCTCGGTATGTCTCACTCAAGAACCTTTGGTTCCTCATTTGAGTGCGTACTCTACTCCAATCTTCAATACCACAACATATTAAAACTCGTAACGCGCTCCGCACGCGGTAGCCTTGAAACTGTGCAATAGAAACGTAAAGAATTGCCTAAAGCCGGGTTGCAAAGAGAAGTGGAAGATGGGAGTAAAGTAAAATGTGTATATAGCCTGAGATATAAAGTGGGGATACAAGAAGTCATCTAAAGGGAGTATAAATAATGTTTAGATATGGAGGTTGAAAACCTTCAATTTGGAAGCTAGTCCCATGATGGCATAATTTCTGAGAGTTTGCTCAAATTACGAAAGCTGCACTACAACACCTACCTTTGATCGAGCATACCTTCAGCTGCAATGATCGTCGAACTATACAGATAAGTGCAGTGTTATTTACGGGATGTTAGCAGCGGAAAACACCATAAACTTACGAAGTTATATTCCTGACCCTTCCTCTCTAGCGCATGCTTGACATTTCAAAGAATTAATAGCAGCGGGAAAAGGGAAATTAGTGTCTCAGCCTCAAATTGGTATATGGGATGTGGTATCTGAGGACCTGAGTTTGGGACACAGGTCATTTTACGTGGGCAGAATCCGCTCACCGCCTGGTATTGAGGCCGATACACCAGGTGGATCCACCACCTTTGACCATTTTAATTCCCTCCACCAAATTATCAGTGCCCTGCCAGAACAACACACACACATGGCAGAAAACACTGAACCACGCACGTTCAATCCTGAGGGCGTCCCCCTCCCCCACCCGACCTACAGCCACGTCTGCATCACGCCGCTTATCCCCGGCTCCGTCGACCTTATCACCCTGGCGGGGCTAACAGGCATCGACGAATCCAGCAGCTCCAACCCCAAAACCGTCCCGGAGCAAGCCCCCATTGCGTACAAAATGATCAAGACGTGTCTCGCGGCCGCGGGGGCCACTCCCAGAGATATCGTGCAGGTGCGGCACTATATTGTGAAAGAAACGGGCGACCCTGAGGTGGACAAACTAGATGTTGTAGAGCGCGGGTGGGGAGAAGCTTGGATTGAGTTTATGGATCGCGAGGCTAAGGGACATAGGCCACCGGATACGGTAGTTGGTGTGGCTTCTTTGGCAACGAAGGATATTCTGTATGAGTGCGAAGTTTGGGCGGTAGTAAGAAAGTGAGGAGACTGGTAGAAATGGGGAATGGGGAGGAGCTTCTAGCGTCTTTGAAGATTGGAATTCTTTTAGAAAAGTTAACAAAGCACAGCTACAATTTTTCTACCAGTCAAGCCACTTCACTTATTATATGTCACGACACGCGCTGTGAATCTACAATTATTATTATTATTATTCCTTTTAACGTGCTGTATCAGTCGAGGACTATGTAGCACGGCTAGCGCCTAGGCGCTAGCGTTCCTATCTAGTTTATGTACAAGTGATCAAACACACAACAACAAAATTTTGACCCCCCTCTTTTGTTCAAACAACACTTGCAATACTTGAAGAACTAGCTCATTAGTCTATTCCTCCCAGCAATAGCCAGCTCGACGCGTGGTGCGCGTAGAAAACGCTTTGTTGTGGTCGATATGTCGAGCGCGTCTGACCCCTTTTTGGAGGCGCCCGCCTTTAGCTTACTTCTAAGTGACGCTGTCGACATAATCGACGTGCTTATCGAACTGTTTAGTTTTAAGTTTCCGAATGCATTTATTGGCAACAGCGCTATTAGGCTTATTGAACTAGAATTTAGCTTCGACTTTATTGCCAGCAATCTTTTCGCGACTAAATTTTTTTTTGCTGCATTTGTTTTAAACAACAATATTTACTGCTTTGTTTTCGGCTTAAATAAAAAACGCGCGGCCGAAAGTTTTTTCGACTTTGTTTAAAAAACTTCGGCTAGCTACAACTACAGTTTTATTCATGTCGGTGATTCTGCATTAGGAAACGCGCGATGCGGCCGCTAGTGCATGCTCTAGGTTGACCCCGCGATTTTTCTTGGAGCTTTGACCCTCGACTGGTAGACAACGAAACACACGCGCACATCGACACACGAACACTAACACAATGGAAGACTTCAATCTCCCCAGCCCAGAACGCAGCACCCTTCTAAATAGTCTCCAAGAAGCGATAGGCGATGTACCACCATACTTCTGGGCTCTCTGCCAAGTGTGCGACCTCCAGGCACTTCAAAAATTGATTGAGATTGCTCGCATTTCCCCCGCAACTGTTCGTATTGTTGCTGCACAAGCCTATACAGTAGTACTATACTGTAAGTAGAATAGGTAGTCTAGTTCTTTTCTTTATCGCCAATGTTTTATAGGGACTCAAAGTGCTGAGGGGACATCACGTCATTCAACTCCAAACACAACCCAGATAAAACGGGGCTTAGGCTCATCTTCTACTGGTTCTCCGCTTGCTAAGAGGCAAAAGACTACCGATTCACCTGCTAATTCCCCGCTTGCTGAGAAGCAGACGACCACCGATTCACCTTCTAGCTCACCAGTATTACGTCGAAGCAAGGGAGCCACGGCTTTAGTAAGCTTATAATACACTTTGTTCTACTATTGAAAGCTTATATATTATAGGCTAGAGAACGAGACGGTCATTGTTGTGTTCTCACTCGTGACTCGCTTGTTGAAGTAGCACATATCTACCCATTTTGTCGACTATCAGGTTCGGAAGCGAATATCTTTGGGGCGCGGCACATATTTTGGGACCACTTAAAGAACTTCTGGTCCGAGGAGAAAGTTGCTGCTTGGGAAGTAGAACTATTCCCAAGAAGTCTATTTGGAGCAGGAGACGAAAAGGTCGATAACCGAATAACATTATCAAAGCAGGCACATGGTTATTGGACCCGAGGAGCATTTGCTTTAAAGCCAATATCCATTTCCGACAATAACACTACTTTAAAAGTCCAGTTTTTTTGGCAGAAGAAACAACCCGACATTCAAGGTGCAATCAATCTTTTAACTATACCACTTTCTACTAAGGACCTCGATCACAATGAGGGTGCTTTCGACGACGGCGATACTAAGCTATATTACGAAGACAAACGTATCAAGTCCGGTCAAATTTTCGAGCTTAAAACCGACGATCCAATAAAGAAACCGCTCCCAAGTTTCAAACTCCTTGAGCTCCAGTGGTTTCTAGCACGTGTGGTAGGCATGGCCGGTGCTGCCTTTCCGTACGAACCAACTTCTGGGGACGACTCGGACGAGGATATTCCTGGTTTGGGTTTAGACGAAGTAGGAGATTGTCAGGTTCCAGACCGGTATATGTAGTAGGATAAGCATTCTGGCAGGCGACGTCGGATATTGTACCTTTTGGCCCGCTTAGTGCTATGGTAAAGCTTATCAACCTTAGCGTCTGACAGAGATACATCTTTTATTTCGGATCTTTCAAACTCTCCAGAGTTTCTACGTCAAGTCAATCGACGTCTTGCAGAAAGTCCTAAGCATCATACAGAGGGATCGGAAGGAGATAGAGTAGGAATAGTAGAGGCTATGTAGCATAGAGGAAATGGAAAGAAGGGGGGCTTTTTTTTGGAGGATTCGGAGGATGTTTTTCAATCTCCTCATTTGCTAAAGAGAGGCTATGTATAGAAGCAACCGAAAACAGCAGTTAAATCACCTACATCTAGAAAATAGTAGTGCAATACTTAGTACTACAAACTAAAAATTTATTAATTAAAACTAGTTTTATTACTAAATTACGTAACGAGTAATTACGACTACTAAATTTATTAAAAGTTTTTAAAAAATATACAAAAAAAAGCAAATTGCATACAACGTTAACAATTATTATATTACAAATCGCTAACTTTAAATTAGCTATCCGACAAATTAAAACTAAAGCTAAAACATTAGCTAAAGTTTTTATAGCATCGACTAGCGCTAAGCCAACTAACGCTAAAACAACTAGCTAATTATATATTTAAGCAGTTATTAATAATACAACTAGTTTTAAGCTTGAAAAATAAATACTAGTCTAGCTAAAGTCAAAAGCAAAACTAGTTAATTTAGCTAGTTTAAAAATTAAACTAAACAAAACTAAAAACTAAAAGCTAATTTAATTAAATTTATCGATACAAATACGTTTTTTTCGCTATTTGTACTACAAAATGCTTTTAATAAAGCATTTGCTAATAAAAAAGTTTAAAGTTTTATTGTTAATACTATTACAAAATTACTAGGCCAAAACTTAATAGTTACAACAACTAGCTAATTTTCGGTACAATATTTTGTTTGTACGTAGATTAGCTATTGTATGGGGGACAGGTCATGTGACACCGTCACATGACCCAGGAAGGGGCATATCCTCATTCCTCCATTCAACCTTCAACAATCAATCACATTCAACCTAAGCAATAGCACTAGCTCGGATCTCGACAACAATATGCAAACTAGATTCAATACGCAACTAGCTGACTGGCCTCGATTTTCCGAAGCTTTTGCTCAAGAAATCGAAAATAGCTCGATTTTGAGCAGTTCGGCCTTAGTTCAGCTTAGTACAATTGATCAAAGTAGCTCAGCCAGCTTGGAACTGCTTCAGGATCCTAATTTGGAAATCGGACAAATCCTACAACACGCTAGCGCTAACTATTCGGATATGCTAGTTACTGATTTTTTAGATCAAGCTGCGGAATCGCTTACTACAGCTATTACGACAGCAGCAAAAATAGCGATTCCAATACAAAAAACTAGCGCTAAAGCCAAGCCTTGGTGGAATGACGAACTACGGGAACTACGGCAAACTATTCTACAGTGCAAACGACAGCTAGCACGTGATTCTAGTTAACAGCCAGCACGGGATGCTAGTCGGAAACAAGAATATCTAGTAGCTCGGAATAGCTATTTTTTGGCCATTAAACGTGCAAAACGCAAGCATTGGAATCAATTTCTGGAAAAAAAGGATTCGCGATCAATTTACAAAGCTATGGCTTATACAAAGGATCGACAAACGGAAAGATTGCCGACTATATCAGGCCAAACGACGTTCCAAGGCAAAGCTAGTACGCTACGTAGCACGCTGTTCCCTCCGCCACCAATAGCAGCTAATCTAGCTTGGTACAATTATCGACCTAGTACTAGCTGGGAATGGCCTAAACTAGCTATTTCGGAGCTAGAGAATGCGTGTTCGGCAAAAATCAAAGGCAAAACGCCAGGTCCTGATTCAATTAATCAAGATATTATTCGCTAAGCTTATCGTACGGATCCGGAGCTATTTTACAGACTATTTGCTAGTCTATTGTATATCGGCTATCACCCAAAGTGCTGGAAGCAAGCTACAGGTGTAATACTTAAAAAGCATCAAAAGCCTAACTACACGGACCCGACAGCATACAGAGTAATATCACTACTAAATTGCTTAGGCAAAATCAGTGAACGCATACTAGCTCAGCGACTTAGCTACTTAGCGGAAACAACTAGCTTATTGCACAATACGCAAATCGGAGGTCGCTTGAAAAAATCAGCTATCGACGCGGCAATACTATTGACAAATGAAATACAACAAAATCGACTAGCAAAACGTACGACAACAACGTTGTTTCTAGACATCAAAGGAGCATTCGATCACGTGGCCAAAAATCAACTACTAGCTATTTTGCAAAAGCTCGGCATGCCGACTAGCTTGATTTCCTGGGTATCGTCATTTCTAGCTAATCGACAATTACGCTTGTCGTTCGACAACCAACTAGAGCAATTTAGTACATTGACACCGGCATTCCGCAAGGCAGTCCTATTTCGCCAATACTATTCTTGATTTACATACGAGACCTAGCGGCAAAGCTAGCTTCATCGATCAAAATAGTGTCGTATATGGACGATATGTCATTGACTACGTCATCGACGAGCTTGCGGAAAAATGTTCGTATTTGTTGATTATTACGTAATCCAACATTACGTAATATTAGGTGATAGTATCTTTTATTCGCCACATGAGTCATTTTGCTATGAGTCATATTTGCCACATGAGTCATATTCGCCACTCTATTACAAATCGAATTCGATTTAAATCTTTTCGATTCTTTTTATTAGAAATCAATTCTAAAGACGCGTAAGCTATGACTCACGCTAGTAGAGCATAATAGGGTATAAATAAGCCTGTCCGCTCCTTTGTAAATAGAACAAGTTCAAGTTAAAAAGTTCAACAAATAGTTCAATTCAATTTCAAGTCAAAGTCAACACAGCTGTCTATTAGCGAATCCGTATAGCTATTACTATTAAGCTTCTATTATCACGTACTTACCTTTCCAACAGTATTCTAGAACGCGAAGTAGCTAAACTATAGCTGAACTAGCGAGCTTGAATGCAATTCAATTCGATTTGGCCAAAACCGAACTAATCCACTTTACGACAGCCAAACTAGCTAGTACAATTAGCTTACGACTACCTGACAACAACGTCGTACAGCCAAAAAAGCTAGTACGCTGGCTAGGCATTTGGTTCGATTCAGGGCTCACATTCAAGCAACACGTCGCAATACGTACTAGTCAAGCTAGGTCAGCTTTCAATCGACTAGCTAGACTAGCTAATACGGAGCAAGGTCTTAGTCCTTTTGCTATTCGACAATTATGCCTCGCTTGCGTGACTAGCGTGGCCGACTACGGAGCGGTAATATGGTGGAAAGGTCAAGCACAATTCAGCCGACAATTACAATCATTACAGAACCTGGCACTACGCAAAATACTAGGTGTTTTCCGAACTAGCCCTATTTGCCCTATGGAAGTCGAATCGGCATTGTATCCCGCTAGCGTACGACTTAATGCTAGCGTACGACAATATACTATTCGAGCTTTGAAGCTACCTCAAAATCACCCTATCAGACAAGCTACACAAACAGCTACAGCCGGCACACAGCTAGAACGCATCGCTAGTTCAGCTAGTTCAGCTAGTTTAGCTAGTTTAGCTAGATTAGAGCACATACAACACTACAAGTACGCTCCATGGAATCGCACTACGCCGTACAAGGTCGAAATCAGCTCGTTGTCAAAAGAGGACGCTACTACAATGCACCAAACTAGCTTGAATCACTTAAGCTACCTTAGTACAATTATCTACTCCGACGCGTCGATGATTCCGAGCACCGAATCGACAGGTGTAGGAATCGGCTTTATTGCGCTACAATACGACAATCAAGGACGGCCTAGTACAATACATCGTAATATCGACAACATTGGCCAATTACAGCTAGTCTACAATGGAGAGCTAGAAGGAATCACCCAAGCTATCGAATACGCTAGTACAATAGCACAGCCTGGCCAGAACTACAATATTTATGCCGACAACCAAGCCGCACTTCACAGGCTAAAATCAGTTAACGACAATCCTGGCCAATCACAGCAAATCAGAGCTAGCGAAGCTACGCTATATGCAATAGAAAAAGGAGCTAGTATTGCACTAAAGTGGGTTTTAGGGCATACGGATATTTACGGAAACGACCAAGCCGACAAATTAGCTAAACTAGCTACAACTATTGAGCCTAGCACTACAACGACGAGTTTTGCGGTATTCGGCTGCGAAGCTAAAAAAGCTAATATTGCGGAATGGAAAAATGTGCTAGTAAAGTACGACAGCAAGCCTAGTACAAATCCATTTACATACAAAAAGCTATTTCCGTGGAAAATCTGTTGAAATGAGAGAGAACATGATTGTATTATTCAATGATAGGGGCAGGGCCTCCTATCTTATATGCCTGCAGTCAGGGTTTATAGTGGGGCTGTGTGCCTGAGGTTTCAACAAAATCAAGTCAAAAATACAACTACCGCGCGGAACGACTAGAAAGCTAGCCAGCTCGCTATTTCAACTAAAACTCGGCCATGGCTATATTCGATCATATTTGCACAAACTAGGTCATGTGACGTCTGACAAGTGCGTGTGCGGAACGAAGGAAACAGCTCAGCATTTGCTACTCAGCTGTAATGATCCTAAGCTAGTTTTAGCTAGATCAAAGCTCAAAAACGACCTTGGAAGAAACAGGCTTACAATGGCCTTATTATTGCACACAACAATCGG
The DNA here is from genome assembly GCA_918026815.1 of Chalara sp. BL73. Lineage (NCBI taxonomy): Eukaryota > Fungi > Ascomycota > Leotiomycetes > Helotiales > Chalara > Chalara sp. BL73. The sequence continues at coordinate 217,105 of CAKJVC010000037.1, read as the reverse complement.
CATTGAAAAGACGCTAGCGTTCCTCAAAGAAACTAGCGTCTGTACTAGACGGAATCACCTGAATAGGCTAAAGCGGGAACAGGAGCTAAAGGCGCTAAGGGAGCTAAAGAAAAAGGAATAAACGTTCGCTACGATTTCATTTGTTTTGCTATTCGCTACAATTAGGGCTAGACCCTCAACATTCACTGGAATACATCGACTACCGCCATTGCTTGTACATAAACTAGATAGGAACGCTAGCGCCTAGGCGCTAGCCGTGCTACATAGTCCTCGACTGATACAGCACGTTAAAAGGAATAATAATAATAATAATAATAATAATAATAATAATAATAATAATAATAATAACTTTAATGCTTTTAGTGTATTTGCGCCGGTTATTTGTATAATGTATAGTTTCTGATTCTAAACTATTAAACTTTATAGTTAAAAAATACTTAAAGTATTTCTGTATAAACTCAAAATGGTTTTAAAAAGTTCTGATTAATACTATTTTTATTGTTAATATTTTAGCTCGTTGTTTTTAAAGTTAATGTGGGATCACTCTACCCCTCATTCTTCGTCTCCACCAAGCATGGGTGCATCATAATAATAATGACTAAAAATATTCATGCCAATCTTTGTCCCCTCATGTACTGGTAAACCAGCGTGAGCAACTCGTGGGTCCCCGGCGCCGTTGGGAAACAGATTGTTCCAGAAAGCAGCATTGCCTCGCTTCGGGCCGATTAACATGCCCTGTCCTGACTCTCTCCTAGAGAATTTCTCCCCATCCGCGTTGGACGAGACGCCTTTAACTTGAGAAAAGTATGTCTCACCACCCGCACAGTCGTCATGGAGATAGGCGAAAATACTGACCATCCGGTTGTATGGCATGTTGCGGCATTCTAATGTTATATGCTGTATTCCGGGGCTTATCAAACCAGTCCATATGGGTACGGAATTGCTCGCTGGGCTCGTATTTGATAATTTGAATCTTTTCGGTTTCGATGTGCTGAATGTTGCCGAGGATGGACTTCATCCTTTGTAACAGGCACAGGCCGACAGTATCATTTCGCGGAACCATGGCGGACTGTGACGTTCGAAACTCCGTATCAATAACTGTTTCCAAGTTCTGATTATAGACGAGCGAGCCTTGAAATTCGTCTTTGCTAGTAAGGTTGCAAGCAATCAGCCAAGTATTCGATCACCTCGCGAAGCATCTGGTGAGTGATGTATATCTTTACCTCTGTTCAAGAAAGTATCTCACTTCTGTCTCTTTCAGGAAATTGTTGATGTATATTATCAAGGGTTCAACTGAGAGAATTTCGATTGTGAAGTCATGCACACAGTCGTAGTCATGTTTCATGGCTAGCGGTACTGTCTCGGAGACCCTATTGAGGATGCGGGATATGCCAATTGAGATAGGTAAAGACTTCCATATGCGAACAAAGTTCATGAGAACCAAACTCAGAGGAACTAGCAGCAACGTGTAACGACGCTAGAACACTACAGGCTGAGTAGAGGTATATGGGAGTATGTATCTTAGGCTAATAGTAGCATTCTAAGAGGTCTACTACGAAGGATATAAAAAACATAGAGAAAGAAATAATCTTGTAGACATAAGAAGCGCCTTTTATATCCCTCTCTATATCCTTCCGGAGTCCGTGTCGTACCTAGGTCCGTAAGGGATATGAGTGCCATGTCCGAAGGGGGTCCGTATGGGCTCTCCCCCATCTTGGGTCCGTACCTTGCCACGTGATCAGGAGTCCATATGCCTTCGATTGTTACACAACGATGTCTTCAAACGGTAAACCTATGTACATCGGGGGCGACTTTAGTATGTTGAACATCAATATCAAATGGTGTTGCTCGGCTTACCATGTCGAAGTAATAGAACCGATAGGAATCATATATATGGCGGTCACAATTCAGAGAGATAGAAATAAGGGCAACAATTAAGGCGAGGAGATGACTAGGCATTTATTTGTCCTAGGCCGGCTTGCAAGATTGTTAGACCGAGTACCCAAGGGAGTAGCAGTGAAGTGAGATGATATCTACCGGTTTCTCCAATGGCGACCATCATACATACAGTGCCCCACACTAAATAAGGGCCCACCTCGCGTACATGAACACGAAAATTCGCGCTTCCCACATTTTACTTCTTCAACATCTTTTAATTATGCCACCTCAACGTACTCCGTTACGTACAATTGATGAGAATAAGGTTCGTGGTATAAATACTAGTCCTTATTCAAGAGGAAAAATGGTTAGGGCCAAAATTGCTAGTATGTCGCAACGTCAAATTGCAGAAGTAATACAAAGCTCGCGACAAGCTGTAAAAAGTGCTATTCGACTTGATTTTTTTAACACTAATAGCTATTCGTTAGGCCGACTAAATGCTCTAGCGACATATTCAGAACGAAATCGTCGATATATGCTACGTAGCTTACGATTAAAGCTTAAGTTTACGTTTAAAAAGCGTCGGAAAAATACTAAGCTGGAAATAAGCAACACTTACATTAAAAGCATAGCACGAAACAATAACCTGTATTACTAGCGTGCTAAACGTCGCTCAGAGCTTAGTAAAGCTAATGCGGAAAATCGACTACTTTGGAACAAGTGCCGGCGTTACTGGAATGTCGATAAGTAGCGCGATTACATGTAGTTTAATAAGTGTTTCGCAAAGCGAAATAAAAAGTTAAAACAAGTCTAAGTATTTAGCTGTTTTTCTGAAAAATAAAAGCTTTCGATAGTATCAACTTATAAAAAAAGTAAAAACTTTCGAGTTATAGTATAAAGCATATTTTGGAGTAGTAGCAAAAAGTTAAAATTATATATTTTAAATCGAGACTTTAAGTCGAAGAAGCATAGCTATTCCGCAAACTTTTACTTAAATGTACTCGACAACAATTTACTCGAATTTTACAAAAATAGCCTTATTTTCATGCAAGATAACGCACCTATTTATACTGCTCGTAAAGTTAAAAAATAGTTTACAGATTATAAGATATTGACGACTAGCTAGCTACTTTGTTCACTTGACTTGAACTTTATTGAGCATACGTAAAAAGCTTTTAAAAAGAAAGTAATAGAAATGTTTCCAAAAGTCTGGAAAACGAATTCTTACGGAGAAAAAGCTATTAAAGCTATAAAAAAAGCGTTGAAAGCTGCCTGGGATGCTCTTTTTGATTCATTGTTTGAAAGCTTAGTAGCTAGTATGCCTAATGTAACGACGCAAGGAATCACGGGCTAGAATAGAGGCATATGGGAGTGCGTACAATAGGCTGATCGTGATTGCCTTATAGGTCTAAAGTACTAAGGATACAAAAACATGAAGAGCAACTGTAGAGGATATAAACAGGCCTTTATATAGGCGACTTCGAGTCTACCTCGTATTAAGTCTGAAACCCTTTATACTCTGATTACTACTTTTTGCTTTTGTATTTTGACTTTCGCGCCGTGCTTTAGGCTTACCGATTGTTACATTACTTTTTTTTTTAAAAAAAGTTTGCTTTTAAGCTTCGAAATAAAATAGTTCGGTAGTAATTCGGTAAAGTTCCGGTGTTAAGAAATTTCTTAATTTAGTGTACAATACTAAGCGAGCTTAACAACAGAATAGTATTTCGCAACAATAGTAACTTCTGTAAGTTACTATTACAATAAAAACTATTTAAAATTGCTTTAATATTGTAAAAACAGTTATAATAAAGTTTTTTGTGCTTTTTAAGAATATAAATAACTTTACTTTTTTTTATTTTTATTTTTATTTTTTTTACTAACAACAACTATTATTTGTAAGTTTGCTTTAACGGAAAAGTTTCGGTATAAATTTTAGTACTAATACTTGTAAATTATGTTTTTACTTACTTTACTTAGCGTATTAGCTGCGGCTTACTGTATATACTGTTTTTGCTGCTTTCGAGCAAAAAAAAATAATAAAAAGCATTAATGCTTGTTTAGTCGGCTTTTTTCGAAAAAGTATAATTATTGTACCGCATAAAATGCTTTTTGCGTACTTGTAAATTCTCGAATTTTATTCGTATTTTTTACTTGTTTACTTTTAGCTAGATCCTGTAATACGTGTTTACTGAATTTGCTGCTTTTCAAGCAGTACAAAATGCTTAAATCCGCGCTGTAACAGCAGCACTAAATAAAATCGTGTCGGTTAGCTTAGCGTTTATACTTCGGACGCAGTTCGACATAAGCTTTGCTTTGTTAAAAAAAACTCGTGCTTTCCGGTCCGAAATAGCGAATATATTAATAGTAAATCGTTCGTATTTTATTCGACTCGGTTTAACTTTAATTAAAAGCTTTATAAACTTAAAAAAGTTGTAGTTGCAGTGCAAGCTTCCGTAGTTAGTATAACTGCCGTTCGGCGTATTATCGGTCGTGTTACTAAAAAAAAAAGTCGGAAAAATAGCCGAGTAAATTTTTTCCGAGTTGCTAACTTATATAAAAATAAAAACAAGAAAAAAAACGAAAAAAAAATAAAAGTAAAAATAAAGATTCCGGCGAAACTTACTAAAGCGAAAAAAAAAGATTTTGTAACTAAATAAAAAAGTGTTAAGCTTTGTTTCGGAAAGCAAGTCAGCATTTTTGTAGTATAAATTTCGACAGTGTTTATTTGCGAAAATAGTTTTTTGTAGCGAAATCGGTTTAGTGTTACTAAAAAGTTTATACTGCAAAAATCGTTAACTTAAGCTTTAAATTAAAAAGTATTAAATTGCTAATTGAATTGCTTTGCTTGTATTATAAATTGTACTGTAATTTGTAATATATAATTAAAGTCGGAAAGTTGTCGAAAAAAATTCAGTATTTAAACCCGGTCGTTTGCTAAGTAATTGTAATTTTTTTGGCTAGATTTCTAAGCTGTAATTTATTTCGCAAACTTACGAAAAAGCTTTAGTAAGCGAAAGTTTTGTATATAAAAGTCGCGAATTTTGTAAAGTGACTTTATAAAGTTAAAAGCAAAATACTATTCAAAGTCCGAATTGTAGCCGATTTAGCTGATTTAATATTTTAAAACGTTTTTAATTTTGCGTACTGCTTTAATATTGTTAACTTTTTTTTTTTTTTTTTCAGCAATTAGCTTTGCTTTAAACTTAGGATTTTTTTAGCCCGGTAACGAATTGTTTGGATTTTTAGTTAATACGTTAAAAAAAAAAACGTTATAAATTTTTGATTTAGCAAACAAAACAAGCTTGTAAATGTTATTTACTTGTTCGATAATTTTAAAAAAACTTATTTACTATTCGGCTAGCTTTCGGCTAAACTTATAGTTTTTTAAATTTATTGTAAACAAATAAACTTTATTCGTAACTTTTTAGTCGATAGCTTTTCGATGTTTGTTTACCGACGAAAACATGCGTTTCTGAACTTTTATTATGTTCGCTTTTGCTAGCTTTTATAATTTTTTTATGCGATTAGCTAGTTTTCGTGCATTTTCGTAATTTAGCTTTTTTAATAAAGTATTAGCTTTAAGCGTATTCTAGTTTTAACTCGTTCGAAAATCGACTCCGAACTTAAACTAGTACAAAACTATTTTAATAAAAAAGTGTAAAAAAGTTATTTATGCTTTGTTAATTATAAAAAGTAGCTCGCTTTAATTGTTTTAATAGTAATTAACAAAAAGTCGAAGCTTTTAATCGATATATTTGTTTATAATTTCCGTTTAGCCGTTTGTTTGCTTATAATAAACCGTCGAAAGCTTAATTTTAACTTTAATAATTCTACAAAACTTATTTTAAAAAAAAAATACAAATTAAAAACTTTTATTAAAAACTATCGACTTCGAAGTATATCCGAATCGGTATATTTACTGAAAAAAAAAAGTCGCTACGCTACAAGCGTCGATTTTTTTGTAACAAAAAATTATTACTGTATTTTTTTTTAACTGATTAATAAAAACCAGAATAGTATTAAAGCTGTGTTTATTTGTAAAAAACTTTTTAAAGTTTATACAAAAATGCTGTATCAGATATACGAGCACCGATAAAAAGTGTAACAAGCTTTGTTGTTTAGTTTAGTTAATATAAGCTGTTTTGCAAATTTTACAATTAGCAACGTATCGTTTACAGTTTGCATTTATGCCGATTTAATAGTACTTAAAAACAAACAACTAATAAGTTTTAGTTTTATTTAAGTGTGCGCTAAAAAGTTGACTATGCGCTTTTTGAATAAAGCAAGTACAAAAAAAAGTATTTCAAAATACATACAGTTTTTTTTTGTATAGTAGTAATTCGTTTTCGAAATAATAACTTTTAAGTAAAGTTTTTTGTAAGTTTAAAAAAAACTTACAGTTAGCTTGTTGTAGTTTAGCTACTAGCTTTAAAAAGTCTAAAAAAAGTTTCGGAAAAGTTTCGAAGTTTAATAAAAAAATATTTATTGCGAACATATATAGCTCGGCTAGTTCAGCATTAATTAACGAATTAAAACAATAAAATCCGAAAAGTATTTTAAAACAGTTATTTTTTTAGCTTTTTTTTATACAGCTACATTTTGTTTTTTTCGGCTAAAAATATCGGCTTTAAAATTGTTTTTGCTTAATGTATACATAATCTTAAAATTGAAGTCGAAAAAAAACTTTATTTAGTATACTTGCTTAACTGTAAGCACTTTAGTAGTTATAAAATATTTTAATAACTTGTAGTTCGAGTAAACGCTAACTTAACTTTAAACCGACATAAGCTCAAAACGCTATTTACGAAACGTTTTTACAATAGCGTATAGCTTTTTGTCGTGAATTTTTCAGTTTATTTTATAACTTGTTAAAACGTGTAAATAAAAACCGACAAAATACTATTAGCTGTTAAAGTGTTTTTAAAAAATAATACTCGCAATAACTTTATTCGAAAAATCCGTTTTTAGCTTCGTAAAAAGTTCGAAATCGAAATAATAAATAGCTTGTACTGTTAGTAAACTTTTCTGCAGATTTTCGAACGTTTAGTTATATTTTTTTAACTATATAAACAGTTCCGTAAAATGTGTAATAGTTGTTAATAGCTTAACAATCAAGCTAAAATTACGTATAAACTGTTAGTAAAATCTGCAAAATCCTAAAAAAAACTTTATACTCGTAACAGTAGTAAGTCGAGCTTAGTTTCGTAAAAGCTTTGTTTTATTAAAATTTACTTTTAGTTCGTTAATAGTTAAAATGTATTTTAAATACTTAATTCTAGTAACGTAAAACTCGCATTTAGCGATGTCGGCTTAAAGTCCGGCATTACAAAGTTTTTGCAACATTTTTTTAACGTGCTCGACATAAATAGTAAAGTTTTTAAAATAAATAAAAATATCGTTGAAGTATACTATATAAAAGTTATTTAAATATTTTATTAAAACGTCGTTTATGTATCGCTAATACGTAACAAGTCTATTTGTAAAGCTAAAAAATAACACTTTGTACTTGTAAAATTCGTAACGAGTTTTAAACGTCGTGTATTTTTCAAAGTCGAAATTTATTCGGATTCTGTAAAATGTTTAACAAATATCGAGCTTTGTAAATATTTTAGTTTTTAACACTCGGCTTAACAATTTATTAATTCTGAAAATAAAGTAAAAGTCGTTTTAAGTTAAAGTATTAAGCTTTTTGTAGTCGATACAAAAACGCAAGCTGCCGTTAAGTTTTTTAACAAATAAAACAAAAAACGCGAAAAGGTTTTTGCTATAAGCAATAAACTTTTTGCTTAAATGCTTTAACAAGTACTTTTTTACCGTTTTTAGCTTTTTAGCGGATTGTTAATATAAAAAGAAAAAATAGCTAAACAAAAAAGCTTTTAACTAAATTTTGTAGTTATATAAACGATAAAAAAGTAGCGTATTCGAAACTATTTTAAAAAATACATTTTAAAACAAATTATATAATTTAAGTAGTTTAAAGCAAATCAGCTGTTCGGTTTTTATATTTTTAGCAGCTTTTAGTTTTTTAATAATCCGGTTTATTTCGTATAAGCTAGTTTAAAAAAACTTAGTGCTACTAGATTTCATGTTAAAGTATAGCGCGTTAGCGCTAATTTGACAAATGTCGACTACTTTAAAAAACTTAAAAATTTGTAATTTAGCTTTTTTTAAAATCGAAAAATGTTCGTGTAAAATACGAAAAAAATTCGAAGTTTAGTACTTCGAATAAAAGCTATAAAAATAGAATTCCGGGATTTTCGCATTTTTTTTACTTGATTTATTTTTAAAGCTTAATTTTTTCGGTTTGTATTTATTTAGTAATTGCTATAAGCATTAATTAACTTTTTGGATTTATAAAAAATTATTAGTTTTTTAGACTATTATTATTATTATTATTATTCCTTTTAACGTGCTGTATTAGTCGAGGACTATGTAGCACGGCTAGCGCCTAGGCGCTAGCGTTCCTATCTAGTTTATGTACAGGCAATAGTAGTAGTCAATCTATTCCAGTAAGTGTTGAGGGTCTAGCCCTAGTTGTAGCAAAACAAATGAAAATCGCAAAATCATAACGAACGTCTAATCTTCTCCTTCTAGCTCCCCTAGCTCTTCTAGCTCTCGCTCCCGCTCTAGCCTATTCAGGTGGTTCCGTCTAGTACAGACGCTAGTCGTTTTGAGGAACGCTAGCGTCTTTTCAATGCCGATTGTTGTATGCAGTAGTAAGGCCATTGTAAGCCTGTTTCCTCCAAGGTCGTTTTTAAGCTTTGATCTAGCTAAAACTAGTTTAGGATCATTACAGCTAAGTAGCAAATGCTGAGCTGTTTCCTTCGTTCCGCACACGCACTTGTCAGACGTCACATGACCTAGTTTGTGCAAATATGATCGAATATAGCCATGGCCGAGCTTCAGCTGAAATAGCGAGCTGGCTAGCTCTCTAGTCGTTCCGCGCGGTAGTTGTATTTTTGACTTGATTTTCCACGGAAATAGCTTTTTGTACGTAAATGGATTTGTACTAGGCTTGCTGTCGTATTTTGCTAGCACATTTTTCCATTCCGCAATATTAGCTTTTTTAGCTTCGCAGCCTAATACCGCAAAACTAGTCGTTGTAGTGCTAGGTTCGATAGTTGTAGCTAGTTTAGCTAGTTTGTCGGCTTGGTCGTTTCCGTAAATATCCGTGTGCCCTGGAACCCACTTTAATGCAATACTAGCTCCTTTTTTTATTGCGTATAGCGTAGCTTCGCTAGCGCGTATTTGCTGTGATTAGCCGGGATTGTCGTTAGCTGATTTTAGCCTGTGAAGTGCGGCTTGGTTGTCGGCATAAATATTGTAGTTCTGGCCAGGCTGTGCTATTGTACTAGCGTATTCGATAACTTGTGTAATTCCTTCTAGCTCTCCGTTGTAAACTAGCTGTGATTGGCCAATATTGTCGATATTACGATGTATTGTACTAGGCCGTCCTTGATTGTCGTATTGTAGCGCAATAAAGCCGATTCCTACACTTGTCGATTCGGTGCTCGGAATCATCGACGCGTCGGAGTAGATAATTGTACTAAGGTAGCTTAAGTGATTCAAGCTAGTTTGGTGCATTGTAGTAGCGTCCTCTTTTGACAACGAGCTGATTTCGACCTTGTACGGCGTAGTGCGATTCCATGGAGCGTACTTGTAGTGTTGTATGTGCTCTAATCTAGCTAAACTAGCTAAACTAGCTGAACTAGCTGAACTAGCGATGCGTTCTAGCTGTGTGCCGGCTGTAGCTGTTTGTGTAGCTTGTCTGATAGGGTGATTTTGAGGTAGCTTCAAAGCTCGAATAGTATATTGTCGTACGCTAGCATTAAGTCGTACGCTAGCGGGATACAATGCCGATTCGACTTCCATAGGGCAAATAGGGCTAGTTCGGAAAACACCTAGTATTTTGCGTAGTGCCAGGTTCTGTAATGATTGTAATTGTCGGCTGAATTGTGCTTGACCTTTCCACCATATTACCGCTCCGTAGTCGGCCACGCTAGTCACGCAAGCGAGGCATAATTGTCGAATAGCAAAAGGACTAAGACCTTGCTCCGTATTAGCTAGTCTAGCTAGTCGATAAAAACTAGATCTAGCTTGACTAGTACGTATTGCGACGTGTTGCTTAAATGTGAGCCCTGAATCGAACCAAATGCCTAGCCAGCGTACTAGCTTTTTTGGCTGTACGACGTTGTTGTCAGGTAGTCGTAAGCTAATTGTACTAGCTAGTTTAGCTGTCGTAAAGTGGATTAGTTCAGTTTTGGCCAAATCGAATTGAATTGCATTCAAGCTCGCTAGTTCAGCTAGTTTAGCTACTTCGCGTTCTAGTATGCGTACATTTTTCCGCAAGCTAGTCGATAACGTAGTCAATGACATGTCGTCCATGTACGACACTATTTTAATCGACGAAGCTAGCTTTGCTGCTAGGTCTCGTATGTAAATCAAGAATAGTATTGGCGAAATAGGACTGCCTTGCGGAATGCCGGTATCAATTGTACTAAATTGCTCTAGTTGGTTGTCGAACGACAGTCGTAATTGTCGATTAGCTAGAAATAACGATACCCAGGAAATCAAGCTAGTCGGCATGCCGAGCTTTTGCAAAATAGCTAATAGCTGATTTTTGGCCACGTGATCGAATGCTTCTTTGATGTCTAAAAACAACGTTGTTGTTGTACGCTTTGCTAGTCGATTTTGTTGTATTTCATTTGTCAATAGCATTGCCGCGTCGATAGCTGATTTTTTCAAGCGACCTCCGATTTGCGTATTGTGCAATAAGCTAGTTGTTTCCGCTAAGTAGCTAAGTCGCTGAGCTAGTATGCGTTCGCTGATTTTGCCTAAGCAATTAAGTAGCGATATTACTCTGTATGCTGTCGGATCCGTGTAGTCAGGCTTTTGATGCTTTTTGAGTATTACACCTGTAGCTTGCTTCCAGCACTTTGGGTGATAGCCGACATGCAATAGACTAGCAAATAGTCTGTAAAATAGCTCCGGATCCGTACGATAAGCTTAGCGAATAATATCTTGATTGATTAAATCCGGACCTGGCGTTTTGCCTTTGATTTTTGCCGAGCATGCATTTTCAAGCTCCGAAATAGCTAGTTTCGGCCATTCCCACGTAGTGCTAGGTCGATAATTGTACCAAGCTAAATTAGCTGCTATAGGTGGTGGAGGAAACAGCTTGCTACGTAGCGCACTAGCTTTGCTTTGGAACGTCGTTTGGCCTGATATAGTCGGCAATCTTTCCGTTTGTCGATCCTTTGTATAAGCCATAGCTTTGTAAATTGATCGCGGATCTTCTTTTTCCAGAAATTGATTCCAATGCTTGCGTTTTGCACTTTTGATGGCCAAAAAATAGCTATTCCGAGCTACTAGATATTCTTGTTTCCGACTAGCATCCCGTGCTGGCTGTTGACTAGAATCACGTGCTAGCTGTCGTTTGCACTGTAGCATAGTTTGCCGCAATTCCCGTAGTTCGTCATTCCACCAAAGCTTGGCTTTAGCGCTAGTTTTTTGTATTGGAATCGCTAATTTTGCTGCTGTAGTAATAGCTGTTGTAAGCGATTCCGCGGCTTGATCTAAAAAATCAGTAACTAGCATATCGGAATAGCTAGTACTAGAGCTAGTACTAGAGCTAGTGCTAGCGCTAGCGTGTTGTAGGATTTGTCCGATTTCCAAATTAGAATCCTGAAGCAATTCCAAGCTGGCTGAGCTACTTTGATCAATTGTACTAAGCTGAACTAAGGCCGAACTGCTCAAAATTGAGCTATTTTTGATTTTGTTAGAAAGGTAGGTACGTGATAATAGAAGCTAATAGTAATAGCTATACGGAATCGCTCATAGAAAGCTGTATTGACTTTGACTTGTATTGATTGACTTTTTAACTTGAACTTGTTCTATTTACAAAAGAGCGGACAGGCTTATTTATACCTTATTATGCTCTACTAGCGTGAGTCATAGCTTACGCGTCTTTAGAATTGATTTCTAATAAAAAGAATCGAAAAGATTTAAATCGAATTCGATTTGTAATAGAGTGGCGAATATGACTCATGTGGCAAATATGACTCATAGCAAAATGACTCATGTGGCGAATAAAAGATACTATCACCTAATATTGCGTAATGTTGGATTACGTAATAATCAACAGATTTCTCGAGCAAAAGCTTCGGAAAATCGAGGCCAATCAGCTAGTTGCGTATTGAATCTAGTTTGCATATTGTTGTCGAAATCCGAGCTAGTGCTAGTTCCGCGTATTGTGAAAAGGATTCCGTAGTGATCCGAGCCTAAATCAGGCAAAATTTGCCAGTCGTCGACTAGTTCAGCTAAATTGCTCGAAACTAGAGTCAGATCTAGTACCGATTCTCTAGCTAAGTGTGGCCGAAAAAAGGTGCCTTCGCCAGGCGTATTCAATAGCGCTAGTTCTTGATTTTCGATCCAATTGACTAGCTCGTCGGCATTTGAACTAGGCTTTGCTAATGGATCCCACCAAGGATGATGCGTATTAAAATCGCCTAGCAAAATCGTACTTGGCTGTAGCGTTCTAGCATACAAACACCGTTCTAGCGTTTTGGGCCCTAATCTAGCTTGGTCTGATTCATGGTAAATATTAAGAAGTTGCAATTTTGACGTTTTTTCGACAATATCGACTACAAGCATGTCAGAGTCACGTGGTGACGTGCTTGCTATAGTGACTATTGGCCGATAGCTTTTCGCTACGTAGACTAGCGTACGAGGTCGGAATGAAAGGTCGGCTGGCAAAATTTGTAGAAATGCTGAATGAGCTATTGAGCGTGTTGTCGAATAGTCTAGCTCATTGTCGGCTGGTTGCACTAGCCATGGTTCTTGAACTACTATTATATCGATTTTTAGCTCAATAGCTAGCTGAAGTGCTGATTCGGTAGCTGCAGCACTTTTGTTGAGGTTCACTTGTAAAACCTTAGTATTGCTACTAATCATGCTAATTTAGCTTAGTCGATTTAATTGAGGTAAAAACCTCGCATGTTCGATCATCAGCTGTATGATTGCTTTTGCAATTGGCGCACGTCGGCACTAAGTGAATGCATTTGGCTCCGACGGTATTGCACGTATTACAAGCATGTTGCTTGGTCACGTGACCCTCGCTACAAAGCTTGCATTTTGCTGATTTTTTGCAATGTGTGTCGATATGCCCGAATGCCTGACATTTGCCGCATTGCGTGGTCGGCGCTGTAGCATAGAATTTCTCTACGCGTACGCTGATGCCGGCGATAAATAGCCGATGTCGAATAGCTCGACTAGCTTCGTCGGCTGTAGCAAATGCGACGACGATAGATCCTGCACGTTGATTGGCCCGTTTGTCGGCTGACGACAGCCAATACGGCTTTCCGATAGGTTGTAGACCTTTATTGAAAGTCTTGATTTCGTCGATTACTAGCTCCATGCCGCTAGGCGTATTGAAGTCGGCTGTCGGGATATTGTGTAGCACGACTTTGTGCCAAGGCTCGTCGATTTGAGCTAGTTTGTACGATACTAGGTGTTGCCAAATAGCTTGTTTGTCGAGTAGATATTGTGCCGAAAATTGGCTAGTCGTAGAAACTACTAGATTTTGGCCAAGTGATTTTGTGATAGTATTGACTACCGGCTCTTTTACGCCTTTTTGAGCGAAAGCGTTGTTGAAAGCATTCCGTAATACTAGTGGCGAAAATGTGTTGTTTGCGTCTGGGGATCTGATCAAAACTAGCCTTTGCACCTTAGTTTTGCTTGGTTCAATTTTTGAAGTAGCTAGATTAGCTACTTTTGCTTTTGATCTAGGCTGAACTAGGGTCCATTCCTGAGGCTTGTTTGAAGGCATATTGCTAGCCGTAGCTATCGACGCGTACGACGGTGTCGATTTGGATGCTGTAGCTGTAGATGCTGTGGCTGCAGGTCTTGTAGCTATCGGTACTTTAGCTAATGCTTTGGCTTTGGTCTCAATTTGACGCGTGGCCGATTCTAGGTTGGCGATTTGCGACGTGATGATTGTAGACGCCGTACGCAATTTTCCTTGTTCCGTGTATTCCCTGAAAATCTCTAGCAAATCTAGTAGCTTCGATTGCTCGTCGCGTGATTGCGTAGCTAAGCTGGCTTGGATCAATAAATCACGAGCTTGTAGAACTAGCTCGCGTGCCGATTGTGATGTTGTTGTTGTTGTTGCAAAACGTGCTTGTTTCGCGTTGTTGTTATTGTCGGTTGCGGAAAAACTAAAAGCCGTACGCTTGCCGTTTTGGTTGTGATTCGGGCGGTGAAAGTTGATGCTTGAGGCAAATGCGGCAGAAAAGTTTTCCGTCGCGAAAGGATTGCTAGCAATGGGGTCGGAGCTAGGTTCTAGCTCGATAGGCCTAATAGCACTGTTGCAAATAGGCTGATTTGGTAGCTCTAAGCTAGAGCTTTCGATAGGCACATCGATCATGTCGACAGCATCACTTGGGGGTGGGCTAGAGGCGGGCGCCTCCAAAAAGGGGTCAGACGCGCTCGACATATCGACCACAACAAAGCGTTTTCTACGCGCACCACGCGTCGAGCTGGCTATTGCTGAGAGGAATAGGCTAATGAGCTAGTTCTTCAAGTATTGGAGACGTGTTTTGAACAAAATAGAGGGGGTTGAAAATTGTTGTTGTGTGTATATCTTTGAGTTGATGCCTGAAACAAATGCGGCAGAAAAATTTTCAGTCGCGAAAGCATTGCTGGCAATAGGGTCGGAGCTAAGTTCTAGCTCGATAGGCCTAATAGCACTGTTGCTAATAGGCTGATTTGGTAGCTCTAAGCTAAAGCTTTCGATAGGCACATCGATCATGTCGACAGCATCACTTGGTGGTGGGCTAGAGGCGGGCGCCTCCAAAAAGAAGTCAGACGCGCTCGACATATCGACCACAACAAAGCGTTTTCTACGCGCACCACGCGTCGAGCTGGCTATTGCTGGGAGAGATAGGCTAATGAGCTAGTTCTTCAAGTATTGGAGACGTGTTTTGAACAAAATAGAGGGGGTTGAAAATTGTTGTTGTTGAGTGAGTTTTTTAGACTATATTAAAGTCGGAAAGTATTCGAAAAGCTATATAAACTGATTTTTTGCTGAATTTAATTTGATTTTAAAGTAGCTTAACTATTTGTTACCGATAATAGCGTTTTAATTTTTTAAGTTTATAATTACAAAAAAGCAATTGTATATTCGCCGACTATTAAAAGTCAAGTATAAACGAATGTATTAAAACACACGACTAAATATTTTTTTCTGGAATTTTTTAACTAGTACAAAATAAAAAAGTTGTCGAATAAAAATATTAAAAGTATATAAAAAACGAATAGCAAAAAAACAGTTAATAAAAAAGTAACTGTTTGCTTTTGTGTTTACTAACGAGTATAACGAAATTCCGGTTTTATTTATACTAAACTAACAAAAAACTAAAAACTGTTTACTATTTATTAATTTTGTTAAGTTTAGTTTTAACAGATTACATTTGCGTAAGCTTAAAAACGAGCTTTTGCTTAAACTTCGTCGTTTTTTTTTTGGTTTTTATGCTTTTTATTTTCTACTAATTTTTTTTGCTTAAGCTCCGTATTGTTCTCGATTATTTTTTTAACTATAAAAACTTGTAAGCAGTTATTTGTAAAGTATCCAGGCTTTTTGCACTTAAAACAAGTTTTTTCTGTTGCTTTAAACAAGTCGGTTAAACTAAAATAAAAAAAAGTTTTTTTAGCAAAAATAAAAATTTTATATCGAAAAAAATAAATACTTAAACCGGAGTTCCGTGTATTTAAAACAACTACTATTAACGCTTTAAAAGCTGTCGAAAACTTTTTTGCAGTAGTTTTGTTTGTTTTAAAAGTTTTTTTTACGTATAATGCGTTAAGCTAAATAATTTTACGCGTTTTTATATCGATTGCTGTTAGCGCGCTAATTATTTCCGAGAAATCTTTTTTCTACTAGTGTGGCGGGGAACATGCTAAGAGCAAGAACAGCAACAGGATCTAGCACAAAACTCATAAGCGTGATAGCGGTGGCTGTAGCATACTAGGGAGAGCACCGGCGAGCTTAAGCTTTAAATAATAAATAAACGTCAATAGCTTATAAAAGCGTAAAATATAGGAAAGTGGAACGGTGTGTTTTATTAATAATAGTGCGCTTCCTTACCGGAAGCGCAGGTTATATACAACTTATGCTTTTCAGGTCACATAACTGACCGTTTATAAATATTACGTAACAAAGTGTAAAAAGAAAAAAAATCGTTTTTACTACATTTGTCTTTTTTTTTATACGTGCTCGCTTTAAGCACTAGTTAGTAAAAGTTTGCGTTTAGTTAAATCGAGTTTTTTTTCTTTAATATTGCTTTATAAATTGTCGTTGCATTACGTGATTCATTTTTTACTTTCGAAAGTAAATATTAACTTGCTTAGCTAGCAATAAAATATCGACTTTACTATATTACTTTTTTTTATTTTTTTTTAACTTACAACTTTACAACAACAACAACAACAATTCGATTTTTAATAATTATAATTTTTTTCGAGCAATATTATAAAAATCTAATTTATTATTTGTATAATATTCAGTTGCTTGATTTTTTGCAAGAATCAATTGTTAACTGTTCATTTTTTAATAAACTTTTTTTTACAACTACTTTTTATTCGAGCTTTTTATACAACTTTTTATTTAATTTTTTTATACTCGACTATATCGAGCATACAATTAAATCAAATAAGCTATTAGTATAAAAAAATTAAAAAGTATTTTTTTATTGCAACGTTTTTAATACGTTGTTGTTGCGCAAATCGATTTTTTGATCGGTTTTTGTTTTTACTTTTAACTTACAACTTTTTTACAATTCTTTTTTTTTTTTACACTTAATTTTTTATTTTACACTTAATTTTTTACTTTGTGCTTGTTATTAATACAAATCAAAGTTAAGTCGTTTTTTTTTTGACTTGTTTTTATTACTAATTAGTATTAAAAACAAGAATTATCGAGCAAAGTGAACTTCGCGACTACACAATTGAAAATAAAGTAAAGCGCCAGCAAAATTGCGCTAGCGAAGTTGCAACGCAAAAACTATAAGTATACTAAAAAAAAAATTTCAATTTTTATCGCTAACTGTTGTTTGTAGTTTTTTAACTACTTTTAACAGTTATACAATTAAAAACAAAGTTAAAATTCGAGCAAAACAATAAACAGTTATTTTTTTTTTTTTTCGAACAATTTTTCGGATTTTATAATAAAGTATTAAAGTGTAGTATTAAAGTAAACGGCTTTTGCATTTATCGACGTTATGTTTTTAACGTTGCTGTAGTGTTCGCAAGTCGTAGTAAATAAAGCAAAACTAAAGTACTAACAAAGCTATAAGTAAGTCGAATTACTTTTTATAATTTTTATTGCTAACTGTTATTTATAACGTTTTTTTAATTTTTAGCAATTATACAATTAAAAACAAAGTTAAAGCTTAAGCAAAACAATAAATACAGTTACTTTTTTTTTACTTTTAAACTATACTTCGAATTAAAATGTTATTTAAAAATAACGTAAAACAACAAAATAACAAGTTTTTACAGTTTAACTATATTATAGTTTTAACGTTGTTGTAATACTGCAAGTTATAGCGTTAAAAGCGTAAGTTTAAAAAAACTTAACGAATTTAATTTTAGCGCGACTACTTGCGATTAAACTGTACTAGTTAGCTTTAAAAACGTGTACGTTTTCGCTTGTATTAACTTTTTTTTTTTTAAATATAATTACTGTACAGTTTTCGAGTTTTTTCGCTGTTTTTTCGAGTCGAAAAACACTGCTAGTATAAGTTTTAATTTTCGAAAAGCAGTGTTTGTTATTTTTATTGCATTTTTTCGTTAAGCTATTTGTTTTTTTAATATAGCGATTTTTTACTTGTATTTTTACTAATTAACTATAAAAAAACTTTATTCGAAACAATTTAACGCGTTATTATTAATAGTAGTATTAAAATTGTTCGGCTTAAACGTTGCGCAATTGTTTTTTAGTTAATAAGATTTTTTATTTGTAGTTTATTTTGTTTGTTAAGCTTCGGTTGCTTTTAACAGCGAAAACAAAAATTTATTTACTAAAAAGTTTGCTTTTATAAACAAGCTTTAAAGTGTTTAACATATTGCGTTTTTTATCGCTACAAAATTGAATTTCAAGTTTTTGCATTTTGTATATCGTTTGTTTGTTAGTATTCGAAATTGTTTGTTTGTAAATTTTTAATTTTATTTCCGGAAAGCAATAAACTAAGTCCGGTTCAAGCTTGTTGTAGCTAAATATTTTCGAGTGTTATCGAATTTTTTTGTTTTTTTTTTTTGTTAATAGCGTTATAAAATCGAAACTTTTAAAATTAAAATAAACTTTTTTAAAACTAAAACTAAATTTACTAGAACTGCTAAATTTAAATTCGAATCGTAAACTATAAAAGCATTTTCGAGTTATTAAAGTATATTAAGCTTGCTAAAAGCCTGTAAAGTTGTTTTAAAACTTGAAGTTTTTTTTAAGCTATTAACTTTTACAAGCTTAAAGTTAAATTAAATGCTAAAAGTAGTTATTTTAGCGTTTTTTTTTTAAGCTTTAAAAAGTTTGCTAAAAAGCTGTATTTCGTTTAAGCTTTTTTTAATAATTTTTTGTTTTTTTTTTTCGGAGTAATTAAAGATTTTATTATTTTTTTAGCTGTTTTAATTTTTTTTACTGTAGCTTTAAAAACTTTTTATAAAGCTTTTTGTAGTTTTAAAATATATACAGCTTTAAAAACTGTTTAACTTGATTAGCTTATTTAAAAATAGCTTACTGTTTTTTTTTTTTTAATTTTTTTGTAAGCTTCTAAAAGTTGCGTTTCGTTTGCCGGTGCAATAGTTACTAAAGCTTTTTTTTTTTGTATTTATAAGTGTTTAAGTTATAACTACGACTTTTACTTATATAACGAAATGCTGAATTGTGCGCGTTTTAGCTTACGAAAAACAGAAATAAAAGCACTGTCAAAAAATTGTTGTTAAGCTAGTAAATAAAACGTGTAATAGCTAATAACAGCTGCTGTCGGCGATTCGGTTTAAAATTCGTTATAGTACTGGCTAAACCTTTTTTTTTATTGTAAAAAAGCTTTTAAGCTAGTAGTATATTAAAGCTTTAATAGTTTAAATGTTTAAAGTTTTTTATTTAAGTATATAAACTTTTTTGCGCATTCGTTATATAAAGTAAGTAAACGACGAATTGCTGCTTTTTTTGTTTTTTAATATTTTCAAGCTTTTTAAGCTTAAAGCTTAAAGCGCTATTTGTTATATTATTTTTTAGCGAATAAAAATAGCTTTTTTTTTAAAAAAACAGTTTTAATTTATTTTTCGAAAAAGTTTTTTTTAACGTTGCTTTATCGAGCTTAAACTTTTTTAGCTTGTAATACTTTTTTTTATTGTTAGCGTTAAGTATTTAATATAGCTTTAACTATTTAAAGTTAAGCTTTTTATTTAAAAATATGTTGATTTTTTTAACAAAGTTATAACAAAGCACAATATTACTTTTTGCTAACAGTTTAGCTTTAATTTTATGTTTAGCATTAAAAGCTTTTTTTTTTTTTTACTATCGACAAGTTTTTTTGTGTATAGCTTTTTTAATATTTTTTTGCTTTATTTAGAATTGCTTCGTTTTTAGCTTAATAAGCTTAGTTCGGTCTGTAATTTTTTTTGTAAAAAAAGTTTTTTAAGTAAAAAATTGTGATTTTATAAGCAAAATAAACTTTCGCTTATAAACTATATAAAACAGTATATATTTTGTAAGTTTGTAAACCGTAGTACGTTTCGCAAATAAAACAGCGGCTAAATTGTTTACTTAGCTTTTTTTTAATTTAAACAAAACGTTTTTTAAAAATTTGTAGTTATGTTCAATTATTTTGTTTGCTGTCGTATAATATACAAAAACTTGAATTTTATTTATTTTTTATTTCGAAAACAATTTTAATACTTTTTTTTTAAATTCTTTTTTGCTATTTACTATTATTTTTCCGAAAATGCTATAGCGGCAAATAACGTTTTTTTAAAAAAACTTAACAACTGTAAATACTTTTTTGTTTGTAATAGCTTTTGTTTTAAACTAACTATTTATATTATTTTTAGCTACAACTAAATACTTTTTTTTTTTTTAAGCCGGTATAAACGTAATATTAACTATTTATTTTTTTATTAGCTCGTTCGACGCTGTAAAATATATAGTTTTTTTTTTTTTTTGTTAGTTTTAAACTAGCATTTTTTACAGGTTTTAACGTAACTTTTTACATCGTTGTAACAACTATACTAAAAGTATTGTTAAGAAATTTTATAGTAAGTACTTTTTCTGCTTTTATAGCTGTTTTAATAGTACACGTTGCGAAAGATTTTATTTCGGATTCGCTTGCTGTTAACTACAAGCTTAATAAATATGCTTTTTATAAGCAAACATTACAATTTTCGCTTGTAAACGCTATATTTCAGTGCTTTTTTTTTTAATTTGCGAAATTTCGGAATATTTATATTTTTAAGCTTTTTAAGCGTTGTTAAATACAGTACTATTTAAATAGATTTTTTACTGTATTTAAAACTAAAAATAAGTGTTTTGTACTCGAGTTTTTTCGAACTAAATTTTATTCCGATTTTTTTTTTGTTGCGTAAAAAAGCTACTTTGTTTTTTATTTTTTAAAATATTGCTTTTTTACTTTGTAATTCGAAATTTGTTTTAAGTTCGAAATTAGTATTTTGCTTAGTGTTAGTAACTTGTTCGGCTTTTACAAAGCATATTTTATACGCTTTTAGTTTCGCTAGTATTCAATTATTAATATTTTTGTTTTTTAAATTAGTATTTTTAAAATGTTAAAGCTTTTTTAACAGCGCGTTAACGGCTGTATACTGTTTTTCGAGTATATATCGAACTTTAAAATTAAATAGTCGTATTTAAGTAAACTATCGAGTAATTAAAGCTTTTAAGTAATTTGTAGCAGTTTTATTTAACTGTGCTACAAGTATATTTGCATTTGTTTTTAATACAAAATAAATCGCAATAATTTAAATTTGCAACTTTTTTAAAATTTTAAAAATATTTCTGTATTTTTTTTTTGTAGCGTTGTAGTTGCGCTCGGCTTTTAACTAAGTTTCGCTTTCGTATTTAGTAAGTTTAACTTTGTTTAAAACAAAGTTTTTTTAGCTTAAATATCCGTTATAGCTATTTAAACTAGTATTTACTTTTACAACAATTTTTCCGGTATTTAGTTTATAATTAATCCGAATAAATACTAGCGTTGTAATTATAGCGTTTTGTAACGTTTTTATAGCTATTTTTTAAACGTTAAGATTTTAATGCTATATAACATTTTTTTTTATTAAGTCGTAAATAAATGCTGCAATAGTGCCGAAATTTTTTACTTAAATCCGGAAATACACGTACAAACTTATAAAAGTTTTAGTTTTTGTAACGTTTTCAAGTGTTTTTTAGTTTATGATTTTAACGATTTTGTTTGCAAAAAGTTTTTTGTTTTTTAAGTTGCATACAAAACTTACAATATTTAACTTGTTTTTACAAAATTAAAACTTAAAGCTTATAAAGCTATTTGTACGTTTAATGCGTTTTAGCGTTTTGTCGAAGTTTTAAATATACTTAAAAATATACCGTTGTATTTCGAGTAACGCTTTTTTTTCGTTGTAGTTTGTATAAAGTTTTTTAACGTTTATGTTGTTTAAAAAAAGCACAGTTATTTTAAAGCAAATTGCTGCTAAAACAAGCATTATAATTTTTATATATTTTGCAACTAAATTTATAGCACTTTAAAGTAATATTGTGTATTTTAACAATTCGAGTAGTGTAAAAAATGCTGTTATATTTCTGCAAATAAAATACAACGTTATTTAATTATATTTAAAGTATAAATTAACTAAGTTTGCAATATAACATTTTGTAAATTTATTAGCAAATTCGTTTACAGAAAAAAGTAAATTCGCGTTTTTTAGTGTAACGGCATTTATAAATGTTGCAAAATTAATTAGCTTGTAGTTACCGAGCTTTTTTTTAGCAATTAAAAACTATAAATTCTAATATAGCTTATTACAGTATTTTAGTATACTGCGATTTAGTTTTTTTTTAAATATTTTTACTACTAAAAGTTTTAATATTTTCGAAATAAAAAAATTCGCTGTTTGCTATACTGTGTGTTTTATTGTTTTAATTACAATAAAAAGTAATACATTTTTATAAAATCGACTATATTTAGTTTAGTCGAACGCAAAAACTTTTTTTTTGTTAATTAAAACTTTTTTTAAAAACTTTTTTTTTGTAAACTGTAATATATTTTTAATATTTAAATTTTTCAGCTTTTTAAACGTAAGTTTTAACTTTTTAGAAATTTCCGAAAACCTGAAAATAAAATGTTTTTAATATATTTCAATTTGTTTTTAAAAAACGTTTTTTGTTTTAAACTTTTTATACTAGTTACTTTTGTTTTTTGAAACATTGCTTACTTCGTTAGTTTTATTAACTAAATAAATTTTTTTGTTTTTTGTTTTGTATACAGTATTTACGCTAAAGTATTGCGTTGTTTTTTTTTTGTAAAAAAAAAGTGTGCAATTAAAATTAAAATCTGTTTTTACAAAATTTAAAACTAAATAAGTGTTTGTGTTTTACGAATTGCTTATAAGCTTGTTTTTTTTTTTAAAAAAATAAAATTTGTTTTTAAGTTTTTTAAGTACTAAAACAAGCTGAAAGCTTTTTTAAAACATTTTTGCGTTTATTGTACAAAAGCTATTTATAGCTACGCAGTTAATTACAAATATTGCTAGTTTTCCGAATTTGTTGTATATTCGTTATTACTATTTAACTCGATTATTTCGATAGTGTTTTAAGTTCGACGTATTACAGCGTTTTTTGCGAATTTCGTTTCGGTATTTGTTTTTACTGTAATAATTAAGCCGGTTTTTAAGTTTTAAATAAAAGCAAAAACAAAACTGTTAAAAGAATTTTTAAAATAACGAAATATTACTTTAGTTTTGCGTATAAATAAAAAGTTTAAAATTAGTTTAAAACCAGAAAAGTTTATAATATAAAATCGAGTTTTTATAGTTGTATTGCTAATAGTAACCGGCAAATTGTTTATAAACTTTACAAATTTCGATATACTTTTTATAATAGTTTTTAAAACTATATTGTTGTTTCGAATAATAAAAATGTTTATTTTTGTTGTAATTTCTAGTGTTATTAAACTAATTTCGGCGCTTGTATTAAATATAGTTTTAATATTTACAAGCTTTAAACAGTCTGCTAGTGTAATAACTACTTTCGGCATAAAAAAATAAACTTTTAAATATTTCGAATAAAACTTTATTAAGCTAAAATTAACGTTAGCTGTGTTTTTGCTACAGTTTACTAGCTTTTTTAAGTTTATTATGCTTTTTTTAAATATTTGCTTAGCAATTGTATTAAAGTTAATACTAAAGCAAATTACTAGCTTTTTTAAGCTTATTATACTTTTTTTAATAAGTGTATGCTTTATTTTTTTATTTAAAGTTCTTTTTAAAGTTTTAAGCCGTTTTTTAAAAAGCAAAGCCGAATTTGCTAGCGACAGCAGTTTTTTTAAAATAAATTTTTTAAAAATCGATTTTTAAGTTATAAGTTTTGCTAACGAACTTTTATAACTGTAGCTAAGTTTAGTTAGCGTACTTATTACTGTAAGTTTTAATTTTTAAGCTTTTGTAGCTTTTCGTTTTAAACTAGCTTTTTTCGGCTTTTTAAGCTTGTTTTTAAAAAAACTTTTTTGAAAACGTATTGTTTTTAGTTGTAGTGTTTTAACTATATTGTGTTTCGTTTGTTTTTAAAGCTTTTTTTGTAATGTAAAAAGCTTAAAGTTATATAGTGTTTAACGTTTCGCTTTTTTAGTAAATAGCTTAACTTTTACAAGCTTTATTCCGGCTTTTTTTGCAATAAAGTTTTACATTTAAGCATTCGTTTTATTATTTAGCTTCGTTTTTGTTAGTATATTGTTAGTTTTACAAACGTAGATTTTTATATTGTTAACTACGCTTTTTTTCCTAGTTTAAGCTTTTTTTTTTTTAAATTAAGCTTTTTTTTTTAAAGCTCGTTTTTTATTTTTAGAAATATAGCTAAATTTAGTATTAATAGTTTGCGCTATAATTTAGTTCCGGCGCAAAAAGTCGTTGTTAAACTGTATAAGTATTAAAGTTTTTTCGGCTTTTTAAAGTTTTAAACAAATATAGTAATTTTTATTAAATTTATAAATAACGCTTAAACTAATAAATTTCGTATAGTCGTAATACTAGTTTATATATTTATAAAGCTTTTAAAGTTTTATATTACTTAATTGCTGATTTTTGCACTATTTGCAAGTATTATTATTTCGGAATTCTTTTTTTTTTAAAAATTTTTTGTAACTTACTTTATATTTTTTAGTATAATTTTTTTTTAAATAATTAAAATTAGCTATTCGAGTTTTTTGCTAAGCTCGTTTTATAACAATTTGTAAAATCTGCAAACGTTTTAAGTTTTTTGTAATATTGTTTATTTTTTAGTTTGTAACTAAACGGTTTTTTAAAAAAAAAATTTTAACAAAAAGCAATACAGCTTTGTTGCGTTTTTTTAATTTTAACATTAAAAATACCGAAAATGCCGAGCAAGTTTTTTTAAACACAAATAAAATGCTTATTTTTAAACTATTAAACTTTGTAAACAGTTTTTTTTATTTTTTGTTTTTGTACTAAATATATATTTTTTTTAATACTGCATATTTGTTTTTAACGTATTTATAAACTTTTTTGTAAAGTTTAATGCTTTTAGTACTTAGTTTTTTTAGCTTTGCTGTATATTTAAAAGCTTTTGCGCGCAGTTTATAAAGCAGTTTATATAAAAACTTAAACATTAACATTTTGTTTATAATAACTTTTTTTTTTAAGTATTTTAATTTTGCTTAGTTAAACTTTTTGCAATAAAAGTATATTTGTTTTTATGTTACATAACTTTAATTACCGATAGTTTTAAAATTTTTAACGTATTTGTCGAAGTATACAATAGTATATAAAAATTGCTTCGAGTTTTTGTACTAATACTTTTTTAACAGTTTTTGTTAAAAAGCTTTTTACGTTACAGTTAAATTATTGTATTCGCTTAGCTGTTTAATTTTTTTTTTTAGCTGTACCGAAACGTATTTTGCTGCTTTTTATTTTTATTTTTTTTTATTTTAAATTTTATAATTTTTAAAGCTTTTGTTAAAAAACTTAAAGTACGCAGTAATTTTTTTGCTACTAAAAAAAAAACTGCTATATTTTTCAAGTACCGGCATAAATTAAAAGTAAGCACGATTATATACTCGGCTCGAACTTGTAAAAGCAACCGATTGCTTTTTAAGCTTTTTATGCTTGTATGTTTTGTCGGAAAATAAGTTTGAAGTAAAATCTTTAAGCGTTACTTTAAGCTTTTTAACTGTAAATACGAATTTTAGTACAAATATAAAAAACATTGTATATAGTGTAAATACTGTAGCGTTAATAATAAACAAAAAGTTGTTTTGTTAAAAAACTTTTAAGCGTAAAAAAAAAAGTTAATGTAATTAATCGTTGCTATTAAAGCAATTTATATACTTGATAACACGTAAAAATAGCAGTACAAAAAGCTTTTTGTACTAAGTTTTTGTAACGCTTAAACTTTAATAACGTTTACTGTTTTGTTCGAAAGTTTAAAGCTTTTTTAGTAAAACTTTTATACTAAAACTTTTTTAACGGAACTTTTTTATGCCGTTAATTAGTATATAGCTTAGTTTATGCCGAAGCTTTGTAGCTTTTTGCTTTTTAGTGTAATTTTAATTACTGTACTAAATTCCGGTATTTTTAGACTTTTTACTTTTTAAATATTGTTCAAGCGCTTAGTTTTAGCGTTTGCATACTGATTTTTATTTTTAAAATATCGTTCAGAAAAGTCGCTTGCTAGCAAAAATTACTAATTGAATAAGTTTTTATAGGCTGTTGTAATGCTTTTTAAACTTTATACTGTTTTATAAAAGCTTGTAGCGTTTTTCTTTGTATTACAGAAGTATCGCTGTAGTGCTTTTTATTGAGTAGTTTGTCAGTAAAGCGTATTCGAGAAAAAAAAGAATGCCGGTGTTTTTTTTTTTGCTTTTTTGCATTATATATCGCGTTTATAAGCTTTGCTGTTGTTACAAAAAGTGCTTGATTTTTTGCGTAAGTCACTAAAAATACATGTAGCAAAAAACATGCTAAAAGCAAAAACAGCAACAGGATTTAGCACAAAACTTATAAGCGTAATAACGGTGGCTGTAGTATACTAAAAAAAGCACCGGCGAGCTTAAGCTTTAAATAATAAATAAACGTTAATAGCTTATAAAGGCGTAAAATATAGAAGGGTGGAACGGTGTGTTTTATTGATGATAGTGCGCCTTTTTACCGGAAGCGCAGGTTATATACAACTCATGCTCCTCAGGTCACATGACTGACCGCTCATGAGTATCACGTGACAGAGTGTGAAAGGAAAGAAAATCGTCCTCACCACACTAGTATTTAAAACTTACAAAAACGAGTCGAAAAGTATTCGATATTTTAGTCTACATAAAAAAGAACTATTTCGCTTTGCTTATTTTTTTTTTAATAGCTTAGCTAAAAAATCTAGCTTTAAATTAAAAAAACGTTTTTTTCGCATAGCTAACGCTTTTTATTTTTATATTATAAAACGCGTTTCGTGCTTTTTTCGTTTTATTGCCGGTAAAATAATACGTAGTTAAAAACTTTAACATTTTTTTTGCGGTTTTAAAACTTTCTAAAAACAAGTATATGTTTTCTAAGTATTTTTTAGCTTGGCTTTTAGTTGTTTTTTATACTAATGCTTTTTTTAAGCGTTTAGTCGAATAGTAGTCGAAGTTGACTTTTAAACGATTTATAACAAAAGTTTTTTATTAATAAAAAGTAAAAGTATTTTTTTTGTTTAAAAAATTTTTTTTTTTGTTAGTTCCGTTTTTTTAAAGCAAAAAAAAGTGTACGAAATTTAATTAGTATTAAAGTCGAAAATTTTAAGTAATTTTGCTCGACGATTGTTTGTTATATAGTTAGCTTTTAGCGAAAAACTATTTTTTAACAAGTGTCGTTGCAAATTTAAGTTTTTAACCGAATTTAGCGTTTTATTAAAGTTACGTACTAGATTTACAGCGAGTCGGCGTCGGTTTTAATTCCGAACTAGCCGAGTTAGTTTTGCAATTAAGTTTTACAAAACTTAAAACTTCGCGCGATTTTTTTGCTATGTTTTTTCGGCTTTATTTGCTTTTATTTTTAACGAATAAACAATACTGTGCATTTTATTAGAATTTCTGTAATTGCGAAAATTTTTCGCACGTTAAATATTACGAAGTTTAAACGAAAAAAGCTTTTAATTAAAAAACTTTTTTGCAAAAGTTTAACTGTTTTACGTTTCGTTGCTTAAAACGAAGTTTTGTAGTTGTTGTGCCGATATAATATTTTGTGTCGGTAAAGTTTCGGTAAAAAATATAAAGTGTATAAAAAAACAAAATTCCGGTTAGCTTGTAGTTACTTGTTTTTTGTCTGCAATTTTCTTTGCGCAAAAAAAGTTTTTAAAAATCTTTAATATTTTTTTTGACGTTTTTACAACGATTTTTACTAGCTGCACGTGCTAAACTAAACTTAAGCTTACTAGCTGTCCGAGAAATTTAAGAAATCTCGGCTATTTAAAAATATTTGAATTTAAATAAAACTTGCACTGAATTAAGTTCGGTATAGCAGAATAAACTCGATAAAAAGATATTATAAAAAAAGCTGTCTTCGGCTAACTAGATGTTTTTGTATAATGTAACGACGCAAAAAATCACGGGCTAGAATAAAAGCATATAAAAGTACGTACAATAAACTGATCGTGATTGCTTTATAGGTTTAAAGTACTAAAGATACAAAAACATGAAAAGCAACTGTAGAAAATATAAACAGGCCTTTATATAGGCGACTCCGAGTCTACCCCGTATTGGGTCTGAAACCCCTCATACCCTGATCACCACCCCTTGCTCCTGTATCTTGACTTCCGCGCCGTGCCTTGGGCCTACCGATTGTTACACCTGATCGAATTCAAGCCTGTATCGACGCTGAAGGCTAGCATACAAAATATTAGGTGGATTACAATAAAGAAAGTTTGAGGAATTAAGAGCATAGGGTTTACAATTCGATTCATTTGATTCTATGGTAATTAATATTGGTGGTTGTGTTTTAATTTAATATAATATGTAGTTAATTCTAATATGATTGGAGGTCGCCAAGCAATTGGGCCCTTATTTACTGTCTAGTACTGTACAATCTAAAGGTGCTTACATCTTTGGTGAATGCAAATATTGAGAATAGCTCATGCACTGCCCCGTCACGGGTAGAACTCAAAGACAGAAGCTCTTAGCGTAACACCTGAATCAGAAACTCGCACTACGGCCTTGCAACTTACGTGGGCAGTCTGAGGACCTGCTGTTTACAGATGTACAGCCCATAATTATTACTAGAGCGTTAGTAAAGTGTCGCCCTTTTAGTGGAGTTGATTTTGATGTTGTTGGTTAGTCCTGATGTTGGTTTGATTTGATTGGAGAGGTAAAGAAAAACAATTGGCTTTATTGGAAATGTAGTTGGAATGTAGTTAGATATACCAAGTGTGACACCCTACTAGCGCTCTAGTAATAATTGTTGGTGCATGGTGCGACGGGCTGACATCTACATGGAAGTGCTGGACTGTCATTCGTAATCGATGGGCATTCATGGCCAATTATTCAAGTTCGATTGACCATGATCCATGTATACCGACCGTACGATGTACAAACTAGTAATTCTCTCTATTAATTTATGGTTGCCTGTGAGAATTGAGGTATAGGCTAACCGGGACTATGAAATCGCGTATTGTGTTTGCTGCTGCTTATCTTTAATGCACCTGTGAGCCACCAGTAATCCGTAGCATGTCTGCTTGTACTCTTATTGTCTTATACCAGTTATGTATGCTGCTGTGCACAACGACAGCGATCGAACGGAGTCAGAGGTCGCAGGAAGGGAACGCAAGAGGGAGCTGAACCGAGTAGCACAACGCAACTATCATGAGTACAAAGTGGCGCAAACAACATTCCACTTCCATTGACACTGTTGTTTCACAAAGGCAACAACCAATGCAAGAGGATATATCAGCTAGAAATCGCTGCTGCACGTTCGCATTCTACTCCCGTACTCGAAATATTCTCGACAAAAACCTTCCAATTCTGACTCTCAAGCTGTTGTTGTCAGCCACGCATCGGACTCTTATAATTTGGGCCAGGGCACTTCTCAGACTGCGACCATTGACTTGGCTTCACATGATCCAGGCTACGACGACATACCTTCTGGCACCGAAATTCAACCCCAGCCGATACACCACCTCTCTCCACAGACTTCATAGCGAACAAAGCCGGACTCCGCTTCATCCTGCTATTCGCAACGGCAATGAGTCCATGACCAGGTTCCTCTTAAAGCGAAGAGCCGACATTACTTTGCGGGATAGCAATGGCTCAACGGCGCTATATTTCGCTGCAGAGTGCGGTCGGGAGAATCTTGTAAAACTTGTGCTTGAGACAGTTGTTGACCCAAATCAGACGGACTACATGGGCCGTACAGCTTTATTTGTAGCCGTTCAGAGAGAAAATGAAGGCGTAGCACAGCTGCTATTGAACAGGTCCATTGATGTGAACTTGAAGGACATGTGGGGTAATACCGCTCTTCATATTGCTGTCGAAAAAATTCTGAGGCATTGGCAACTCTACTTCTTGCAAATGGTGCCAATATCGACCTGTAGCATGCCTATTTCGTATTTCAGAGCGCTAGCATAGGTATCATATACAAGAATTGATCGGCAGCCTCGTAGGCTTTGGAGATCTAGCGAAGGAGACAAAGGCGGAACAAACCCCAAAGTCCGCCCTTCAAAAGAGATGCTGTGCTTTCAAAGTCTAATGGTAATAGTCCTTCAAGGTTTGCTAACTGACATGCCCAACATGGCAAGCAACGCACTCGAATCAGCCGGGTGGCCATCCAAGAACTCCTCCAAAATCTCCAATTCATTCCTGCTCCCTCCATACTCAAGGATCCCATGCCGAAATCGGTCCCAAGCAGCTCGAGAGCGCGGATTTTCGGCAAAGGTGGTCTGAAATAAGTTTGCGGCAAAGATCTCCGCACTACATTTTAAATATGTAAGAATTTGTAACAGAGAAAAAGAAGATAACATTTACCAAACGTAAGAGTAATATCCTGCATCATAGCCCGCAAGAAGGTGTCCATTATTGACGTGCTGGTAACTGGGATCAAGGGGGCGGAGAAACGTCAGCTTCTCATAAATATCCTTAAATAATTCTACCTCGTCGAGTTCAAGCAAAGCATCGTGGCTGGCTGGGTTGTGTACAGCCATGTCGAAAATGGCATATATACTATATTTAGGTCAATTCGGTGCTACGCTGTTATTTTTATCGAGATATGATTAACGTACAGCATGCTAAGAAGTGCGTCGACCTTGGAATTTCCACGTCGGGCAAGTCGATTTCGGAGGAGATCTTCTGGAATCTTTTCTGATGGAACATCACGCCGTGGATTATCCTTCAGCCAAGCCTCCATGTAGATCGGGTCAACTCTGGTATAGTGTCGGCTTATAGCTGTCAACTCATCCGGAAGCCAGCACCAATTTTCTAGCATCATGCCAATTCCCTCACCAAGCTCGAGGGCAACCTGAAAGCCATGGAATCTAGCATACTTCGTTCTTGCAATAAGGTCATGTATGCTGTGTCCAAGCTCTAATATTCATTAAAAAATCTTTATGAAGTAGTACAGAGTTTATTGCCTTACCATGGAATAAAGTGATGACACTATTGTGGTTCAGAAGACACCCGGTAGTTGGTGTCGAATTCTGAAAATTACACATCAATATATTCGCAGGACAAACCCTAGTACCGTCAGATTTCAGATAGCCCTTGCCACCAAGGTCAAAGTCAACACTAATTCCAACCCAATGATAACAGAGGAAGTCTTACAGGCTGAAGATTAACGCTTTGGTTTCCCTTATATTTGTTTGGGCGGCCCAAGAGGTCAGTGAATAGAAAGCCAACGAAATTCACCCTGCTCTCCAAGCGCTCATCTGATACTACCCAGGCTTCAACATCTTCATGCCAAAGAGGCTCCTTTAATTCTTCCTTGAGAATGGGCTCAAATCGTAGTTGCAGACAATCCGCAAAGATGTCTAACATGGCACTTACTGTATGGCGGAGGGGGAAGTATTCCGCAATTGCTGCGTGATCGACCTGTACCTCTTTCATAAGCAAGGCACTATAGTAGATGGAATCCCATGGCTTGAATCTCGTGTCATCGCCAACCTTCGTTGTGGAATCGCCTTGAAGACACCGCCGTTTCATGTCCGTCACCCGTTCGAAATCGACCTTCCCAAGTGGAAGCAAGATCTCCATGAGCCTGTCCATTAGCTCATCGATCCACTTAGTAGACTCTGCAGTTCTATATGGAAGTTTTGTTGCAGCGTGGCTCGTTAGACCGATCTCACGAGCGTTTTCATCTCGAAGCAAGATGACTTCTCGAAATATGGGAACATTCTTAGCAAAACGTTGTAAGCGCGTGAATTGCCATCGCCTTCGCGTTTCTGGATTATGAGCATTTCTCATAATTGTGAGATGCTTGGTGTTATGGCTGTAGAACTCCTTTCCGTCAGGTCCTGCGGGCTCCCGATCTTTCTTTGGTACACCATCTAGCTCCTCGGGTGTGAACCATTCCCCGCCATTGTATTCTCGTAAATTACGATGAAACTGAGCGCATAGCTCTTCAATCCTGTTCATTCTTTCACGCCTGCGCTGAATGCCGTTGTCATCAAGTAACCCATAGCCAAGTTCTTCATACTCTAGCAACATCCGGTCCAGAAGCTTCAAAGATTCATGGTCGAGCCTTTCGCCTCTATCCTTGACGGCTCTGACAAGGACATATAGGTCGCATCTTTTGTCAGAGAAATATTCCTGCCACATCGCCTCCCCTTTGTCAACTGCATGCTGGCACTCTAGGCTCGTAGAGCAGTATTTTAAGGCATCGATGACGGCCTTCTCGCCTGCCTGGACATTCTCGAGCTCCACAATTGGCCGAATGACGTTCTCAAAGCAAGCAGTGGAAACATTGATAGAGGCTGTGATATCGTCAATGATTTTGCGATGAGCACTAATGTGCCGAGTAAGTGTGGGAAGGATCTCCTCCGAGCCAAGGATGTGGGGAAGCGGTTGTGGAGGCATTTGCGACTGTCAACTGTATCTACCAATCATGAACCAGCTGAACAGTTGTTGAAGGGTCGGATGGGAGATATTGACTCCTTCGAGCCTGATGAAAAGGAGGGAGGAGTCTTCTTCCATCAGGCGTACAACATCTCAAGCAAAATAAGTGTAGCGAGCCAATAAATCCAGCCAGTTGTGTCCCAGTAGCAGGGGAATATCAAGTGAATTGATTCGAGGTGTTTGCGAGGATCTTATGGTACCAAGCTCGCTACACCTGTTTTGCTTGAGACGTTGTAGGCGTCAACATCCTTCCAGAATTCTGCTATCTGGGAGTTGTACAACGTATCGGGCATCAAATCAATCATCCAAACAGTCTCTGGAATTTCTGAATTCGCCATAGACCAGCAATGATCACAGAACTCCTCATCCCTCGCTTATGTAGGATCTCCTGAGGGTTGCACCACGCTACAAATTACATCGATTACCTAGAGAAGTCACAACAGAATTTCTGCCCGTCAAAGGCTAGATGATTAAAGGGGATTTAATTACTATCAATCATGGCTAAGGATCATTTGAATTTATTTAAGTCATTCCAAAGGGCGGGGGAAAGGAAATGGAGGGCGGCCGGCGGACCTATTTTTGGTAGCTAGCAGTAGCTTCGCGGAACTTGGCTTGGTCAGGAAGGGGTTTCCGCAACTTGTAGGGCGATGAAGAGGTACTACGTTGATTGGAAAGAGTCTACTTCCTTTCGTGTTCTTGAGCTGGCAGCTTTTGGTGAAGAACGGACGGACCACCACAAGACGGAATATTTCTGAGATATGACCCCGCGCTAACCCTTCAGCCCCGCTCTCGTGATCATGGATGAATGTCTACACCTACAATATCAGTTCAGATATCTCTCGCCGATCCGAAAACTTCCAGCATGAAGTTAGGCAAAGCATGCCTGCAATGTAGAGAAGGAAGCGGAGATGCGAAAAGCCTAGCACGGGTTCGGCCTGCTCCCAATGTCGGACAAGGCAGTTGCACTGTTCTAGTCTCTCACATGGTCAGACTACGGAGACAAAGGCGTTGCGGCCTGCCCTAGATCCTATTGATACGGACCAAGGATTACCACCGCTTGGTGTTATAGAAGAAGCGCTTAATATGTATTTTTTGTATATCCACGACAAACCACATTCCTTATTTCATGAAGCTTCCCTACGGGAATGTGTCCGCAAACGTACTGTTTCTCGTCCTGTTCTTTTTGGAATCCTGGGCTTAGCCAGCCGGTAAACAGTCTTTTCGCCCATCGCTATCTTTGGAGTACACAGGAGAATTGTAGCTTATATTTCTATTTACAGATTCTCCTCCGATCCTGACATCCTCTCGAGAGCCAAATTCTATGCCTCGCAGGCTAAAAGGTACCTGAAAGACGACCTCGAGAACATATGTCTTCAGAACATTCAAGCTTGCGTTCTTATAGCAAACGCTTGTGGGGCTGACACAGAAGCCAATTCTGAGTCTCTGTACTTTGGT
Source organism: Chalara sp. BL73 (assembly GCA_918026815.1). Classification (NCBI taxonomy): domain Eukaryota; kingdom Fungi; phylum Ascomycota; class Leotiomycetes; order Helotiales; genus Chalara; species Chalara sp. BL73. The sequence goes on along the minus strand of CAKJVC010000037.1, from coordinate 183,437 downwards.
AAGATATGTCCCGGATTCATCGTCACCAGCTGTGCAGTTGACCGGAAGCCTTGCTAAACTCCATGTCAGCTATCGCAAATCGCATCGCACAGCTGCTCAAGATCTCAAAGAAGGACCCAAATGATGACATTATCATCCGCGAGACAAAGTATCGCGTATGGTGGACGCTCTATCTTATTGACAGATGGGCTAGCGCAGGGCTTGGACTGGCCCGTCAATTTCACAGCACGGAACCCCAACCACCTCTGCCCCTGGATGAATTTATGTTTCAACAGCTGAGATGCGGAGATGAAATCCTGGACGATGCTTCAAGAGTCCCAGGGATCTGGGCACATATGATCAGCCTGGTCCACATCTTTGGCCACATCCAGGACTTCAACCGGCAGCTCGTGGAACAGGACGAGTGGGATGGCGACGCAATCGAAGTTGCCGCTCATGAACTGGCAGAGCAGATGACGGCATACGAACAAAATCTCCCCGAACACGTCCGCTTTTCTCTTGAAAACCTCGACGCACAAATCGCCAAAGGCTCAGGGCGGACCTTTATAGCCCTGCACCTCGGCTACCACCATTACGCTACGTTGCTGTATTACCAGTATCTCGATCGTCACCGCCCCCTTAAACCACGCGTTAGGATCTATGCAGAGCGCTGTAAATACCATGCTGCCGCCTACTCCGATCTAATCTCTCTTTCCCGCAGCCACGGACAAGCAGAGGCTCTCTACAACATCGTCGGCCACATGACGGTTGTGTCGTCCTCTGTCCTTCTACACACCCTGCTCTTCGGCGATGACCATGAGCTCCTGCCTGCGCGTCGCCGACTTGAATCGAACTTTGAGGCCCTGGTAGAATTGCGCACCTTCTGGCCTAGTGTAGAGTTGATGGTGAGTAAGATCAACATGTATAAGTGGCAAATGCTAATCTTGCTGGATGGCGGCACAGACAAATCGGTTGATAACATTCCAGAATTCCTGCTTAGAGTCTGTGGCTCTGGACACTCATCGAGTTGATAAGTGGATGCTTAAGTTTTTACTCGAGCACGCCTTAAGTCTGGACACGAAGGCCGTCTTTAATCAAACAGCCGATGCGAGTCCTGCTTCGCGTCTGCTGCCTTCTATGGATGTTTTTGAGCGAAGCCGTGTTACAGAGCAGATTATCAGAGATGTGCAGGCTGCGTTACAGTAGTTTTAATACTAAAAGACATAAATAGCGTATGATGCGTGTATTCCATCAAAATCGTTAATCTATATGACAGAGACAACGAATCCGGGCGACTTATGGGTTATAACATAACTCGCTGTCGGCTTTCTAGAGTCTTCCTAGGCAAATTCCAGCTCTTGCATAGCACCTTTCTGGGAACTAGACTTCACATCCAAGACTTGCTTCCCGGCGACGTTCGCCGAATCTCCATCGAACAACCGAGCAATCTCCTCCAACGCTGGTCCTCGTGTCTCGACAAACAAGAACCAGATGCATAAGCATTCAATAACCAAGATAGCGATATACACGAAATAAAATTTCCACGCCAAGTCTTCCAGCCCGATCGGATTCACTATGAATGCATTAGAAATCAAGTTTGGTTCACTTGAGATGGCTGGGGAGGTACTAACCATATTGGTTGAAGACGGATGCAGAAGCTGTCAAGGCAAAATTGATTGCTAGGCCCTTCGCACGAATGTTGAAAGGCAAGATCTCTGCACAATAGGCGACGGTCAAGCCAGGCCAGGCAAAACCTGCGACACCGTAAAACAAGAAGATCATAGCAATCACTGCGCTGCCTGCTGCTGTATTCCCTGTTTGTGCATAGACGGCAGAGCATCTAATTTATTGTTAGGCCTCACTCATCCAACGATTTAAAAGCAGAGATAGATGGCTTACCCAGTCCAGATAGAAAAGGAGATTAACATCCCGACAGCTGCGGTCATGAAGAGCATGCGTCGGCCGAGCTTGTCAACTAAGAAGGAGAACGCTAGGGCAACGAGGAAGGACCATATCTGAAGTCCGCCATTGATAAGCGATTGGTTGTAGGAGCTAGTGATGCCGACAGACTCGAGAATACTGTGTAAATAATACGACACCAGACCATTACCTGAGCACTGGGAGAAGAAGGAGACGAGGGCGATGAGGAGAAGTCGCTTTCTGTTTCCAGGTGTCTTCAAGAAAACCGTCCAGCCATGCTTAGAATTGAGCTTCTCGAGGCGAATGGTCTCCTGGATCTCATGGAACTCCGCTTTGACAAAGTGCTCGTTTGCATTGCCATTTGCGTGATACTATTTATACATTAGCCACAGCCTTGAAGGTGGAATGAATTCTCTGATGCAGGGTTGCATACCTTAACCAAAATTGCAAATGCTTCATCGGGGCGGTCCTTTGAGCAGAGCCAGCGGGGGCTCTCCGGTAGAAACCAGATGAAAGCCATTTGGATGAATGGCATGATGGCTTGTGCTCCAACAGGAATCCGCCATGCTTTATCTGTAGTATAATTGACTGTCCCAAACACCGTCCAAGCAGCAACAATAGACCCAACATACTATAAGATGGATCAGTCCTATAGTTTGATATAAGGAACAGGGAGCTGATATACCCAAAGAGTATTGTACCTGTGAGAATATTAGTTAATCTGCCTTGCTGGATGTATCGATTACTCTTACATAGTCGTCAATTTACCACGATGTTGCGGATAAGCAAGCTCTAGGATTAAAAGAGGAGCAGACCCTTGGGCGAGGTTTGAGCTGTCTAAGGTCAGTACAGAAAATAAGAGAGGGAAGGCTAAACTTACCCCAAACCAACAAGGAATCGTCCTCCAATGAACATGCCTTCTCTATCGCTGGCAGGAACGACTAAGTATGGTCAGCGAGTGATATTTGTATATAGCATTGGCCCGTATTTTATTATACCTTGCAAAATAGTTCCGAGGAATATGACGATCAAACCAGCGGTGACGCCGCCGCGACGACCGAGAAAGTCGGCGGCATAGCTGCTGAAGAAGAGGGCGCAAACGCCGCCGATGTTCTGGATTGCAGTGAAGAGACCAAGCCTCGATCCCGAGGGGTGGTTAAAGTCTTGATTCCGAGTCAGACGCTCTTTTGCCCAATGCATGTTCTGGAAGCGACTTACACGCCTGCCACGGCTCCATGGTCTGCAAGCCGTTCAGGAGACTGCCATCGTACCCGTTGATTGTCGAACCCAGGAAGAGGATGGGCATCATGAGATACAGCTTTCGAAGGCCCGGATGCCTCCACCAAGTGACCTCGGGGACATGAAGGCCGCCCTGCAACTCATGGGCATAGTCGTCGGATGTTGCCTCATATTGAGCGTCAACCTTGCCATGGCCGTCTTTCTCCATGGTCGTCAGTGAATTGGGGAAACTAAAGAGGGCGATGAAGTGGTCGGAGGGTGGTGGTGCAGTAAGTATTCTGGATAAAGAAGATTGGGGTAGAAATGGAGAGGATAGATTCCATTGACATGCATGGTGCAGGAAATCCTCAGTGCTTTATAGATTGGGGTTGACGACATGGGGTATAAGGGGTGGAAACTTTTATGAGGAAGAGAGACAGACAATTCTCGATGGGGTGCTTGCGTTGGTATTGGCGTTACAGGGGAGGGTTAATCGTGGGGAATCCTTGCTAGTTCAGAACAGGGGCCGATGTTCAGATGCCCCCATTGGTGGATCCTGGGATGTGGATGTCTTTCAAGAGGTTAAGCGACCCCATGGCCTGGAATTTCATCCAATAGGAGCGCTGGATTCCCGGTGTTGCCTTTTCCGCTGTCGTTTCCTGTAGCGGAGAGGAGAGGACCGTACCACCATTCACTCCCCATGGGGTTCCTAGTGCAGAGGAGGCGGGTGCTGGGGCTGGTGCTGGTGAATACGCCACACCAACTAGCTGGAGTAGCATCCAACGAGAAACGTTGATTCCCGGGGTGCTAGTTTGCCCCTGGGGACTAACCCGGAGTTTGATCCAATCACAATAGCCCATTCCCGGGCCGCTTTTCTGAGTTGAAAAAAAAGGTCTCGTTCCCCGAGGATTACCCAATACCACGCATATCGGACGTATCAAATATCAAATCAAACTCGTAATTCCCAACTTCCCTCGTCACCGACCTACCTTCTATCATACATGTGCGGGAGCATGAATGACCAAAAAGTGGGTGACCTTGCATATCTGTTGCCTCGCCCGCCCTCCCATTCTTCTTCATCTGTCGTTCTCCCCATCGAGATCACAACCCCCATGATTTGAACCTAAACGCTCCAAATCTATATAAGCTTGAAACCAGCCTTTGGCTATCAATTTCCCACCCTCTTTCCCATCAACCTCTTGAGCGTGACAATTAATCTGCTTCCTTCGCAAACCATTAGCCACCTAAACATGGAGCAGCAAACATCTTCACTGCCGCGGCTTGTAAAAACCGAGACAGCATGGCAGCTACACGTCGACGGCAAACCATATTTGGTGCTGGGTGGAGAGCTCCAGAACTCGTCTCTCACATCCGCAGCATACATGGACACGGTCTGGCAAAAGATGGCAGATACGGGCTATAATACTCTCCTGGGATGTGTGACATGGGAGGACATTGAGCCCCAGGAAGGTGAGTTCGACTTTTCCGAGCTAGATTCAGTCATAGCTGGGGCACGAGCTCATGGGATTCGGCTCGTTCTCTTATGGTTTGGCTCGTTTAAGAATGGTATGTATTCAGGCATTCTGCGATGCGTTTACTTCTGATGTGTCCTTAGGCATTTCGACATATGCTCCGTCTTGGGTTAAAAAGAACACGAAGCGCTTCCCACGGATGCATCAGCAACAAGGGGATCGCTCAGATAGCAGAATTATAACAACAGATGTGTTATCGATTTTCCATACTGAATCTCAGAAAGCTGACACGAAAGCCTTCACGACATTGATGCGCCACCTAAAGGAGGTGGACCAACACCACACTGTGATTATGGTTCAAGTAGAGAATGAAATAGGATTACTTGGAGATTCACGAGATCGGAGCACAGCCGCCAACAAAATATTTGAAGCCCCTGTACCCAGCAGCCTTGTTAAATATCTCATTCAAGATTGGGATAACCTCCACGTTGATTTCATAGCCAAGTTTCCTGAGCTCAAGGTCACCTTAGAAAGCGAGGCATCGAAACCCAGTTCGAACTCGTGGGAGACACTATTTGGGAAAAGCAAGGCTACGGATGAGCTATTTATGGCGTATCATTACGCACTATATGTTGAACAAGTTGCTTCAGCTGGGACGAATGAATATCCTTTACCTCTCTACACTAACGTGTGGCAGAATTACGCCGGAGACGACTCTTCCAATGACTTTCCAATCGTCGCCGGTGGCGGAGGCGACCCTGGTGATTACCCTTCAGGAGGAGGGGTTAGCAATGTCATCGATATCTGGCACAAGTTTGCTCCATCCCTTAGCTTTATCGCTCCAGACATTTACCTCAACGACTATGCTAGCTCCTGCAAAAAATATCGCCATAATGGACAGGCTCTATTCATTCCGGAGCAGCGGAGAGATGAGTATGGGGCGAGAAGAATCTGGACCGCTTTTGGCAGCTATCAAGCTATAGGTACAAGCCCATTCGGCGTCGACACGCTTGAGCCAGCTACAGCTGCATTCACAAGGCATTACAAGCTACTCGGCTCTGTTTCTCAAATTGTCCTTGAAGCACAACGGAAGCCAAATAGTTGCATCGGCTTCTATTTCGACGAGCTACACGCAGACGGCAGCGATCCTAGCTCCCCTACAATCGCCAATTTCGGCGACTATCAAGTCACCATCGAGCGCACCTTCGTCTTTGGGAAGGCTGGTCCTGGAGCAGGAATGTTGATTTACCAAGGTGCTAGTAAGTTCCTGCTCATTGGCTGGGGTTTCCAGGCGGTCTTCAAATCGCTCTCGCCGACATCAACGTTTACGGGTATTCTGAGCTTCGTAGAGAAAAGTGTGGTAGATGTGGCGAAGGGGACGCTGAAGACGGAAAGGAAGCTAAACGGCGATGAGACGCGGAGTGGAAAGTTTTGCATGATGCCTAACGAGGACCCCGACTATGGCGGCTTCCCAATTTGTGTCACTATCCCTGCCCGGACTATGATTGCTGAGGTTGAAGTGTACTCGATTGAGGAGGATGCAGATCAGGTCTGATGTAGAGATAAGATATTTAATAAGGGCATGCTTAATCTCTTGTGCTGATTTCGTAAACTGAGTGGTAGAACCCCATGAGAAATCTGATGCAAAGATGAACTTTGCAGATTTCCTGGGGAGCCAGAGCACCAGTCTTCTTTTCTTTTACAAGGCACTTCGCAACGACGATCTCCCGATGCCAGGTGATCTCGATTTACCCTTTTATTCTTAAAGAAAGACGAAAACCCCAGATTCTCACGGCTAAGGTAATGGTGACCGAAAGCGGTGCTGAATTTCCTCGGACTATGGCTTGTGTGAAAATACGTTGATATAAGTTTTTCAACGATATGAGACCTATTCCTCACTCGCCCCTCCCGAATATTCTACGATTGCCTAGTCATCATGCGCTGTACCAGTTATCTCGGAATTTGCTCTATTCGCATCCGTATACGCCTCCCCCTGACTAGATGTACCAGGTATCCCTTATCGAAGATCCGATCTACAGTTCGTGTCTTACTCCGCTCTTTGATGGGCTCTCAGGCTGCGCAGGTATATAGACTCGTGAAATTCCCTAGAGGCGTGGCTTGCCGTGGACCTCAGCGCATTGCGGGGGGCGTGAGATCCGCACGGCACATAATTCCCTGATGTAGTGTAGCCTGTCTGTAAGGTAATTAATTTCTAGCTTTCCTTTCCTTTTTAAGCGCTAAAGTACCAAACCTATCTACTGTGGCAACGATAAAGCGAATAACTACTTGTTATAATTAAGGATATCTTAAGTTCCATTTTGTGTATGGCGGCCCGTACAGAGGGAAATTAGGACCCGATAAAGTTCGCCTGGGTTTTGACAAGCTCGCTCTTGAGTTGATTTCCAGCTATCCTTCAAACATACGCTCATTGACGGTAGAATTGGTTCACTATTCAAAAGAACCTGGATTATTCCATCTCTTCCTGGACCTCCTTTTGTAAGGCCGCCTCCGTCCTTTTTTTTGGAAAAAATTGAGGAGCAATCCCCTTTACCTGCTCCCAAGTCCTTTTTGTACCCCTGCCTTTGCATCTCCGTCCATGTCCCATACCTAATATCGTAGTATCCTCTGATGGAGAGGGAATCTCAAGCGGACTTACCATTTCACCGTCTCTCTTTGTCATTGCAGATTCTTGTCCCTGCCTGATAGATGATCCCGAAGTCTGAGAGGTTCCTAGACTCCCTGGACTCGTAAACCCTCCACGGCCGCTACCATCCAGTGACGGTGATGGGGTACTCTCTCCATGCAAAGCACCACTCATAACAAGATCCGACATCTCTATACTCAGCGTGCCATCACTCGGGCCTGAGGAAGGAGAAAACTCCTGTCTCTCAAGTGTTGCATAATCTGAGTTCGACGGATTCCTCTCCCCAGCCCCATTATCAATGAGCCTAACCGAACCTTCCATTTCCGTATCTGACTCCTCTCCTCCTCCTTCGATAGGAGGGCCATTGCTAGGCCAAACCCACGGAAGCCTCTTACTTCGACCAAAGATAACCGCTCCATTAAGATTTCCAAATGGCTGAGGATGATTCTTCGTCCCTAGAGATGGTGGTAATAGTACCTGAACCCTATCACAAGACTTCAAAAGCTTGCACTCACAAGCCTCAAACAACCTGTCTGGTCTATGCCAAAATATCCCATTCGCAAGCTCCATAGGTCTAGATTCGTGATCCCCATATTTTCGACATATCTCCTTCAACGCCGACGTACAGGCTACCAGATAATCTTTACCAATCGGTACCTTTCTCCACTGCTTACAGAGAGCATTCGCGTCTCTTGCTGGCTTGATAAATTCACCGAATCCTCTTCCTATAAGAGTGATAGCCCGAATACTTCTCGTGAAATCTACCCATCCTTTCCCGCTCGATTTCAAGATCACAACACGTGGTCGTATATCATGTTGGCTATCTACTATATCCATAAAGGCGAATCCAGTAAGTTTCTCTCGGTCTGTAAATCGGAGGCTGATTGAGGGTGAAGTCAGCGCTTTGACTTCGTAGTCATAAATTTGTTCGAGGATGTGATATGCTTGTTGTACGAGGTCTTGGTATGTCCAGTTTCTAGTTGTGGTTCTGGTTTCTTCCTTTTTGGCATGTCCAGTCGCTATTGTGGTCTCAGTGTAGGTTTCGGTATATTGGAAGACTAGTAGTCCTCTATTTTTTGGATCAAGTAATGCATTTCTAGCTGCGCAGGCGCCGCCAGTAGGGTCAGCATGGTTGAACGCGTCGAGTGTATAGAGTTCGCTCTCTGAGTATGGACTTGAACTGAGCTGAGTGCGTGTGAGGTGGAGGAGTGCTATCGTGCCATCTACCTAAGGTCCTCGGGGTTAACTACACTTGAATTAAACGTTTGGGAGGTGCCCGGGTATAAAAGAATGGAGTGAAGTGTTTGCTAGGAGAATATACATACTAGCCATCCCCTACGAGTTCCAGTATCATATAAGACCACTTTCATGTTCCGCGCAGCGTGGATCTCTTGCTCATACGGTCCTTCTCGACGAAGGTACAGCGGCGTATCCTTTTTGCCTCTAGTGAATGAAGCGCCGCCAGTGATATAATACCCCGCTATAATGGAACCTTTCTCAAAAGCAATCCCAGGAGATGCGAAATTTGGTTTGGGCCACTCAATATTTTGGTAATTAGCATCCTTAGTTCCTATGCTTGTATAAGTTAATGTCCTAACGGCAAAATCATGGCTGTAATCTCACCAGCATGAATCTCAACTGATGAGGCCCAGCCTAGGAAGTTTCTCGTCATTCTGAGACAAGCAGTGCCAACATTTCGGATCAGAGTTCTATTAGGGCAGCGCTGGTCAGCAGCCAGATATGATATTCGACTCCCGTCTCTTTCGTAGATATAATGCCATAAAATAGAATTCTTGATTCGCTCTATAGGACAAAATAGAGTTGAGAACCCTTTTACCACAATACCGCCGTTGAAATTTGTTAATCGAGTCGCTTCGCCCAGTCCAGCCATCATGTTTATAGGAATTTCCAGGCCTTTTTCTCCTTGAGATCTGGCTAAGATGGGGAACCCCTGGACAATCACCAGAGAATTGAATAGAGCATGCCAGCAGGCCCCGTTAATTGGCGGCGCCAGCTCATCTGACTCTAATTCGTCAAGCTGAAACGAAATCTTAAAAATAGGAGTTTGGTTTTGGGCGCTTATGGTTGTAATGCTTGGAGTTGAGTAAGCTATCTTGTTCTTGAAAGGAGACGAACGCAATGCAGCAGCGAGCCACGTTAGCTGTTGACCGATCTCCGCCACTGCCGGTTGAGTTCCCCTGATTCTTGCAAATACTTTAGATTCATCAAAGGTCAAGCTGATATGAGTCCCATCTACTGTAAGCACTTTGGGTAGTTAGTGGTTGCCATAAAGAGCTGTTAGAGTTATCGGTTTCTTACATGTAGCGGCCTCCTCTTGCCCTCCAACCAAAGCTTGTACAATCGCTAAAGTCTCGAGACCCGTAGTAGGCCAAACTTGGCGCATATATTCAAAACAAGTCAAGGCTTGTGCATCAATGTCAGATCCCGTAATCGTGATGATAGAACCAAGCTGTGGTGCGTTTCCTCTTGTATATTCCTGCTGAAGAAACGTATGTAGGGGCCAGGAAATCACAAAGGTAGCTTTGTGAACTAAGTTGTTGTAGTTACCATCTGCCGCCTTAGACCTAATACCTTCCTGAATCTCATCCTTAATATTCCGTGCCACCGTATCTTTGCTTCGTGTTAGTGTCATCTCAGACTTAATTTTCCCTAGCAGCCATTGGTAAGCATTGCTCTCAGTGAGGAATTTCCAGGACTCAGGGAAGTGAGCTATTGCATATCCATCTGATTCCTCCTCTTCTTCTTCAGCTAAGATTTCGAAACGTTCTTCTCTGGTTGAGTTGCCTTGCGAGTTCCTCCACAGTGCCATTTTTTCCGCTATTGACAAACCTTCGTTCTGCTTCAGGGCACTATCCTCATCTTCCTCCTCATCTTGGTTTTCAGCTTCCAATAAATCCTCCTTACCCTCTTTGTGTGAAAGGATTTGTATAGAATCCTCGAGCAGACTGGTGATACGACTGGCCATGGCAATTAGCTCTGAAGAACGGAGAATCCTTACTGCACCGAGTAGGTTTTGTACATTGAATAAGGATGGGAGTGAGTGTACGTACTACCTGTAATGGCGGACGAATACTGTTGCGTTTTTCTGTTGACTAGAATTGGCGGTCTGACGAAGTTTGATCGCAAAATCTTTGAGCAGATTTGCTAGAGGTCTTTTTGATGGCCTGTTTTCATATACAGAGCTAGGAGAGGATTGAATATGTTCGATGATATCACGCGACAGGGCTAAGCATAGTTGCTGCTTGACGTCTTCTCCAATATCAAGATCTTGATTATCGGTAAAAACAGTTTCGGTATCATTCCAGTCCTTTACTATCTGACCGGCATCTGCCTCTTGCTTTCGTCCCATAGACGCGTATCCGGAATCAGTAGGGTCATATGAGGGATATTCCAGATTATGAAATGTTTCAAAGCAGGGGCTCTGTGTGTCGGTAACTACCATCTGTTTGTCGTTTGGGTCAAGCATGATGTCTCTATCCCAACCCGCCAATGGCATCCCACTACGCATCTCAGTCGTCTCGTTTGGGCTTTTCTCTGGAATAAAGGCAGAAGAATCTCGGGGTGTGTGAGCGTCCGGAAGATTATTGATGCCTCCTAGTTGATCTAATATTGAGGGCAGAGTGATAGCGAGATCTATGTTATCCTTCTGTGGAGATGGTTGGCCTCTGCTCACTGAAGAAGCTCCCGGCCTTTGCCGTAATACATCCCGTAGTACAGGATCATCCTTGTCTTTATCACCATGGTGCCGTCTCACATGTCTATTCAAGTACGTCAGAACAGAATAGAGCAATTCTGCGGCTTATCCTCGGCCGGGGGACAACTGACCTCTGTAGATTATCGGGTCTGGGATATATGTGTTCTCGATCAGGGCAAAATGGACATACATAACCGGGCGAATCGTGCGCTAAGCGGTGTTTTATCATTTCATCCTTCCGCTTGAAGCCTTTCCCACCTTCAGATCTTGGGCAGCCTCTAACTGGGCAATAATGTGGTCGGTCTAAAGAGTGCACATTGACATGGGATTCCAACAGGTACTGTGAATGAAACGGCGCAGCATTGCAACCGGGGTAGGGGCTAGACTGCGAACTGGGGTCCCACGGGGCGGGTTTTCACCTACTTGACCCCACCCGTCGGGGTCCCACCCCATGGGTTGGGGTTTATTAAAAGCACCCACCCTACTTTATAGGGTCTTAATAAAGTGCCAAGCACTTATTACATTTACACGTAACATTACAATAATTGCTGTACAGTTAAAAAAGTTATACTAATAAGTTTACTAATTAAAAAGCTACGCGACATAAACGTATTAAAATTTTAGTTTGTAAATTTTATTATGTATTTAGCGCTTTATTGCTAGCGTATATACTTTTAATAACTTTATTGCTTAATTTTTTTTTTTTGTATAAACTGCGTTTAATTTTTTAATACCGGCTTAAGTATTTGTAGCTCGTTATTTTTATTTTTATTTTTTAAACTAAATGTATATTTTTTACTTAAATAGTAACTTTTTTAGCGTAAATTACAGCAAAATTTGTAACTTTAAAATAATATTAGTATAAATATTAGTATAATGTATTTATATAAAATAATTTACGTTTAAACTTAATTACTAAAACAGATTTTGCGGCTTTTTAAAAACATTATAAAGCACTAAGTTAAATACGAAATGCATATTAAAACGTAATATTATATATTATTTTTTTAACTAGTCGAGTAAATAAAGCTTTTAAAATTAAAAATTTAGTGTTTTTTTAGTATTGTTTAATTTTTTTAAATGTTTTAGCTACGTTTAAATATTAGTTTTATACTAATTATTATATTAATTAACTTACTGCTAAGTTTTAATCGATATTTTTTTTTTAGTACAGCTTTTGCAAAAGTTTTAGTAAAAGTTTTAGCAGAAGTTTTAACAGAAAGTTTGCAAACAAATTTAGTAGTTATTTTTTTAATACGTGTTATTGTAATTTATTAAAATTAAAATAAATATTAGTATAATACAAAATAATATGTACTTGTGCAAAGTCGCAAATTTTTTTCAGAAAAAATAAAAGTAAATATAAATATTAACACATAAAATTAAAATTATAGCTTTGTAATTTCGACGAAAAAACTATAAAAAATTAGTATAATAATTAATATAAAAATAAAATATAAAAAAAATAAATATAATATATACTTGTGTATAGTATAATTGTTAGTAAATTTAATTAAAAGTTAAAAAAAGTTAAGTTTGTAAAAAGTAGTTAAATGCTTTAAAATTAAAGCATAAAAACGCGACTGTTTTATTTTTTAAAATAACGCGTACTTTTTATTTATTTATTTTTTTTGCACTAATTTATTAAATTTAAACAAAGTTAAATATTTATTGCAATACGTGTTTTTAGTATATTATATTAATTTTTATACTAATTTTTAAAGTTTTAGTTTTTGCAAGTTAAAATTTGCAAAATACACTTACTTTTCGGTTACGTTACTTTTTAATATAGCTTTATTTTTCGAAAAGCAATTTTTTTAAATAATTTTTATTAAAATATTATATTAATTTATATACTAATCGGTTTTAAAAATATTATTGTTATTTCTAATAATTTAAATTATAAATTTAATATAAATCTTAATTTTTTGCAGCAAATCGGTTTTTTTAATAAACGTAAACGCAAATTTCCGAACAGTTTTTTTACTAATATATATACTGTTAAAACTAAAAAAAAACTTAAAGTTATAAAAAGCAACAGTATTTAAAATTAAATCGAAAAAGCGAAAGCCGCAAATTAAGCAGCAATTATATACAGAAAAAAAGTTTTTAAAAAGTTTGCTAAATTTGCACTCGCATTTTTTGCTAAACAAAAACGAATAATTAAACAGTTTGTTTTACAAGTTAAAACAAAACAGTTCGTTTAATTTTAATTATACTAATTTTTATACTAATTTGTATAATAAACGAAATAACAAAAATTAAAAATTTGTAGCAAAAGCTTTAAATTATAAAAAAATTAGTAGTTTATATGCAATTAATAATAATAAAAATTTAGTATAAAAAAATATTAAATATAAATCGAAAAACGAATATAAGTTTAAATATATATAAAAATTAAATAAAAAGCAAAACAGTAATAAAGCAATTGTCGGCAAATCTGCTAAAAAGTTGAAAAATAACAAAATTGCTAAATATAAACGATTTATTTTAGTAAGTTTTAAATTAATATAATAATTCGTATAACGCTAATACAATTTTAAAATGCTAAAAAGCTTAAATTTAAGTTTTAGCAAAAAAAATAGTACCGAAACTGTCGATTTTTGTTTTGCAAAATTTAAAAACTTACTGCTAATAAACAAAAATATTTAAAAAAAACAAACTGTTTTTACATTTACAAAAAATACAAATTTTTACTAATTTTTATACTAATCTGCTAATTAATATAACAAATTTTATACGTATAAAATTTTTAAAAAATATTTTATTTAAAAAAAAAAAGCAATTTAAAAAAATTTTGCAGTATAAACATACAGAAATAAAAAGTAAATCGATTTGCCGAATTTTGTAAATTAATAGCTAGCTAACAATAAGTTAAATAATACAAAATTTAGTTTTTTCGATTCGTTAACAAACTATAAAAAAGCGTTTAATATAGTATATGCTACGAAAATTTCGAAAAATAAATTATACGAACGTATTTTTTTTGTTTATAATAATTTGTTTTTAATAATAAACAATTTTTTAAATTAAACAATCGTTAAAACATTTTTTAGTTTATAAAACAATTTTTAAAAACTGTATAAACTGTAAATATATATATAGTTTTTAAATATATACAACAAATAAAACAAAAAACTTTAAACAGATATATTTAATTTTATACTAATTTTTATACTAATTATTATATTTTACATTAATTTTTAAAAGTTTAATTATAGTTTTTAATATGTACAATTTTTTTAAAATAGTAATTTAACTTATATTTAAATACTTGTTTTTTTTTTCCGATTTAATGCTTTTTTTTTTTACTTGTATACTTTTGTTGCTATAAAATTAAGTAATTCGCAAAACTTTTTTAATTTTTTTAGCTTATTTAAACTAAATACTTTTGACAATTTACTATTTTCGCAAATTAGTTTAAAAAATACACCGGATTATCGAAAAGCTTAAAATTATATATTAAAACTGCAACAAAGTTTTTGTACATTTAAATACGCAAAATACTAGTATAAAAGCTTTGTTTAGTTATATAGCGTTTTAGCAATGCTTTGTTTATTTTAGCTAAAGTAATACAAAGCAAAAAAAAGTAAAAAACATGTTTTACGCTATTTCTGTAAATAAATTAGTATAAATATTAGTATAATATTTAATATTAATAGCAACTAATTTTTACGAAGCAAGCATTTTACAACTAAGTTTTTGCAATTATTGTTTTATTTCGTACTTTTTTTCGTGCAGTCGAAAATCTTAAATAAAAAAAACTAGCTATTATACAAAATTTAAATTTCGAACTTTTTTTTGTAACAACTATAAAAAATCGATTAATAAAACAATTAGTTAAACTTAAACAAAACATACTTTTAAATATTGTTTTTAAAAACAAAATTGCAATTTTTTTTAATTGCTAGTTTAGTACAACAAAACTATTATTTATAAGTATAATAGTTTACTATATTAATAAATTATAAGTTTTTTGTTAAAAATTAATAAAATTTAAAAGTTTAGTAAACGTTTATTTCAGAAATGCGTTTATTTAAGCTGTTAATAACGTTTTTTAACAATACAATTTTTTTAATTGTATTATTTTAATTACAATTAATAATACAAGTTCGAATACTATAATAGTTTTTAAAATTAACGAATACTTACAAAAAACTTTAAAAGCTAATAGTATTTTAAAAAAAAAAGTTTAATATATACTGTGTTTATTGTATGTAATTCAGTTTAGTTTTTAAGTATTTTTAAGTTTTGTTTAATTAAAGCTTATTAACGATATATTTGTTCAGAATTAAATAGCAAAAAAAAGCTGTTTAATTTTAAAAAAATTAAAGCTAATAATAAACGTAGTATTTTATATATACTAACAAAAATATGCAACACGTAACTTTTATACTAATTTTTATACTAATTTTATATTAAATTCGAAAGCTTGCTATTTTTATTAATTTTAGTATATAACAAAAATATCGATTTTAAAAAGTTTAATAAAAACAAATTAAAAATTCATTTTTTTTGAATAATTTAGTTTTTACATTGTTAATTAATATATATACTCGATAAAACTTAACAGTGTATATAATTTTTCGTGTATTGCGTTTTAAAAAGTTTATTAATTAATTTTACAATGTATATAATTTTGTTAAGCTTTTTTTATTTTTTGTATTAAAATAAAAAAAACTTAGCTATTTAGCCGATTTGTTACGTTTTTTTAATTTTTTTACAACAACAATTAGCAAAATAATAAGTATAATATTGCTTTATGCTTTATTAATTTACAATAAATTGTTAAAATACTTGTAAAAATTTTGCTAAGTATTAATTAAAAAGTTTGTTATTTAACTTTAAATAAAAAATTTAATTAGTACGATTAATGTTGTAAAAACTAAGTTTAATATTTATTATAACAAAATATATAGTAGTTTTAGTAGTTTGTATAATATCGAAACAATTTTTAATTTAAAATCGAAACTAAAATACTTTAAAAAAATTATTGCTAGCTTAATTTCAAAACAGTTAATTAAACTAAAAAATTTAAACGTTAATTTCGGTCGTTATACGATACAAAATATAAAAAAAAGTTTACGAATACTAACCGACTTTTTTAAATTCGAAAAATTAATTACAACTTTTTAGTATTAGTATTAAATCGCAAACGTTTTACTCGAAATATTTAAAACTTTTATTGCAAAAATAATAAATTTTTTTTTTTGAAATTAATAAATAGCTAAATATAAGTATATTTACAATTTTACTTTTTATACTAATTTTTATACTAATTTTTATGTTTTTTTTTTAAAGCTTAATAATCGATTACTGCTACTTGTTTAAAAATCGCTTAAAACACAACTTTTTAGCTTATTAGCAATAATTAAAAACTTATTTTGTATTTCGATAGCCGGTATTAAAATAAAACGTACTTTTAGTTTTGTACGTAATATATGCGAATATCGCTGTAGCTAGTTTTAACCGACAATTATTCGGTCGTTTTTTTTAGTTTATTATTCGTTTGTTAAACTGTAAGGTGCTGGAGTAGGGTGGCACAAGTCAACTGCAATTGATACCAAGACTAATCTCTACCTTCTCTACTACGTCCCGAGTCCCTTACTTATACCCTCCGAACCCCTGGCGACTCCCTACGTGCCCATACATGCCAAGCCTCAGTGTCTTTACCGAGCCCCTCTCAGTGCCCCTTAGCACGTGACATCCTGGCGCCTGACATAAACATTTACAAATACGTAAACTTTAAAATTTACTATTTTTAACTATTAATATTTAAAATATAACACTTAAAAATATAAAAACAGAAATTAAAACGCGAAAAAATAATTTTAAAGTTTAATTTAATTAAATTGATTTTTAAGAAAATTATTACTATATTAGTAATAAAAAACCAGAAAAAAACAAAAAAATTCGAACTCGTCGTGTTTAAAAACGCTGAAATTACAAGATTTCTAAATTTTTACGTTAATTAATTTATTAAAATCAGCTACTTTTAACTATTTAGTTTTAAAATACATTTAAAAATCGCTGCGAACTGTTAATTAAAACAACGAACTAAAAACTATTTAATAATAGTAATTAAAAGCTGCTTCGATTTCCGATTTTTAATATTAGTAATATTATGCCGAATATTTTAATAAGTATTTACAAATTAAAAAAGCAAAAAAAAAAATAGTTTTAAAAAATTAGTGTTGTATTATTATAATTTACAATTTTTTTTACTTTATTACAATATGTTTAAATTTAACATTTGAAATTTAATTTTTATACTAATTTTTATACTAATTAACTACTTTGCATTTTAAGTACTTTTGTAAAAACAAGTATACAAAATAGCTTTGTTTAATTTATATACACATAAAAAAATTAATGCTAAAACTAAAAAAAATCATTTCGATACTAAAATACTTCGTATATTTTTAAAATTCCGCTAGTCCGTTTTACATTTTTGTAAAAAAGTTTAACTGTAGTTTTTATATTTAGTTAATTTTATCGGGGCTTTATTAAAGTCCCGCGAGTCGAGGTTAAAATACACAACCCACCCTACGGGGGAAGCGAGCCTCGAAGACCCGACCCACGGGGTCCCATGGGTCGGGGGCCCCGGCCCGCCCCGTGGGTTTCTGCGCAGTCTAGTAGGGGCATTGATAGCTACTAATTCGTGGATTCGCAATACCCCTGATGCTCATGAGATCAACGTCCGGTATTCCCACAGGACCGGAGTCAGGATCAGATGAATAATCGTGGAGAGAATTCTCGTAGTTGAAAGGGGAGGGTGGACAGGAGGGTTTAATAGGAGAAGCTGGCTTCTCTTCATCTTCGTAGATATTGGCCATTTCATCTTCAACATCCGACAAGAGGATCATGGGTGGAGACGACGGAATCGGTATCATATTTGGCTTGACAGGCTCTAGGAGAGGGCTATAACGCAAGCCGGCATCATCTGAGTCGTATGGCTGATAGTCAGGGTAGGCGTCCATCGTATTGTTATTGAAAAAGATCGACTGAAAGTGATAGGACAAGCGATTCACTGTCTGTCGGTGTATTTTTTATACTAAATTGTTTCACGAGAGTTCTTGCACCCAAGCCGGGAGGCAAGGCTCTATATTAGATTCTGTTAATTGTGAAGGTCGCTGTGTGCTACGAGACTCAGCCCCCTTGCTGCGGCAGGTAGCTGGTCGCCTCAAAAAAAAAGAGGTTTTTTTTTGGGGGGGGAGGGGGGGGGCTGACTCCATGATTCAAATTGCTTTCTAACAAAGCATACACGCCCTAATATGGAGTTTGTGTATATGGAGTGAATCATTGTCCCATCATTTTCCTTGGAAGCGGGACCTAGAGATCTGATTGCTAAGAGCTACCCTGAAATTGATGTTCGAATATAAAATCCCCTAGCAGGGTTCACTGTGCCTGGCTCTTGATTGCCAGCCTGGTCCGCTACAAGACCATAGAAACTTCTCTTGGCATTGAAAGGTAGGACATCTATAGATTGCGAGTTTATAGTTGACAGCAGTGACGAAAATGTTTCGATGTACGGGATATGTGTGTCCTAGTGATTCATGGGAAATCATATACGGCCAGAGATGTCTATGCTACATAACTAGGGCAAGGGACCGCTTTACAAAAAAAAGATTCTAAGCAATTATTACTTCCTCATGTACTCTATCACTTCTAGCGCTTACACGGGCTTAGTCCTAATAAGAGACAATTAAAAACCACAAGATATTAAAGAGGAAACATGGAAACGAGCAAGGGGTTTACTTTATAATGTGTGGTGTACGAAGAAGGACAAGGACAGCGCTACCTTACGCCAGAGGCTCGGTAAGCTCGCTTACACAGAGAACCTGGGGCTCACAGGATGAGAACCATGGGAGTACTTGGGGACTCCGCGAGGATCCTAAGGTCCGAATGTCCTATATAAGGATAGGTAGTTTTCTTAGGATAGGAGCTTCGTGCTCAACTCGGCTAGTATCCTTATACTTGTTACTGGGATCCTCAGCTATTCATGACACATCTACTTCTTACCAGACTTCGTAACTCGACTAGATCCATTATTTATGGGTCCTCGGACGTATACATCGTACTGATAGGTAAGAAGTTTTGTAGAGATAATAGACGAAGCTAAAACTATACGCTATACTGTGAAAGGGGATGCACTAACTTTATATTAGCTCATTGAACCGAATAGAAGACCTTCTAATGCGTGGACTTCTAATTAGCTTGTTCAGATAGGCCAGCACTAGTTCTTCAGTGTAAAAGAGTGGCGCTGCTTACATCACATTTGCGACCATTAAGCTATAGTTTTGAGTTTAGATAAGATTAGTGCTACTAACTTCCTTGAAAATAGTAGGCTTAACATTTTATCTCTAAAAATTAATTGATAAATAGAATAAAATGGGTTATACATAATTTTTAAATTTTTTTGGTAAATAGTTAAATCTCTAGCAAACAATCAAAGAGCTTCAAGTTTTGGAATATAAAGTCTCCTAGTTATTTCATAACCTATTCATATTACGAACTTCTTCGGAACCTGAATTAGTAATTACCACAACTCATGATACCATGGATTTCATGCTTGTATAGCCTCGGGCAGCTTTCCTTTGAGCAATTAATTTTTGTTATGGAAGTTGCGGAACCGAGTAATTTCAGCAACGATAGGTCCTTGAGTTCGGCCACCGTTCTTAGCATGAGATTTGTGCAGCGTCATCATGGTATGATATCCGTACCGTTCATCGCCAGCACGGCAAGAACATGTGCAGCAGCCTATGTGCACCATTAATGCAAGTTTCATTCCATAAAGCAACACTCATACCTTCGCATTGATGGTCAAGGTCGTAACATTCGCATTTCTCAATGTATCACAGGCCAGGTGATAGCACGGATCCTGAGCACCTCCGCTCCCTGTAAATAACCCTCCAACTGGCTTACCAAGCACCTGCCAAAATGATGCATAATCGGTTCCATTTGTAAAAGGCGCCGCCGTGACATTGACACCTTGACCACCCAGACCCTCTTCAAACAATTTCTCGATAGTATCTGAGCCAGGAGGAGCGCGGATGCCAAAAGTGCTCCCGTCACCGTCAAAAACTCCGAAATAGCCTCGAGAGACCATGTCGAAGTTTATATACGCGAGGATTGAGGAAGCGGAGGACGAAGGAAGAGTCTTGACGTAGTGTTTCGAGCCGATGATGCCCTTTTCTTCTGCACCCCAAAAAGCAAAGCGGAGTTTGAGATTGTGGGTGTACCTTGCTACGACTGTGATGAGAGAAAGGAGGAGGGCACAACCGGATGCTGGAGTTCATCAAGTGAGTTTAATGGAAGAAGAATTGGGGAACGAAGTGAGCCTACCATTATCGTTGATGCCTGGGCCGGCTGGGACACTATCTAGATGCGCACCAAACTAGAACGCTTAGTACTTGTGTGAAAGATGTTACTAGAAAGACGAGGATTACCATAACGACATTCTCTGGATCACCGCCCACCGTCTCCACAAGTACGTTCTGTGTGACCCTCTCATCCAAAACTTCATACGCAACCAACGTCGCCAAAACCTCTTCATCTCTGTCCAACCGTCCTTTGAGCTCCAGTCCCTCTTTTCGGTTGATATAGCCCATTGGTACATCGCTACTGCTAGCACGACTCAAGCTCCCTGCTGTTAATACCAAGTCGATATCATTATACACTATAACAGCGACCGCCCCTACTGCGGCAGCTGCGACCATTACACCATCATGAAACCCCGGACGAAGCGGAGGACATGCAGCATGCTCGACTAGCACGATCTTGCCACGAACATCACGGTCTGCATAACTGGAGGCATTGCATGCCGTGGTTCCGGGTGAACCAAGCACCAGCTCAGCGGTGATTCCAGTAGAAGGTGTGGACGGTGCGCTGCTGATCGGGTAAGCCGGGTAGGATATCCCGCCGGTCGTGGTCAGGTTTGTGATATAGGAGCGGGCGTAGACGGCGGAGAAGTCTTGTGTAGAGGAGACCACGCCTGGGAGTGACGAGACCCTGGATAGAATATAATCGACGGATGCTGCATACCCGGAGGTGCCAAAAGCACGGGTATTGCCATTGGCGGTTGCTATATCGGCAATAGCTTGTAGGTCAGAGTATAGACTGAACGTAGATGTGAGAAGCGGAGCCAAGAAATTGAGAAGAAGAGATGTACTTTTCCAGTTTAATTTGCGCCTGTAAAGATGATGAGCTTAACGCTGGTTCTTGGGCGAGAATCGTCTTGCTATACAACAGCAAGAGCCATCCCCAAGTATTTAGTGCAGCAGACTTCATATCCAAAAACCCGCACAATTAATGGTACAGGAAAACATGCAATTGGAAATAATCGACCGAGACAAGACACAAGATACAAGACAAAGATACGCTTACGATGAAATACTCCAGAGATTGTGGTATACATGTATGTGTATACATATATATGGCCCCAAGACGCGCTCAAATCAAATCAACAACAAGCCAAGTCCCGGAGCGGAGAAGGGCAGTACCCGACTCGGAAGGTGGCACCCGGCTCTCAAACCCCAGATAGACAGTATCCCGCTTCGGATTTATAAGGCACGGATACGGTTTTGGGTGGAGAATGCTGGAAATTTGAACTTCACGCACAATTCTCACTTGAGAAGGCTGTCCTTACTGCATAAAAAATGGTTCCGTTTCTTTGACGAGAACATCGTGGTAATCATTCATTTGACTCCATGCGTAGTATGCTACAACAGAAGCCGCTTATCCACACACTGATCCATAACGATAGCCGCCATCCTGCCATTCTTTTTCTTTATTCATAATTCCATCGTTCGCTTTCAATCATAAAAAGCTGTGAACCGGGTCTAAGATTCATAGGCCTCAAGCTTCAGTTCTAGTTCTCTCACCTTCTTCTCTGCATCTGCATTGACCTTTGACTTCAAACTATCGACCTCCTGAGCGAGCTTGCTGATCTTCTCGCTCTGTGCCGTAATCGTCTTGGTCTGCGCCTCTAAAAGGCTCTTGATCTGCTCGAGAGAGCTCTCAACGGATCCGTTGCCCGAGGAAGAGACACCAGGGGTTGACGTGGCTACAGGAGACGTAACATTCTGTCTAGAGGCAGGAGTGGGTTGTGGTCCTGGCGAAGCTTTTGGAGGTGAGACCTTGGTAGGAGAAGTCTTGATGGGTGAGACAGGCTTGGGATCGACTTTCGGTGCAACAGGGGCAGTGCGTTGGGCTGGTCTTGAAATCTCTTCAAATGAAGATGCATCATCATCAGAGTTGGCTTCTTCATCATCCTGGAATTTGGAGGCCATAGCTGCAATTGAGCCCTTCTGCTCGGAGATGGACGGCGGTGGTGCTCTTTGGACCGGTGTAGGTTCTGGTTCTTTCTTTACCGGAGAAGAAGTCTTGGCGGGCGTTGGAGCTGATGCTGGAGTTGGCGGTTTATAACCTGATGGTACTTCGACTGGAGCATTTCCCTCATAAATGCTCTCAAGGTCGATCTTAGAAGGAACGCCATCCTTGCCAGACAGCCATTCCGAAGCTGAAACTGCTGGCTTTGTTCCAGTGGCTGGCGGGTAAATATCTGATTGGAATACCTCTGCTCTTCTTGGGACAGTGAACGAAATCGGTTCGATATAACTGTCGTTTACGGTCTTGTAAGCTTTCATGACCTCATTCTCGTGGACCTACAACGGATTAGCATTTCACAACGCTCTAAGGTCGGGCTCCTCACATTGATGCCGCGTCTTGGGACGAATGCAAGACCTCTCTGTGGATCTCCTGACTTATACTCAGACAAGAACTCAAATTTGTCGTTTTCGTATTCAAAGTATCGAATGTTTCCATCACTTGTCAATTAGCCTCAGTTATCTAGTGATTCAGAAGAAGCTTACCCTTTGCCTGCCAGATACAACATCTGAGTCCCATCGTCTATTTCAAGTCAGTCAAGCTCTAGACTGGAGTAGAATATATAAACCAACCCCAGAACGGCATGCAAACACCAGATATAGAGTCTAGTGTCGTAAATCCCCCAATCGGTTGCGACGGGCTACCGGCATCCCACAATGCTAATTGACGGTCGCTCATCTTAGAAAAAGCCAGTGGTGGCTAAACGATCATGTTCTCCCATCCAAACGACTCTACTAGCCTTTGCTCCAGTATGCCCAGCAACCTCATGCGCAGCCCTTTCTTGACGAACATCCCATATGCGTATGACCTTGTCCCGAGAAGTGGTAGCCAGGCAGGTTCCGTTGGCATTCCAAGATAAGCTTTGTATGGTGTCTTTGTGCTTCAGGGTGAGGTGCGATTTTCCTGTCCCAATATCCCAGAGCTTAATTGTGAAGTCACCGGAGGCGGAGGCCAGAATGTTCTCGGCAGCAGGGTTAAAAAGGACGTGCCCAGCTTTCCTGTGCCTTGTCAGACTCTACTTATGTGTTCATTGAATTCTGGCGCCTACCTCGAATGGCCAGCCAACCTGCTAACCGGCGAAACATCGTTAGGCTCCTCGGCGTCACTATATAGAGAAAAAGCCTTGCGGCACTTCCCATATAAAGATCTTCCCATCGTCAGATGCAGAGGCTATAATGCGGTCGTTGAATGGGTTCCTAGTTGAGTATCAGCCAAATACCTTCGGCTATAGTCCCTCTCACCTACCAATCCGTATCCAGCACCGCAGATGTGTGGCCTCTGAAGAGTGGAATCTGCTCAGGCAACCGTCCTTTCTCATTGACCGGTATCACTGCAAATGCGCCTCCTCCACCAGACTCCCAATTCACGGAAATATATTCTGGGTTGGCCTGGAATAACCATTAGCTCTTGCAATGCCATCAGGGTTTATCCACGTTGTGTACCTTGACCAAATTTGTGTCCCACGCATTGCGACTGATGTGTAAGTTATCATAGCATGATTCTTTCTTGGTGGACTTGCCAAAGACGTGTCCTGGCACATTGTTAGCTTGATCGTGTGTCTTTCGAGGGTGACAAGGCTGGCTTACGGTATTTCGACGCGCGCACGAAGCGGCCTGCCATCGCCAAACTAGAGAAAAAGATATGGATACTTGGTGCAAAGAAGTGCGAATGTTGGATGCGCGAAGCTGCAGAGCGAAGATGTGAGTTCGCGATTGGCAGCAAGAGTGGTTTTGGATAGCAAAATGCAGGAGGAGTATTCCCATCCAGCTTCAAATGCTGCTCCTGAGACCCTGAAACTCAACGCTGTGGCTGCGCACCTTCAGGTCTTGGCATCTGAACATGCTTTGGAGCTTTGTTTGACCATAGTTCTATTCCTCCTTTTTTCCATTGAAACACTTTTCTTCGAAGCTCTCCATCATGTGATATACTTACCCGCTTATATCTTTTTGAATTTAACGTTTGGTATATTTATTGATACGCCTTTTGCCGTCCTCAATCTCATTCGTTTCAACATGGCAGCATCAAAAGTGCGGATCCGGATGTCTCCGGCCGGATTTTCCTCTGATATGATATGAGATAACAGTGAACCTGACAACTCAGTCGTATATGGTCATATCTAGCTTACACGATCATAATATGCAGGATAGTTTGCTTAACGATATCATGGAGAATTGTGGATATTATTAATATTTTATGTTAGAACTCAAAGGTTTCACTCAGTAAAAGATCAAAGCAAAAGTTATTCAATTCGCCATGCGTAAATCTCGAATACAGACATTTGAAGATAAGACAAGCTGAGCCCAAAAAAATTAAAGAGTAAAAATTAGTTGCACTGAGGATCGAACTCAGAACCATCTCGGAAAGAGTTCAACAACTGTGAACGAGATATCATACTATAAAGTACCGTTAGTAATCCATGCGACCGACCATATTCTAGTAGATATGTACTTACACCATTAGACCATGCAACTTGGATTTGTTTAACCATCACTTAAAAAATAAATATAATCCATAAATCCCTACTTTAGCCTGTCTGGAATAATCAACTTAGTAGTTACCTTCATGAGTCCATGTTGTTTGAGTATATTTAGGGGACACAATCTCAAATGTAAACATACAGGGATCCACAAGTATTCATCGTCACCTGACCTTTAGAGAGTAGGGGAGATATATTAACATTGATGAAGGCTAAGAAAGTAAAAGCACCTCTACCTGTGTGCGTATGTATATATTGTACATATAATACCCTTCCATTCCATTCAGCAGTCTTCCCCTCCCCATTTTCCGTCTTTTCCCTTTGGTGACACGACTGCTTTCTTGTAGGGGAACTAGCTGTGGGGGTCACATAATATGGAGCTCCCCTACTGAACTTGATGAACAGCGCATTAGAGAGTCGTAAATGTTATGGGAGTAACCGCTTTGCTGCTAAGCCAATATGTCTCTCCAGAGAGTTGTCACGCTATATGAGTAATGGAACTCTTGCTTTAATTAGGATTAAGGATTTGTGTGACAGAATCATATGAATCGATCATAAAATTGACCTGTATAAACCTTTCCTTTTTCAAGAAACCAAAAGGACTTCAAGTAACTACCTTTTATATAATTCAACTTTGTTATTGCTTGTTCTTCAAGTGAAGCAATAACTACATGGCTTGAACCCTATTTTCCGTCGATCCTCAGGACGACTATAAATTTTACATTTCAGTCAGACTGATAAGAAGAGGTTTGACCCGGATCATTCCGAGCTTAAGTTCGCTTCACTTCACTGCTGCAGCAGCCGTCTTGAAATCCTTTGAGCAATTCTTTCTCTTTTTTTTTTTTTTGCCCTACACAGCCTGCCGAGCCTCTAGCTTCAACGCTTGGTAAAGAGTTTAACCGAGCGTCTCATCCAACTTTCATATTTCCTTAAGCCACAGCTTGAATCACTGTAAGAATGAAATATTAGTGTACAGTTTGGGACATTAGTATAACGCTTCCAGGGATATGTTGACTCTTAAAATCAGAACGCAGACTCACTTGCTGAAACCTTCACGTGCTTCAAGACAATGCTCGACCTTAGCAGGTTCTCTTTCCTGTATATGCAACGGGCCATTTGAGCCTTGAAATATACGAGTGAGAGAAATCACGAGCAACTTGTCATCGATACATATTTTTGTGTTAGTCCATTCCTTCCGCGAAGTTGATCACTCTGTATGAACAAGAAAGTGGAAAGCTCTTCAGTACCGAAGCAGGCTGTAATTTAAAGGATAATTTCTACACTAGCATATGCGATACACTGGGTAGAGCTGGAATATATGGCCACTAGACTGCCGATCAAGTTTCCAATTCCAGGTTGACGCTAGTGCAATGGGCGGACTGCTGTTTATACCAAAGCGGTCATGTCATGCCAGTGCGCAGAGATGAGCAGCACGTGACTACTTATTATCTTGACTAGTTCCAGATCTGACACAATCTTAAGTCGCAGACCAGATCTTTGATCTGTCTGCATGGTGACACGAAGAGCATTGAAAAGAATGAGAGCCGTGGGCAGCTGCTTGGGGATTGCGGCGGGCCCTCTAAATACATCGAACTTAAACTCCCGCGCAACGACAAACATGAGAGCCTAATGTTCTTTATGCTCTGGAAGACATCTTGCCAAAGAAGAAGATGCCATCGAGTTTTGAGGATTATAATTTGATCCAGATCTGGCAGTTTTCGACTACTTGGAGATTCGATGTCCCAGCGAAGATGATTTGTGGCGTGATTTTCCCTTACGCCGCTTTCGCACCGCTCCTCCTTCCAACACAATAGATTTGTCTAAGTTTATTTCGAAGTCGTCAAGATGGAGATCAGAAGCAAGGAAGTATCGAAAATACCCGTATTTTTCTTTTGAAATTGTCGGGAAAAGGGTTGCATGGCTTGAAAGGAGGCGAAGCACGACCAACTGCATACAGTGGCTATTCTGGAGTCGTCCCACATGTCAACATCACCCCATCTCACGCTTTGTCTGTCCACGATCGGATGTAAAATACACGTTTATCACGTTACTGTACGTCACTTGCCGCGATCAAGATTACACTTCTATATCCGGGGAAATGTATATGTATCTCTGAGTGAAGTTCCTACATGATGCGTTCTCGGCCACCCAAAACATCTTTCAAGAATATACCTCGCCGGATATCACTCACTGATTATTGAGCCCCTCCCTAACGAGCTTAATAAACGTCCTGTATATCATTCATAAAGACTGCTATATCAAATTCAGCATGATACGTCCAACACAAGCCCTACAAATACGTCCTACACAACGGCTCTTTTCCTCCTCCTCCGTATGTCTACCCCTCCAGCAGCCGAGTCCATTTCTAATAAATATAGAATTCATCTCCAGGGAAAGTCCGCGCATGGCTAAAGTCTCTACCTGTAGAAGTCTACCCTTTAGGTATGCCTATGCAGACTGTTGATATGGAGGTGGATGCTAATTAGAACAGCTGGCATCATAGGATTCATGGTTAGCTTTGCCACGTACTCCATGGTTAGAGGATTCAGAGACAGGACTCTGCGGCTTTCAAGACAACGTCCGGAGTATTAAGGATCTGATGGAAGAGAACAAAAAGAGCAGAAAATTTGGTGGGAGAGTGAAATTGTATATAGGTGGGGGAGTTAAGGATACTACTTTACTTGAGTGTTTCAACTCGAATCGTTTTGTTTCATACATCGGAACAGGTAGGAATATCGGTATTTTTTATTCTATTCGTCTTTTAAATGTGGTGCATTCACTTCGCTGATACAGGCTCAGCTAGGTGCTAATTCTCCTTCGTTCTTGTTCTTGTCCTCTCATAATTGATCTCTGTCTCACAGAAAGCCACTCCTCTGCTTATATTATTCAGATTCAATGGAATTCTGGTCTGCTTTGCAGACGTCACACCTCGACACATCCCCGTAGTATCCTAGATAGAATCCGGCTCCAAATGCCAAAAGAGACAAGCCGTAGCTGATGACTACCAAGGGGTCACCGAGATCTGAAATGAATGATCTGAAACGATCCGATTTGTCGGAGATTTGTGGTTCTCCATGCTTATATGGATGTCGTTGACCTATCTGGCGCGGTTGCTGCGATGCAGTAGGTCGAAAACAGTGGAATGGTTGAAAGTGAAATGTGCGGTGGCTTTTCAGACCCAGCATTTGTACACTTGGTAGTGTTCGGACGCCAGATATGGTCACCATGCTCGATGTTGTATACACAACTTGCCCGACTAATCTCGCCTTTACCAACGGGAGCAGTGCGACTGTCCCACAATCTTTTCTGCTTGCAATTGAATTCATGATGAGTCCGGAGTCGTATATATGCTTGTGATGTCCTACTCTAATTTGGAAAGCCAGATTAAATTGGAATCTGGAAAGCGCCTAGAAATGACCAACATGGTTATCCTTGTCAGAAGTCTCTAAAGTTCACTCTCCGAGCAGTTGATACTCTTCCTCACAAAGCATCTGCACTAATTCTCGTGAGATTTTGATGGACCCATGGGAAATTTGTCCCACGCATGTGTACTTACAGGCAGATGTTTCCACACTGAAAAATGCGTGCCTACAGAAACGACACGAAGATGTCAGGGAAAAGAAGTCTACCACGATATGTTGGCTAGCCTTTCTGGAATAAAAGGCAACCGCTACTCAACCTCTCTTGATCTATGAAGGCAAGAGCTTTACACCTTCTCGAATTTACACCAAGTCGTATGGATAAAATATTGAGAAAATGGCCTAGGTCATGGATGCCCTCAAATAGTGTCTGATTATTCATGTACCAGAAAGCGGCAGCCTGCTTTCCATACCCATTTTGTATCTACACTATCCGGAGAAGCGGAATACTTTGGTGACAGCATGAATAGATCTCTTCAAAAAATAGCTTATATTATGATAATCCGAAAGTATGAAGCGAAAAAAAGGCTCTGCGTGACAATGTCGGAAGTTTTGAAACAAGAAGTATTGTAGGTGTGTAGCCAGTGCTAAAGGATCTGTTTATTCCACCGTATGAAAGTCTGAAACTCAAAAACCGATTACTCAAATGCTGGAGTAAAATCCACAAGCAGAACATATTAGACAAGGGTTGTTCTTTTTATTAGTTAGGTCCGGTTCAGCAGTCTCGCTCCACCTATTACGTATCATTTATCCCTCACACTCTCATCTTCTTCTTTCCCGGCGTAGACGGCGGAGAAGTCTTGTGTAGAGGAGACCACGCCTGGGAGTGACGAGACCCTGGATAGAATATAATCGACGGATGCTGCATACCCGGAGGTGCCAAAAGCACGGGTATTGCCATTGGCGGTTGCTATATCGGCAATAGCTTGTAGGTCAGAGTATAGACTGAACGTAGATGTGAGAAGCGGAGCCAAGAAATTGAGAAGAAGAGATGTACTTTTCCAGTTTAATTTGCGCCTGTAAAGATGATGAGCTTAACGCTGGTTCTTGGGCGAGAATCGTCTTGCTATACAACAGCAAGAGCCATCCCCAAGTATTTAGTGCAGCAGACTTCATATCCAAAAACCCGCACAATTAATGGTACAGGAAAACATGCAATTGGAAATAATCGACCGAGACAAGACACAAGATACAAGACAAAGATACGCTTACGATGAAATACTCCAGAGATTGTGGTATACATGTATGTGTATACATATATGGCCCCAAGACGCTCAAATCAAATCAACAACAAGCCAAGTCCCGGAGCGGAGAAGGGCAGTACCCGACTCGGAAGGTGGCACCCGGCTCTCAAACCCCAGATAGACAGTATCCCGCTTCGGATTTATAAGGCACGGATACGGTTTTGGGTGGAGAATGCTGGAAATTTGAACTTCACGCACAATTCTCACTTGAGAAGGCTGTCCTTACTGCATAAAAAATGGTTCCGTTTCTTTGACGAGAACATCGTGGTAATCATTCATTTGACTCCATGCGTAGTATGCTACAACAGAAGCCGCTTATCCACACACTGATCCATAACGATAGCCGCCATCCTGCCATTCTTTTTCTTTATTCATAATTCCATCGTTCGCTTTCAATCATAAAAAGCTGTGAACCGGGTCTAAGATTCATAGGCCTCAAGCTTCAGTTCTAGTTCTCTCACCTTCTTCTCTGCATCTGCATTGACCTTTGACTTCAAACTATCGACCTCCTGAGCGAGCTTGCTGATCTTCTCGCTCTGTGCCGTAATCGTCTTGGTCTGCGCCTCTAAAAGGCTCTTGATCTGCTCGAGAGCTCTCAACGGATCCGTTGCCCGAGGAAGAGACACCAGGGGTTGACGTGGCTACAGGAGACGTAACATTCTGTCTAGAGGCAGGAGTGGGTTGTGGTCCTGGCGAAGCTTTTGGAGGTGAGACCTTGGTAGGAGAAGTCTTGATGGGTGAGACAGGCTTGGGATCGACTTTCGGTGCAACAGGGGCAGTGCGTTGGGCTGGTCTTGAAATCTCTTCAAATGAAGATGCATCATCATCAGAGTTGGCTTCTTCATCATCCTGGAATTTGGAGGCCATAGCTGCAATTGAGCCCTTCTGCTCGGAGATGGACGGCGGTGGTGCTCTTTGGACCGGTGTAGGTTCTGGTTCTTTCTTTACCGGAGAAGAAGTCTTGGCGGGCGTTGGAGCTGATGCTGGAGTTGGCGGTTTATAACCTGATGGTACTTCGACTGGAGCATTTCCCTCATAAATGCTCTCAAGGTCGATCTTAGAAGGAACGCCATCCTTGCCAGACAGCCATTCCGAAGCTGAAACTGCTGGCTTTGTTCCAGTGGCTGGCGGGTAAATATCTGATTGGAATACCTCTGCTCTTCTTGGGACAGTGAACGAAATCGGTTCGATATAACTGTCGTTTACGGTCTTGTAAGCTTTCATGACCTCATTCTCGTGGACCTACAACGGATTAGCATTTCACAACGCTCTAAGGTCGGGCTCCTCACATTGATGCCGCGTCTTGGGACGAATGCAAGACCTCTCTGTGGATCTCCTGACTTATACTCAGACAAGAACTCAAATTTGTCGTTTTCGTATTCAAAGTATCGAATGTTTCCATCACTTGTCAATTAGCCTCAGTTATCTAGTGATTCAGAAGAAGCTTACCCTTTGCCTGCCAGATACAACATCTGAGTCCCATCGTCTATTTCAAGTCAGTCAAGCTCTAGACTGGAGTAGAATATATAAACCAACCCCAGAACGGCATGCAAACACCAGATATAGAGTCTAGTGTCGTAAATCCCCCAATCGGTTGCGACGGGCTACCGGCATCCCACAATGCTAATTGACGGTCGCTCATCTTAGAAAAGCCAGTGGTGGCTAAACGATCATGTTCTCCCATCCAAACGACTCTACTAGCCTTTGCTCCAGTATGCCCAGCAACCTCATGCGCAGCCCTTTCTTGACGAACATCCCATATGCGTATGACCTTGTCCCGAGAAGTGGTAGCCAGGCAGGTTCCGTTGGCATTCCAAGATAAGCTTTGTATGGTGTCTTTGTGCTTCAGGGTGAGGTGCGATTTTCCTGTCCCAATATCCCAGAGCTTAATTGTGAAGTCACCGGAGGCGGAGGCCAGAATGTTCTCGGCAGCAGGGTTAAAAAGGACGTGCCCAGCTTTCCTGTGCCTTGTCAGACTCTACTTATGTGTTCATTGAATTCTGGCGCCTACCTCGAATGGCCAGCCAACCTGCTAACCGGCGAAACATCGTTAGGCTCCTCGGCGTCACTATATAGAGAAAAGCCTTGCGGCACTTCCCATATAAAGATCTTCCCATCGTCAGATGCAGAGGCTATAATGCGGTCGTTGAATGGGTTCCTAGTTGAGTATCAGCCAAATACCTTCGGCTATAGTCCCTCTCACCTACCAATCCGTATCCAGCACCGCAGATGTGTGGCCTCTGAAGAGTGGAATCTGCTCAGGCAACCGTCCTTTCTCATTGACCGGTATCACTGCAAATGCGCCTCCTCCACCAGACTCCCAATTCACGGAAATATATTCTGGGTTGGCCTGGAATAACCATTAGCTCTTGCAATGCCATCAGGGTTTATCCACGTTGTGTACCTTGACCAAATTTGTGTCCCACGCATTGCGACTGATGTGTAAGTTATCATAGCATGATTCTTTCTTGGTGGACTTGCCAAAGACGTGTCCTGGCACATTGTTAGCTTGATCGTGTGTCTTTCGAGGGTGACAAGGCTGGCTTACGGTATTTCGACGCGCGCACGAAGCGGCCTGCCATCGCCAAACTAGAGAAAAAGATATGGATACTTGGTGCAAAGAAGTGCGAATGTTGGATGCGCGAAGCTGCAGAGCGAAGATGTGAGTTCGCGATTGGCAGCAAGAGTGGTTTTGGATAGCAAAATGCAGGAGGAGTATTCCCATCCAGCTTCAAATGCTGCTCCTGAGACCCTGAAACTCAACGCTGTGGCTGCGCACCTTCAGGTCTTGGCATCTGAACATGCTTTGGAGCTTTGTTTGACCATAGTTCTATTCCTCCTTTTTTCCATTGAAACACTTTTCTTCGAAGCTCTCCATCATGTGATATACTTACCCGCTTATATCTTTTTGAATTTAACGTTTGGTATATTTATTGATACGCCTTTTGCCGTCCTCAATCTCATTCGTTTCAACATGGCAGCATCAAAGTGCGGATCCGGATGTCTCCGGCCGGATTTTCCTCTGATATGATATGAGATAACAGTGAACCTGACAACTCAGTCGTATATGGTCATATCTAGCTTACACGATCATAATATGCAGGATAGTTTGCTTAACGATATCATGGAGAATTGTGGATATTATTAATATTTTATGTTAGAACTCAAAGGTTTCACTCAGTAAAAGATCAAAGCAAAAGTTATTCAATTCGCCATGCGTAAATCTCGAATACAGACATTTGAAGATAAGACAAGCTGAGCCCAAAAAAATTAAAGAGTAAAAATTAGTTGCACTGAGGATCGAACTCAGAACCATCTCGGAAAGAGTTCAACAACTGTGAACGAGATATCATACTATAAAGTACCGTTAGTAATCCATGCGACCGACCATATTCTAGTAGATATGTACTTACACCATTAGACCATGCAACTTGGATTTGTTTAACCATCACTTAAAAAATAAATATAATCCATAAATCCCTACTTTAGCCTGTCTGGAATAATCAACTTAGTAGTTACCTTCATGAGTCCATGTTGTTTGAGTATATTTAGGGGACACAATCTCAAATGTAAACATACAGGGATCCACAAGTATTCATCGTCACCTGACCTTTAGAGAGTAGGGGAGATATATTAACATTGATGAAGGCTAAGAAAGTAAAAGCACCTCTACCTGTGTGCGTATGTATATATTGTACATATAATACCCTTCCATTCCATTCAGCAGTCTTCCCCTCCCCATTTTCCGTCTTTTTCCCTTTGGTGACACGACTGCTTTCTTGTAGGGGAACTAGCTGTGGGGGTCACATAATATGGAGCTCCCCTACTGAACTTGATGAACAGCGCATTAGAGAGTCGTAAATGTTATGGGAGTAACCGCTTTGCTGCTAAGCCAATATGTCTCTCCAGAGAGTTGTCACGCTATATGAGTAATGGAACTCTTGCTTTAATTAGGATTAAGGATTTGTGTGACAGAATCATATGAATCGATCATAAAATTGACCTGTATAAACCTTTCCTTTTTCAAGAAACCAAAAGGACTTCAAGTAACTACCTTTTATATAATTCAACTTTGTTATTGCTTGTTCTTCAAGTGAAGCAATAACTACATGGCTTGAACCCTATTTTCCGTCGATCCTCAGGACGACTATAAATTTTACATTTCAGTCAGACTGATAAGAAGAGGTTTGACCCGGATCATTCCGAGCTTAAGTTCGCTTCACTTCACTGCTGCAGCAGCCGTCTTGAAATCCTTTGAGCAATTCTTTCTCTTTTTTTTTTTTGCCCTACACAGCCTGCCGAGCCTCTAGCTTCAACGCTTGGTAAAGAGTTTAACCGAGCGTCTCATCCAACTTTCATATTTCCTTAAGCCACAGCTTGAATCACTGTAAGAATGAAATATTAGTGTACAGTTTGGGACATTAGTATAACGCTTCCAGGGATATGTTGACTCTTAAAATCAGAACGCAGACTCACTTGCTGAAACCTTCACGTGCTTCAAGACAATGCTCGACCTTAGCAGGTTCTCTTTCCTGTATATGCAACGGGCCATTTGAGCCTTGAAATATACGAGTGAGAGAAATCACGAGCAACTTGTCATCGATACATATTTTTGTGTTAGTCCATTCCTTCCGCGAAGTTGATCACTCTGTATGAACAAGAAAGTGGAAAGCTCTTCAGTACCGAAGCAGGCTGTAATTTAAAGGATAATTTCTACACTAGCATATGCGATACACTGGGTAGAGCTGGAATATATGGCCACTAGACTGCCGATCAAGTTTCCAATTCCAGGTTGACGCTAGTGCAATGGGCGGACTGCTGTTTATACCAAAGCGGTCATGTCATGCCAGTGCGCAGAGATGAGCAGCACGTGACTACTTATTATCTTGACTAGTTCCAGATCTGACACAATCTTAAGTCGCAGACCAGATCTTTGATCTGTCTGCATGGTGACACGAAGAGCATTGAAAAGAATGAGAGCCGTGGGCAGCTGCTTGGGGATTGCGGCGGGCCCTCTAAATACATCGAACTTAAACTCCCGCGCAACGACAAACATGAGAGCCTAATGTTCTTTATGCTCTGGAAGACATCTTGCCAAAGAAGAAGATGCCATCGAGTTTTGAGGATTATAATTTGATCCAGATCTGGCAGTTTTCGACTACTTGGAGATTCGATGTCCCAGCGAAGATGATTTGTGGCGTGATTTTCCCTTACGCCGCTTTCGCACCGCTCCTCCTTCCAACACAATAGATTTGTCTAAGTTTATTTCGAAGTCGTCAAGATGGAGATCAGAAGCAAGGAAGTATCGAAAATACCCGTATTTTTCTTTTGAAATTGTCGGGAAAAGGGTTGCATGGCTTGAAAGGAGGCGAAGCACGACCAACTGCATACAGTGGCTATTCTGGAGTCGTCCCACATGTCAACATCACCCCATCTCACGCTTTGTCTGTCCACGATCGGATGTAAAATACACGTTTATCACGTTACTGTACGTCACTTGCCGCGATCAAGATTACACTTCTATATCCGGGGGAAATGTATATGTATCTCTGAGTGAAGTTCCTACATGATGCGTTCTCGGCCACCCAAAACATCTTTCAAGAATATACCTCGCCGGATATCACTCACTGATTATTGAGCCCCTCCCTAACGAGCTTAATAAACGTCCTGTATATCATTCATAAAGACTGCTATATCAAATTCAGCATGATACGTCCAACACAAGCCCTACAAATACGTCCTACACAACGGCTCTTTTCCTCCTCCTCCGTATGTCTACCCCTCCAGCAGCCGAGTCCATTTCTAATAAATATAGAATTCATCTCCAGGGAAAGTCCGCGCATGGCTAAAGTCTCTACCTGTAGAAGTCTACCCTTTAGGTATGCCTATGCAGACTGTTGATATGGAGGTGGATGCTAATTAGAACAGCTGGCATCATAGGATTCATGGTTAGCTTTGCCACGTACTCCATGGTTAGAGGATTCAGAGACAGGACTCTGCGGCTTTCAAGACAACGTCCGGAGTATTAAGGATCTGATGGAAGAGAACAAAAAGAGCAGAAAATTTGGTGGGAGAGTGAAATTGTATATAGGTGGGGGAGTTAAGGATACTACTTTACTTGAGTGTTTCAACTCGAATCGTTTTGTTTCATACATCGGAACAGGTAGGAATATCGGTATTTTTTATTCTATTCGTCTTTTAAATGTGGTGCATTCACTTCGCTGATACAGGCTCAGCTAGGTGCTAATTCTCCTTCGTTCTTGTTCTTGTCCTCTCATAATTGATCTCTGTCTCACAGAAAGCCACTCCTCTGCTTATATTATTCAGATTCAATGGAATTCTGGTCTGCTTTGCAGACGTCACACCTCGACACATCCCCGTAGTATCCTAGATAGAATCCGGCTCCAAATGCCAAAAGAGACAAGCCGTAGCTGATGACTACCAAGGGGTCACCGAGATCTGAAATGAATGATCTGAAACGATCCGATTTGTCGGAGATTTGTGGTTCTCCATGCTTATATGGATGTCGTTGACCTATCTGGCGCGGTTGCTGCGATGCAGTAGGTCGAAAACGGTGGAATGGTTGAAAGTGAAATGTGCGGTGGCTTTTCAGACCCAGCATTTGTACACTTGGTAGTGTTCGGACGCCAGATATGGTCACCATGCTCGATGTTGTATACACAACTTGCCCGACTAATCTCGCCTTTACCAACGGGAGCAGTGCGACTGTCCCACAATCTTTTCTGCTTGCAATTGAATTCATGATGAGTCCGGAGTCGTATATATGCTTGTGATGTCCTACTCTAATTTGGAAAGCCAGATTAAATTGGAATCTGGAAAGCGCCTAGAAATGACCAACATGGTTATCCTTGTCAGAAGTCTCTAAAGTTCACTCTCCGAGCAGTTGATACTCTTCCTCACAAAGCATCTGCACTAATTCTCGTGAGATTTTGATGGACCCATGGGAAATTTGTCCCACGCATGTGTACTTACAGGCAGATGTTTCCACACTGAAAAATGCGTGCCTACAGAAACGACACGAAGATGTCAGGGAAAAGAAGTCTACCACGATATGTTGGCTAGCCTTTCTGGAATAAAAGGCAACCGCTACTCAACCTCTCTTGATCTATGAAGGCAAGAGCTTTACACCTTCTCGAATTTACACCAAGTCGTATGGATAAAATATTGAGAAAATGGCCTAGGTCATGGATGCCCTCAAATAGTGTCTGATTATTCATGTACCAGAAAGCGGCAGCCTGCTTTCCATACCCATTTTTGTATCTACACTATCCGGAGAAGCGGAATACTTTGGTGACAGCATGAATAGATCTCTTCAAAAAATAGCTTATATTATGATAATCCGAAAGTATGAAGCGAAAAAAAGGCTCTGCGTGACAATGTCGGAAGTTTTGAAACAAGAAGTATTGTAGGTGTGTAGCCAGTGCTAAAGGATCTGTTTATTCCACCGTATGAAAGTCTGAAACTCAAAAACCGATTACTCAAATGCTGGAGTAAAATCCACAAGCAGAACATATTAGACAAGGGTTGTTCTTTTTATTAGTTAGGTCCGGTTCAGCAGTCTCGCTCCACCTATTACGTATCATTTATCCCTCACACTCTCATCTTCTTTCCCCTTCTATTTCCACCAGCTCTCAATTTATCACAATATTACGCCTCTCGTAGTGTACTTATACTTTGCAAACCAGGCCTCGAGCCCGAGGAACAGAAGCGCTCCTTCTTTTGTAAGTTGGGGGATTACGATTCGCTTTTCTCATCTTCATCTGTACTTTATGTTCGTACAACTGGTGATCCATTCTTAGGCGCAAAGAGCAAGGGATGTATATAGAATAATAAAGAGATACTTAAATGAAATTTTGAGAGAGCAATGCTGCTGCTTCGCGTTAAAATGGATAGGCAGCCCAGGGTCCAAAGTATGGACACCCGGTGTAAGGTGGATAGAGCGGTATGGCACAAACCAACTCCTATTGATACAAAGACTAATCTCTACCCTTTCTATTACGCTCCAAGCCCTCTACTTATACCTTCCATACCCCTAGCCACCCCTCTACAAGCTGAAACCCAGTGCTCGACCGAACCAGTTATTGCCACTTGAAACGCGACATTCCTGCGCCAGACACCAGGCAACGAGTTTTAGGAGGAGGAAAGAGAAACTTCAGAAAAAAGAAAAGAATTGTGGATGGAATAACACGCTTGAATGCACTGTAATAGTTGGTGCATGTAAGGAGAAGACTGGGGTGAAATCTCTCCCGAGCCGGGATGCTCGATGACTCATATGATATTAAGGGTTGAAGGCGTTTGCGGAAATCTTAATCAATTGTTAATTACCTGCCCAACGTTGGCATATGAAGGGTAGCCTTATCAGCGACAGTTCTCTATACCTTTTAGAATCATCCGATATCTTTCCGCATCTTGACTGCATCCGTGTACCACAACTTCCCTGTGCTATCCGCCTCATCCCAACACTTTTCAATCCGGCCATATATATGATATCCTCTCCTCTGATACCAGTCTTGGTTCGAAAGCTGCGTAAAATAATTAACACATGACCTTTGTTATATCAATACCATAGATAGATGCGTCCAACCTCGTAATGCATTTGTAACAAGCTCCTCCAAAGGCAAGGAAAGAGGGAACCAAACTCACAGTCGGTGGGTCCCTCCCAAGGGCAATCCATTTCTCCCCCATAACATAATTTTCTTTTGCACCTGTCAATATCAGGAGGGTCTTTGCATTCAACGGCTCGCTTGTCGCCATCCCTTCGACAGCATCCATTGCCGCCCTCCCCAACCCGCTTCCCTGCAATGCCCTTGACACATAAAAACTTGCGACCTCATACTCCCCTGGGTTATCGTTCTGTGGGTCTAGCGATATGTGTCCCACAGGGGTAAACATCGCTCCGGACGGATCGCGACTCTTGCCGCCAAATAATACTGCTGTATCCTGGATTGGTAGGCTTTCCAGAGGGAAGACCTCAATGTGTTTCGCTAGCTGAGAGTCGGTGGCGGGATCGCTCAAAGGTAAGACCTACGAGAATTTGTGAGCGGGAATGGGGGCGGAGGGAAGTAGGTGGGATGAACGATGAACTGGATGGTTTTCTTGCCTTGCCGTTGGAGACCCCGCCATGATTCCACTCGGCTAGAGTCCCATCGACATGCGATGCGTTGCTGATACAACCGTTCCACATGTGAAGGCGATTCAGGATCCCATGGGATGAGGGTTATAGATGGTTTGATTGAACCCATGGGCTGAAGGTGCGAAAGTATAATGGCACTAAGTATTATGACAAGATTAGAGACTTTTGACTTGGCAGCGGCGGCAGCTTTGACTATATAGGTATTCGAAAAATGGCTGATATTTTTCTTACTTTGCCTAGGAGCCGGGCGGAATCGAGAATCTGAGAGAATGCTATGAGTCATGCGGGGTGAACTTGTGCCGAAAACGCTGTGTGGCTTATGGATTTGTTTTCTCGTTTTAACTATTCCCTAAATCTAGATTTGATGGCATTTATGGGAACGGACTGTAATCGTCGAGCTTTGCAATTTAGAAAATTCCAGCTCTTGGTTCACTCTTCACGCTCTTGCTAATCAAGAGGCGCCATTGACCACGAGACACACTTGATGCAAGCCCCAGAACAAGGAGTGAAAAGCCACCAAGTCTATCGTATTCTTTGCCGGCGGTTTCCCATGCCTGACAAGTATTGCACCCCCTATTTTAAGCGATGTCAACAGTGGCTTATGGGGGATGAGAAAGGGGATTGACATAAATTTCACAATTCCTGTAAGAGGGTTGTACAAACCATGCATAATCATGCATAATTCCTCAACCCTGGGCCTTGTCAGGGTCTCACTCATCATGATGTACAACCACGACAAACCCGGCAAATGGAGTCACTTTTCACATTTGAACCTGTCATTCCCATCTCAACTACAACTGCCTTTCATCAGGTATCAAATTTCAGTAGACAGCTCTCCGCACTCAATAAGGAATCATAGCCTGAAATCATACTCATCTCACGTGCATTTACTGTCCACTGAAACACCAATCGAAGATGGCAGATAAACCCGTCGCTTTTGCCATCAATATTGATCCCGTAAGTCGCCTTTGGAATCACTCTATATACCTGAGGTGACCAGAAATAGGACCCTTGGTATATGACAGCCCGTTTCTGGAAGCGATTCAGCGTCTTCTTCTCCATCGCTCTCTCTATCGCCTCCTTAATTGTCTCCGCGTACGCGAGCCTCGTTCATCCTGGCCCAGAGAAGTTGCGCGGTATCTCTCCCACTCCCGCCTAAAAGATCAAACGCTGAACGAATAATCATATAGCATTAACAGTTACAGGTATCATCATCAACGCCATTTCAGTCTCTCTGAGTGCGTTGACCAGCCTGGACTGGAAGAAACAAGTCACGCATAATGCCGAGTTTGCCAGGCAGCTCTGTAGCGTGGCCCATATCCACGAAGGCGATCAAGTACTGGTTGCGACGAAGAAATATGGGGAGGAGGGCATCAGGATGAGAGGTGCGGTTGGGGTAAAAAGGGAGAGTACGGACCTTTGATTGGGATACTAACTTGGCTCTGGTACGGACGGGCACTGAAAGAAGGATGAGTAAATAATGAGCGACGAGATGGCGGTTTATCTGGCTTTAATGTAGGAGCTGGCGTTGGGACATGGAAGCGTGCACTAATGCCCATTCATCACAAAAACGTAGCAGTATGTACAAGAATATTTGTTTCTCCTATCTTAATCCCAGTATATTCTTCTCCATGGTCTTGATGCCATCCCGTACAGCAGGACAGTAGTGTTTCCTCAATATCTCGCCTTCCCATATTGTCGTCGCGAACGGGTTACTGCCCTCTACTTCTCCACTCAATGCATCGAACTGCCCGTCTCCTCGGCGCTCCTCGGTGTTCCATAGTGCGGCGATCTTCTTCTCGTGAGTTTTGGTCACTCGATCAAGCAGTCCAAGCATGGCTATACATGATTTCTCTGGCAGATGCAAGGAGCATGTCAAGAGCTGTTTCGTAAATGCTGCGATGCGGAGAGGTGGGACAGCGCGTGCAGCTAGAGGAGGCGTAAGAACAGACGCCAAGGAGCGCAGGAGAAGGACGGTTGTGGTTTGGATATTGATTTTGTTATTCGCGGTTGTGGGTGGCGGAGCGGATAGGTTACTGGGGTCAGGAAGGTGGAGAGATTTGGCGCTAAGCTCAATATCAGGGTTCAAAGAGAGGGCAAGTAAG
Organism: Chalara sp. BL73; assembly: GCA_918026815.1. Taxonomy (NCBI): domain Eukaryota; kingdom Fungi; phylum Ascomycota; class Leotiomycetes; order Helotiales; genus Chalara; species Chalara sp. BL73. The sequence continues at coordinate 142,703 of CAKJVC010000037.1, read as the reverse complement.
GTCTGATATAGGTGAGCGATGAAGAAGCTGAGGTCGAGACTTAATGATGCTTGGGCTTTTGCTGCGTCTTGGCCTTCTAGCAAGGCGAAGGCTGTGATGATGCAAAGTAATGCTTCCCGGGTTAGATTCCGTGTCGTTTCTTCGTCTCCTTCTTCGGCATATTCGTTTCCCTCTAGGTCATCTCCTGTCTCGGCATGACCGATGAGATCCTTCAGAGCTTCGAGCAGATCGCCAAAGAAGTCTTGGTTGATCAAATGTGCATATCGGGCGAGACCCTCCAGCACGGCGCCCATCAAGTTTGGCGACCGAATCTTCAGAATCCGGAAGTAGGTGACGAATACAAGCTTCAGTGTCTCTGACTGCATCCTGTCCCTTTCCTCATGACTAACGGTAGCATCTGCTTGAGCCATTTCTTTTTCAATAACCTTTTGCTCCTTCAACATCTTTCTCTCTTTCTTCGTCCTGAATACCCTTTGCTTCTTCGCAATCTTCTGTTCATCCTTTTTACTCGGTCGATCAACATGATTTGTGGAAGCTTTCCACGAGAATTCTGACAATAGTCTTAGGTGCAAGAAGGTATTTAGCACACTTTCATCAACGCGGTATCCTCTTGCCTTCATCATTTTTGTAAGAAGAGCCACAGCGTCCAAGGATGAAGTCCCGTCCTCATCATTGCGGAAGAGTGTTTCGATTGTTTCTCTACACTTGATAAAATCATCATCAACCTTTCGAAGACTCAACTTCTTGACCAAAATTTTTAAAAGCTCTCCTCGGAAATTGAAATGCGGGACGGCTGTCAAGAGAGTGCAAGCGCAAGCAATTGCTACACTTCTTAGGCTGGGCCCTCCATCTTGAGATGGCCCATCTCTTCCAGATTCTGCGAGTTTTGCCAGCTCTCGAATGTATCCTTGGTAGCCTCCCACAAGTGCCTGTTCATATGCTCGTAGCTTTTTAACTTCCTTAGAGACCTTGGTTTCCATATCCTGCTCATTCAATGGTCGTATCCTATATCCCGGAATAACATCCTTATATACAGCCAATTGCGTGGCTAGGGCAAGCTTCTTAACCGTGGTATTTGGTGATTGCCCGAACTTTGCAAGGGCTTTGAAAGCTCCTATATTCTCCTCTGGATCCTCATTCAGTATCAACGCAATTTTCGCCAGTTCTTCCTTTGCCTCGATTATCTGCTGCCGCATTGGTATTGCGGGCTTCTTGACCTCTACCACCTCTTCCTCTTTTGACTCGTCCGCACCAAGCCATTCTAAGTCGCTCTCCTCCTCTGTGACTTCCGGCACTTCGACCTGCTGTATTAACCCATCTGATGTTTTTATTGGAAGTCTGGTGCTTTCTTTCTCCCTTTTCTTCCCCTTCCGTGGTCTGTTTTCGTAATCTTGCTCGAGATTCCAGCTCGACGCATTTTTGAAGAACTGGTTCGACTTGCTACCCGTCGTCCTGGGCTCGCTTCCCAAGGTCAGTGGTGACGATTCTTCTCCGTCCGAAGCAGGTGGAGTCAACCTGCGCCTCTTCACAGCTGGGACTCGTGCCATGTTTTTTCCGTCGTAAGATTTCGTACGATGTACAGTATTTTCGAAGCTTCAGGTGGTTTTTTACTCCCCAAGGCGGCCGCGTCCCCACCAAAAAGTCCCTCCCCCGCAAAAAAAAAAAGTCGAGAAGTTGCAACTCTGATCAGAACATTCACATTTTGCCCACAACAGACATCATGCGGCCCGTAAGTAGAGACTGCTCAATCCTGTGCAAAGTCACTTGCTGATCTCGAGCAGTTAACAGAGACGGAGACACAAACACTTTTTACCAAGCTCGCTAACTATACTGGCAACTCCCTGAAGAATCTTATCGCGCCGCTAGACAACGACGACCGCTATGTGTTCCGGTTACAGAATCAGCGATGTTATTATGTGAGATTATCTCTTGCTAATCTTGCAACATCGATAGCGAAGGATAAGCTACTGTCATTGGGAGTCTGCCTAGGTATGCACCTTCTATATTTCTGCTGGAAGCAGCAACTAACGACTCTGCAGGCAAGTTCACTAAGACAGGAAAATTCCGTCTTCATATCACTGCCCTTCCTTACCTCGCCGAACATGCTCGTTACAAGGTCTGGGTCAAGGCGAATGGCGAAATGCCGTTCCTTTATGGAGGACATATCCTTAAGGCACATGTTGGACGGTGGTCGGAGGATTGTCCCGAGCACCAAGGTGTAGTGGTATACAACATGCAGGATACTCCCTTGGGATTCGGTGTTACTGCACGGAGTACACAAGAAGCACGGAGGCTGGAACCAACCGCAATCACGGTGTTTAGACAGGCCGACTGTGGAGAATATTTGAGAGAGGAGGACAGCCTCTTCTCAACGACTTAAGATACCCAGAGGAAGAAATGTATGACTTTTTAAGGCGTTATGAACAGGTGGTCAGGCGTTTTCTGGCAAAAGCTTGGGTTCTGATAGGAGAAACAGAGCACATCCAAATACCCAATCGCACCAAATTTGCGGGCAATTGCTCTCCCTATCCTGTTGTATTCTATAACGTGATTATGGGACCCTCTTTGAATTATTTAAGTTTCGATTATAGTTTATGTTAACACTAGTGCTTTGATGAAGATTGTGGTCACATGAAGATAGGCCACTCGGAACAACATTTTGCGGAACAACATTTTGCCGCCCAAAATAATTTTGGATACAATAAACGATCTCAACCTTGTATGTATGTGACATTCCGACAGGAGGTAGCCCTTACGATACTTACCCAATGTTGCGATCCTCAAGCTCAACATGTCTGCTATGTTCGTTCAGAGCAGCTCGACAAGGGCAAGTTGGCGCCATTTCGCAATGGCAGTCAAAGTCCACATTCCAGACATCCTTGCGTGCAAAAGGTATCTCTCACCTGAGGGTCAAATCGAACTATTCGCAGGCAGACAATCGACCATCCCGACTGAGTCTTGCAAAGGCACAGGAAGTCAAATATGGAGCAGTCGATGGCGCTCCAGGCCGTAGAAAACAAGATGGGCCATTCGGGGGGATGAACCAGCGGGAGGCAAATATAAGAGGGATACCAGAACGCCGCTCGAGGCAACAGGAACTAAGGTCGACAGGTGGAGATCCAAGAGCTTTCAAGAAGGGCACAAAAGAGAAAGGATTCAAGGCTTTGAAGATGCAGCGTGCATTGGCGCCGGTGTCATACAATCAAAGAACGATGATTAAGGAACGCATTTCTAACATCGAATCTTTTGCACAATTTGCTCTTCTACCATCTGTCCAGAGCTCGATCGCTACGCAGGCGCTGGCCGGCATGACAGATATACAGCCTACACCCGTACAGAAGCTCGCCATTCCGGCTCTGACTGGCATGGAAATTGAAGGAGGCTCGAGGCGAAAGCAGCTCGTGAAGGAGGAACGGCAGGATTTCTTGTTAGCTGCAGAGACAGGCTCAGGAAAAACGCTTTCATATTTGATACCGACGGTGAATGCGATTAAGCTTGCAGAAGCAGCGGATGAAGATGTCGCACAATACGAGAAAGAGATAGCTGAGGAGAAAGTACGGCAGAATGATCTGAGTTTACCTTCGCCACCTCTGTCGAATACGCCACATCCTACAACTGGCCGACCACGAGCGATTATACTAGTGCCTACATCAGAACTCGTGGTCCAGGTTGGGGCTCTGGTTAAAGCATTTTCACATACAGTCAAGTTCCGCTCTGCTATGATATCTGCGAATTTTACTGGAAAAGTCATTCGAAACCGACTCTTTTCACCCAAGGGAATCGATGTCTTGGTATCAACACCACATCTACTATCTTCCATAGCTGAATCGGATCCTAATGTCCTTTCTCGAGTTACTCACCTCATCATTGATGAAGCAGATTCTCTACTTGATCGTGGATTTTCACCACTCACTCAGCACATCATTGACCGTTGCAACCCGTCCCTTAAACAACTAGTTCTCTGCTCAGCAACTATTCCTCGGAGCATGGATTCTTTCCTCCGCACTCGCTTCCCTAGTATTCGCCGCATTGTAACACCAAATCTGCATGCAATCCCTAGGCGTGTACAATTAGGCGTCGTTGAATGTGAGCGCGAGCCATATCAAGGTAACAAGAACCTTGCATGCGCAGATACCATATGGTCGATTGGTAAAGCCGCCTCCGAACATGACGGGCCTGTAAAGGACATCATGGATGTCAAACGCATCCTCGTTTTTGTGAATGAGAGAGAAACGACAAAGGAAGTAGCGGAGTATTTAGTATCGAAAGGTGTGGATGCTATTGCGCTGAACAGAGATACACCTGAGGAACGTCAGTCGGAAATGCTGGCTTCTTTTACGACTGCAAACCCACTCACAGCGCCTAAGCCTGAGGAGCTTCCTGGAGGCCTTGCGGACAATCAACCCAATTACGTGCCATTTGGACAGGTTGCACCGCCGTCACGGAAGAAATTGCCAAACGTGAAGGTCCTTGTCACTACGGACTTGGGATCGAGAGGTATCGATACATTGGCTGTTCGACATGTCATTTTATATGATGTCCCGCACTCCACTGTTGACTTCATTCATCGACTGGGGAGAACGGGCAGAATGGGGGAGACGCGGAAGAGGTATTGTATTGGTTGGTAAGCACGATAGAAGGGATGTCGTCGCTGAAGTCAAGGAGGGCATGTTCAAGGGACAGGCCCTCATCTAATCACTTCATCTCAAGATATAGAAGATATGTATGATATGTACAGAAGTGTATGATACAATGGACTGGGACACGGGAATACCAATAGATAGGACATGGATTGTAAAAATTACTACTTTATATCTCGTCGCAATGAATTATTATATACTCTCTTCTGCAATTTGCCTCTTTCTCCTTGTGTTATCTAATTCTTGTTCTTCAGGTGTAGATTCGGAGGCGCAAACCTGTGTTACTTTAGAGGCACACAGCGATCTAGTGCACAAAATCTGTATGCTAAGAGAGAACCAAACGACACACTCATGGCACTTGTTTTATATAACGCTTTTATCACATCTGTTAACGTTTCAAGGGCATCAGGTCTTACTACTGTACCTGGTACACCAGCAGTCGGTTGGCTTTGATTAAGCCTCGGAGAAGACGGGAAGTATATCCGCCCGCTTACTTAGGTCGTCGAGTCCTCCACCTCAGCCCCCTATATTTGTTACCCACCTTAACAGTCCAGATCATCGTGGTAATATGTTGTATCCTACAGAAAATTCGCAGGCATTTGTGGAGATGTACAAAATAGCAGTTATTGGTGGACCACATAGCGGGAAAACGAGTTTGTTAAAGAGGGTAATCGGCGTCTATAGTGTATGCGAGGACCCATGGCGAGCCTCAATACAAGAGCGTATCGGAATGCGTTATAACCTTGTGAAGGAGATCAAGAAGAGGCAAGGTCTAGATTCTACAGAATTCCCCATCTTAATTCTTGGCACGAAAAAAGACCATGTGGCGGAAAGAGTTATAGATATCGGAAAGATGGAGGCGATTGCTGCTGAGCTGAGGTGTTTGTTCGGAGAGTGCTCGGCCAAGTTTAACATGGATGGCAAGGTGGAAGAACTTATTATTGGGCTGTTGAGAATTGTGAAGGCGTAGAGAATAGATGAGAAGAAGGCTATTGATACTTCCTTTGAGAGCGAAATGAAGTAGAGCAGGAGAGGCGTCTGGAAGGAGGTCAAAGACCAGCTGGACATGGTCGCAAGCAAGCATGGATATTCGGCTAAAACGAAGCGATTGATATTGAAGCTATCCAGTCTCCACAAGCTATTTGCATTCCAGTCAAGACGCGATAATTCAAATTTCCACACCGGAACGCATACTCCGTTAGATTCAACTGCATACCTTGGAATACCTTTCCATTTCCTCAAATAGGCAGTCCCAAGCGCGGGATGGCTGTTATAACTGCACAAGTGACTCAAAAACAAGTTTGATCGTCCAGTTGTGTTACTGGCAGTCTAGATGCCTGTCATTTTGTGCTTCGCAGAGCCCTGCACTCTGCCTTAAATTGTGGCGATGGCAAGGCAAGTCCACCTGCATGAGGTGTGCCTCACCTTCTTCTCAAGGTAGTTAAATCTAGAAGCATTACTCACCGAAATTTCATAACGCCTTCCTCATTTTTTGTAAACCTGTCTGTTTGTGAATATGAGCAATGGATTTGCAAAAGAAAACAAATTCGAATGGCCCTATCAAAGATGGCACAGCTACGAATACTGGGTCATTTGATGGTGTAAGTTGAAATGGGCAATTCAGAATATCCAAACCCATAAGTACAGAGACTTCACCTATACCGAATCATGTGCATCTGTTCTCTGAGTTTTAAATCCGGAGACTCCCCCTTGTCTTACATCTAGTTCATTGCATTTGGCGTAGGTGATTTATGTATTAGTAATATTAAGGCGTCCCTTTCCTGTTCCTCTGGTTTCTCCAGGCTCCTCGTTCTCATCCATTACTTCAGGACGATTAAGACCCAATCCAATGATAAACGTCTTCATGGCCGGAGAACAGCCAAGCGAGAATGAAGTATGCACTGAGGTAACTGAATATGATGTTCGAACTAGTCCTTCTGAAAAAATTACCCTTCCAAAAACAAATATACCAGAATTGAGATATGAATCGGGACAAGACCAGCCTAATCTTTATAGAGCGGACGAATCAGAACAAGGCCCGTCTAATATTAACGGGCTCCGCCAAAAGTCAACAAGTACAATAGAGGCAAGCCTCCAGGAGCCAACTGCAGATGCATATTCTCCTATAGTAACAATTTATGAACCTAGAAAAAGGAGCCTACCAGATCGGCCTCGAAGGGCTGATATTCCTCGCAGTTTCGCCATAGAAGATAGCACTAGCTCAGACACTGAAGGTTTTAATGCTCCATAGCCAATGCGTAGAAATGATAGAGTTCCTAGACCATACAGATATGGTCCTCCTCGCGCCGCCCCTCAGGGTGCGTGCTACGATGGAGGAGGCTCTCATGTTGCCCTCGTCAATGCCGCGTAAAGATTCAATTTCAGGCTTAAAGGAGAGAGTAAGAGCAAATAGAGCAGTGTTCGAGAGTCTTCCTCGTGTTGGCATTCGAGTTCACGGCTATAGATCGCGTTCTAATGAGGATCAAGAGACTGTGACCATATATACCTTGGTGGCAGTCGCTACCATCCCGTCAGAGAGTTTATTAAAACTACCGGCAAGGAATTTGGTGGTTATCACAGCCCGCTTATCCAGGGCTCGCCGAATCGTTTTCATGATCCAATGAAGAGAGGAGGAGCACCTTGTATCATGTAATCAACCCTACCCTTCCTAATTCTACATTCATTGATCGCATCCGCAGGATAGTCGAGGGGAACCCATGGTGGCTGGATCTTATACTCCGAGAATCACTACCACCATTCCCTCAATACCTCTTAAGTTCGCCAGGTCAAAGTTCAGAGTCAAGCATAATTATTCCCGCCTTTCGCTATGATTGAGATCGACCTCTGGAAAAGTTAACCAATAACGGGAAAAGCAAGAGGAAATACTACCTAATAGATAGGCGCAGCTGTTTGTTACAACACAAGACCCGAGCTTCAATTTTCGTACAGAAACTGTCGATGTCCTTCCAAGAGGTCCAGAAAGAAAAGCGAGATGGTGGACCAAGCATTTCATGGCCGTACATGTGTGACTTTGTATTACACTGTGGATCCCAGCAAATGCCGCGAAGTGATGCCGCCCTGTAAAAGAACAGGAGATTTGGAGTGACGCGAATTGGCACACCGTCTTTGCCTGTTCCCTGTTATCTCCGAGAGTTGTGTGACGCAAGGAGGTGCTTACCGCCATATTTGTTCACAGGGAATGTGAGCCAGTCTGGCTCTTTGTTCGGGAGGGATGATAGAACAAGGGGGGCGATGAGCATGCTGCGTACCACGGGCCTGGGAAACTGCGGAGCGGATGGAAGAAGAGGCAGTTAATAATGCGCGAGGAAACAATCGTTGTTAACATTAAAGATGCTGCGAGAATAGCCTTAGAAAGCCGCATTGGTATTGCGGGCTTCTTGACCTCTACCACCTCTTCCTCTTTTGACTCGTCCGCACCAAGCCATTCTAAGTCGCTCTCCTCCTCTGTGACTTCCGGCACTTCGACCTGCTGTATTAACCCATCTGATGTTTTTATTGGAAGTCTGGTGCTTTTCTCCCTTTTCTTCCCCTTCCGTGGTCTGTTTTCGTAATCTTGCTCGAGATTCCAGCTCGACGCATTTTGAAGAACTGGTTCGACTTGCTACCCGTCGTCCTGGGCTCGCTTCCCAAGGTCAGTGGTGACGATTCTTCTCCGTCCGAAGCAGGTGGAGTCAACCTGCGCCTCTTCACAGCTGGGACTCGTGCCATGTTTTTCCGTCGTAAGATTTCGTACGATGTACAGTATTTTCGAAGCTTCAGGTGGTTTTACTCCCCAAGGCGGCCGCGTCCCCACCAAAAGTCCCTCCCCGCAAAAAAAAAGTCGAGAAGTTGCAACTCTGATCAGAACATTCACATTTTGCCCACAACAGACATCATGCGGCCCGTAAGTAGAGACTGCTCAATCCTGTGCAAAGTCACTTGCTGATCTCGAGCAGTTAACAGAGACGGAGACACAAACACTTTTACCAAGCTCGCTAACTATACTGGCAACTCCCTGAAGAATCTTATCGCGCCGCTAGACAACGACGACCGCTATGTGTTCCGGTTACAGAATCAGCGATGTTATTATGTGAGATTATCTCTTGCTAATCTTGCAACATCGATAGCGAAGGATAAGCTACTGTCATTGGGAGTCTGCCTAGGTATGCACCTTCTATATTTCTGCTGGAAGCAGCAACTAACGACTCTGCAGGCAAGTTCACTAAGACAGGAAAATTCCGTCTTCATATCACTGCCCTTCCTTACCTCGCCGAACATGCTCGTTACAAGGTCTGGGTCAAGGCGAATGGCGAAATGCCGTTCCTTTATGGAGGACATATCCTTAAGGCACATGTTGGACGGTGGTCGGAGGATTGTCCCGAGCACCAAGGTGTAGTGGTATACAACATGCAGGATACTCCCTTGGGATTCGGTGTTACTGCACGGAGTACACAAGAAGCACGGAGGCTGGAACCAACCGCAATCACGGTGTTTAGACAGGCCGACTGTGGAGAATATTTGAGAGAGGAGGACAGCCTCTTCTCAACGACTTAAGATACCCAGAGGAAGAAATGTATGACTTTTAAGGCGTTATGAACAGGTGGTCAGGCGTTTTCTGGCAAAAGCTTGGGTTCTGATAGGAGAAACAGAGCACATCCAAATACCCAATCGCACCAAATTTGCGGGCAATTGCTCTCCCTATCCTGTTGTATTCTATAACGTGATTATGGGACCCTCTTTGAATTATTTAAGTTTCGATTATAGTTTATGTTAACACTAGTGCTTTGATGAAGATTGTGGTCACATGAAGATAGGCCACTCGGAACAACATTTTGCGGAACAACATTTTGCCGCCCAAAATAATTTTGGATACAATAAACGATCTCAACCTTGTATGTATGTGACATTCCGACAGGAGGTAGCCCTTACGATACTTACCCAATGTTGCGATCCTCAAGCTCAACATGTCTGCTATGTTCGTTCAGAGCAGCTCGACAAGGGCAAGTTGGCGCCATTTCGCAATGGCAGTCAAAGTCCACATTCCAGACATCCTTGCGTGCAAAAGGTATCTCTCACCTGAGGGTCAAATCGAACTATTCGCAGGCAGACAATCGACCATCCCGACTGAGTCTTGCAAAGGCACAGGAAGTCAAATATGGAGCAGTCGATGGCGCTCCAGGCCGTAGAAAACAAGATGGGCCATTCGGGGGGATGAACCAGCGGGAGGCAAATATAAGAGGGATACCAGAACGCCGCTCGAGGCAACAGGAACTAAGGTCGACAGGTGGAGATCCAAGAGCTTTCAAGAAGGGCACAAAAGAGAAAGGATTCAAGGCTTTGAAGATGCAGCGTGCATTGGCGCCGGTGTCATACAATCAAAGAACGATGATTAAGGAACGCATTTCTAACATCGAATCTTTTGCACAATTTGCTCTTCTACCATCTGTCCAGAGCTCGATCGCTACGCAGGCGCTGGCCGGCATGACAGATATACAGCCTACACCCGTACAGAAGCTCGCCATTCCGGCTCTGACTGGCATGGAAATTGAAGGAGGCTCGAGGCGAAAGCAGCTCGTGAAGGAGGAACGGCAGGATTTCTTGTTAGCTGCAGAGACAGGCTCAGGAAAAACGCTTTCATATTTGATACCGACGGTGAATGCGATTAAGCTTGCAGAAGCAGCGGATGAAGATGTCGCACAATACGAGAAAGAGATAGCTGAGGAGAAAGTACGGCAGAATGATCTGAGTTTACCTTCGCCACCTCTGTCGAATACGCCACATCCTACAACTGGCCGACCACGAGCGATTATACTAGTGCCTACATCAGAACTCGTGGTCCAGGTTGGGGCTCTGGTTAAAGCATTTTCACATACAGTCAAGTTCCGCTCTGCTATGATATCTGCGAATTTTACTGGAAAAGTCATTCGAAACCGACTCTTTTCACCCAAGGGAATCGATGTCTTGGTATCAACACCACATCTACTATCTTCCATAGCTGAATCGGATCCTAATGTCCTTTCTCGAGTTACTCACCTCATCATTGATGAAGCAGATTCTCTACTTGATCGTGGATTTTCACCACTCACTCAGCACATCATTGACCGTTGCAACCCGTCCCTTAAACAACTAGTTCTCTGCTCAGCAACTATTCCTCGGAGCATGGATTCTTTCCTCCGCACTCGCTTCCCTAGTATTCGCCGCATTGTAACACCAAATCTGCATGCAATCCCTAGGCGTGTACAATTAGGCGTCGTTGAATGTGAGCGCGAGCCATATCAAGGTAACAAGAACCTTGCATGCGCAGATACCATATGGTCGATTGGTAAAGCCGCCTCCGAACATGACGGGCCTGTAAAGGACATCATGGATGTCAAACGCATCCTCGTTTTTGTGAATGAGAGAGAAACGACAAAGGAAGTAGCGGAGTATTTAGTATCGAAAGGTGTGGATGCTATTGCGCTGAACAGAGATACACCTGAGGAACGTCAGTCGGAAATGCTGGCTTCTTTTACGACTGCAAACCCACTCACAGCGCCTAAGCCTGAGGAGCTTCCTGGAGGCCTTGCGGACAATCAACCCAATTACGTGCCATTTGGACAGGTTGCACCGCCGTCACGGAAGAAATTGCCAAACGTGAAGGTCCTTGTCACTACGGACTTGGGATCGAGAGGTATCGATACATTGGCTGTTCGACATGTCATTTTATATGATGTCCCGCACTCCACTGTTGACTTCATTCATCGACTGGGGAGAACGGGCAGAATGGGGAGACGCGGAAGAGGTATTGTATTGGTTGGTAAGCACGATAGAAGGGATGTCGTCGCTGAAGTCAAGGAGGGCATGTTCAAGGGACAGGCCCTCATCTAATCACTTCATCTCAAGATATAGAAGATATGTATGATATGTACAGAAGTGTATGATACAATGGACTGGGACACGGGAATACCAATAGATAGGACATGGATTGTAAAAAATTACTACTTTATATCTCGTCGCAATGAATTATTATATACTCTCTTCTGCAATTTGCCTCTTTCTCCTTGTGTTATCTAATTCTTGTTCTTCAGGTGTAGATTCGGAGGCGCAAACCTGTGTTACTTTAGAGGCACACAGCGATCTAGTGCACAAAATCTGTATGCTAAGAGAGAACCAAACGACACACTCATGGCACTTGTTTTATATAACGCTTTTATCACATCTGTTAACGTTTCAAGGGCATCAGGTCTTACTACTGTACCTGGTACACCAGCAGTCGGTTGGCTTTGATTAAGCCTCGGAGAAGACGGGAAGTATATCCGCCCGCTTACTTAGGTCGTCGAGTCCTCCACCTCAGCCCCCTATATTTGTTACCCACCTTAACAGTCCAGATCATCGTGGTAATATGTTGTATCCTACAGAAAATTCGCAGGCATTTGTGGAGATGTACAAAATAGCAGTTATTGGTGGACCACATAGCGGGAAAACGAGTTTGTTAAAGAGGGTAATCGGCGTCTATAGTGTATGCGAGGACCCATGGCGAGCCTCAATACAAGAGCGTATCGGAATGCGTTATAACCTTGTGAAGGAGATCAAGAAGAGGCAAGGTCTAGATTCTACAGAATTCCCCATCTTAATTCTTGGCACGAAAAAAGACCATGTGGCGGAAAGAGTTATAGATATCGGAAAGATGGAGGCGATTGCTGCTGAGCTGAGGTGTTTGTTCGGAGAGTGCTCGGCCAAGTTTAACATGGATGGCAAGGTGGAAGAACTTATTATTGGGCTGTTGAGAATTGTGAAGGCGTAGAGAATAGATGAGAAGAAGGCTATTGATACTTCCTTTGAGAGCGAAATGAAGTAGAGCAGGAGAGGCGTCTGGAAGGAGGTCAAAGACCAGCTGGACATGGTCGCAAGCAAGCATGGATATTCGGCTAAAACGAAGCGATTGATATTGAAGCTATCCAGTCTCCACAAGCTATTTGCATTCCAGTCAAGACGCGATAATTCAAATTTCCACACCGGAACGCATACTCCGTTAGATTCAACTGCATACCTTGGAATACCTTTCCATTTCCTCAAATAGGCAGTCCCAAGCGCGGGATGGCTGTTATAACTGCACAAGTGACTCAAAAACAAGTTTGATCGTCCAGTTGTGTTACTGGCAGTCTAGATGCCTGTCATTTTGTGCTTCGCAGAGCCCTGCACTCTGCCTTAAATTGTGGCGATGGCAAGGCAAGTCCACCTGCATGAGGTGTGCCTCACCTTCTTCTCAAGGTAGTTAAATCTAGAAGCATTACTCACCGAAATTTCATAACGCCTTCCTCATTTTTTGTAAACCTGTCTGTTTGTGAATATGAGCAATGGATTTGCAAAAGAAAACAAATTCGAATGGCCCTATCAAAGATGGCACAGCTACGAATACTGGGTCATTTGATGGTGTAAGTTGAAATGGGCAATTCAGAATATCCAAACCCATAAGTACAGAGACTTCACCTATACCGAATCATGTGCATCTGTTCTCTGAGTTTTAAATCCGGAGACTCCCCTTGTCTTACATCTAGTTCATTGCATTTGGCGTAGGTGATTTATGTATTAGTAATATTAAGGCGTCCCTTTCCTGTTCCTCTGGTTTCTCCAGGCTCCTCGTTCTCATCCATTACTTCAGGACGATTAAGACCCAATCCAATGATAAACGTCTTCATGGCCGGAGAACAGCCAAGCGAGAATGAAGTATGCACTGAGGTAACTGAATATGATGTTCGAACTAGTCCTTCTGAAAAAATTACCCTTCCAAAAACAAATATACCAGAATTGAGATATGAATCGGGACAAGACCAGCCTAATCTTTATAGAGCGGACGAATCAGAACAAGGCCCGTCTAATATTAACGGGCTCCGCCAAAAGTCAACAAGTACAATAGAGGCAAGCCTCCAGGAGCCAACTGCAGATGCATATTCTCCTATAGTAACAATTTATGAACCTAGAAAAAGGAGCCTACCAGATCGGCCTCGAAGGGCTGATATTCCTCGCAGTTTCGCCATAGAAGATAGCACTAGCTCAGACACTGAAGGTTTTAATGCTCCATAGCCAATGCGTAGAAATGATAGAGTTCCTAGACCATACAGATATGGTCTCCTCGCGCCGCCCCTCAGGGTGCGTGCTACGATGGAGGAGGCTCTCATGTTGCCCTCGTCAATGCCGCGTAAAGATTCAATTTCAGGCTTAAAGGAGAGAGTAAGAGCAAATAGAGCAGTGTTCGAGAGTCTTCCTCGTGTTGGCATTCGAGTTCACGGCTATAGATCGCGTTCTAATGAGGATCAAGAGACTGTGACCATATATACCTTGGTGGCAGTCGCTACCATCCCGTCAGAGAGTTTATTAAAACTACCGGCAAGGAATTTGGTGGTTATCACAGCCCGCTTATCCAGGGCTCGCCGAATCGTTTTCATGATCCAATGAAGAGAGGAGGAGCACCTTGTATCATGTAATCAACCCTACCCTTCCTAATTCTACATTCATTGATCGCATCCGCAGGATAGTCGAGGGGAACCCATGGTGGCTGGATCTTATACTCCGAGAATCACTACCACCATTCCCTCAATACCTCTTAAGTTCGCCAGGTCAAAGTTCAGAGTCAAGCATAATTATTCCCGCCTTTCGCTATGATTGAGATCGACCTCTGGAAAAGTTAACCAATAACGGGAAAAGCAAGAGGAAATACTACCTAATAGATAGGCGCAGCTGTTTGTTACAACACAAGACCCGAGCTTCAATTTTCGTACAGAAACTGTCGATGTCCTTCCAAGAGGTCCAGAAAGAAAAGCGAGATGGTGGACCAAGCATTTCATGGCCGTACATGTGTGACTTTGTATTACACTGTGGATCCCAGCAAATGCCGCGAAGTGATGCCGCCCTGTAAAAGAACAGGAGATTTGGAGTGACGCGAATTGGCACACCGTCTTTGCCTGTTCCCTGTTATCTCCGAGAGTTGTGTGACGCAAGGGGAGGTGCTTACCGCCATATTTGTTCACAGGGAATGTGAGCCAGTCTGGCTCTTTGTTCGGGAGGGATGATAGAACAAGGGGGGGCGATGAGCATGCTGCGTACCACGGGCCTGGGAAACTGCGGAGCGGATGGAAGAAGAGGCAGTTAATAATGCGCGAGGAAACAATCGTTGTTAACATTAAAGATGCTGCGAGAATAGCCTTAGAAAGGGGTTCCCAATACACAACTTCAATAGCTATTTTAGGTTATGCTTTACATATGCTACCGGGGAAATATTTTCAGAATGGAGAAGGGTTATTGTCTGGTATGACCCAAGAACCTGTAGCTCATGCATAGCGTCGAGCAGCTAGGTGAAGTGTAGAATTGTATGTAAAGGTATACGGAAAGGTAGCTGTGATTGGCGTGGTCTTCCGAAAGGGGTATCACAGCCGTAGGTCAACACTGTATCACAATTATACCAGACCACTATCTTGGCTTGGTTGTCATCTCCTATCATGTAGGAGCTAGATGTTGTGTGATTAAGAGGCTATGATGCGTCAATAAGATGAAAACAGGAAAGCTGATACAACATGATGCTCGGTGGTCAGCTTTTGCGAGATTTTTTATGTACGTCAATTCATCTGGTAATGTTTAAGAATGTGTGATCAAGTGGCTGGAGTATCACAACCCGAGCAGGAAACTAAGACACTGCAGCACATCTTGGGCTCTTCGAAGAAGACAAATCTTCGGGCAGCTAACTTGAAAGCTGTCGCAGTATCCAAGCAATCTACTTGTAGGCGAAACATGCATGAAAATTTGGGAACGCGGACAAGAAATTGTTGACACGTCAGAAAAGGCCAATACTGGCTGTGGACTTGGGAGGCGTTGCCAATCATCACAGACCAACACAATAATACAGGTCAAAGTATTTGACCTGACCTCTGCGACAAAAATCTCATGCAGTTTGAAGACATGTGGCGGTACACTTGTACTACATGGAATAAATTCCCTGTTTTTGCGCAAAAGAGGGTAAACACAGACGGACGCACATTCACCATTGTAAACAGTAAAAACAAGTTGGCCACACGTGCATGAGTATTTTGAATGTCAATCATCCATTCTATCTCCAAGTATGCCGCCCAGTTATGCTGCTCAGTGTATGCGCTATTTACTGTTACAGTCGTTCAGGTTTCTTGCCGTTCAACGCCTTGCCATGAATATGCTCACTAATCATACAAATATACGTAGATATTCACACGTCGAGCGGAGGCACCTGGTTGAGTAGATTATCCCAATTACCTTCGCTCTTGTCATCTTCCTTCTTCAACACAAGCAGTTGTCTCACACCACAATATCCACCTCGGGTGGCAGTGCGTTCATACTCCTCATAGTGCCCCTCATGAGCCCAGTACTCCTTGCCTTTCATGTCGCCTCCTCCAAGAGTTGCTCGTTTCTTAGAACCCTTTTTGTGAGCCGAAACCCATTTGCGATCCTTAATCTTGTCTCCTTCTCTCTCAGACCTGCGGTAGTTAAACCGTGGCATGCTCGCGAAACGGTTGATGATATCTTGAGGAACGGCGAAGAGCCGCTCGAATCTCTTTGCCACTGGAATCCACTTGAATGTTGCCTCGTCATAGGATACACGGACGTATGGATTCATAAAAATCCCATCTTCCCACCCAAAGGGCTTGTCTCTCGTCACGGAATCCATACGCTGCGAGTTGGATAGGGGCGGAAGTGCCATGATATCCGCATGAATCAAGCAACATTCGCTCGCATCCCAAAATGGATCAGGCTCACTTCTGAATCGTAAAGGCAACTTCGGATTTTCGCTCGCAGTGAACACACTAAGTTGCTCTGCATCCTGGAAATATCGACCATCAAAAGCTACCATTCCGCCCCAGCAACTTTTCACCCTAACCGCGTCCCTCCCAGCAAGGACGTCTCGTCTGGATTGTGCGTCATTGCCCACATTTGCGAACCAGGGAAAGATTGGAACACCAATGCTGTATCCTTCAAGATCGCGCGTGGCATATGTATCGTAATACTTCCAGCTTGTGACAAAATCTGTTCCGCAAGCAGCCTTATAATGTGCATTGCCTTCCGCATCTAGGTTTGTTCCCCATAATAGTCGTGTCGCATCCTTGGCCTCAAAAACCACATCATTTATGAAAAGCACTCTATCAAATCGTGTTTTCGTGGCTTTGAGCGGTTCGAGGGCCTTGTTTCTGACTTCTGCCAGGAATGCAATGCGTTTAATGCGCTCTTCGCCGGTTGGTAGGGTCGTGTGCGGAATATCTTTCAGCTTGATTGGGGAGTCCTTCTCAGAGATAATACTCCTCTCACAATTTTTTGGGAGTTTTGCTTCGAAGCTCTGCAAAGCTTCCTTCGGCCCGCCATATATGGAGACGAACGTCCGCTCCGGTCCTATCAAATTGACGAGTTCCAGTATTCTATTACCCCATATGCCATCAATTAGGTGTTGGTCTATGATATTTGCTGCGATGAACACCGTCTCATTGCGATTGAGTTCGAATGGTGGACCATGGACATAACTCGCATTGAAAGTAACCTGCAACAGCAGGAATACCACAAACGCTACGAACAGATATGCCGGCCTGCAGAATTTCCGGAGCTTCCTCAAGAGCAGAGAAATCAAGCTTCTTCGTCGCAGCGTGGGCTTATCTTTGAATTCATCGTCGTCAAGGTCGTCAGGGCTATGGGGCACGACGCGATATTGATGTGCGGGCGCCATTTTCGCGAGCTGCCAGCTGTCAATCAGCTGTCAAGCAGTGGTTTAAGCTTGCGAGTCCGCAGTTTTAAAGCTTCATTGGAAGAGGAAAGCATATCCTGTAAACGATATTACTTCTTGGTGCAGTGCAATTCAGCGCATATCAAATTGCATCAAGGATGGTTCCAATTTGGAGTTGCGTAAGACAAAACCTAAGTAGAATGTCGCTGCTTTTCTGACGAGGCTGAGGAAGGCTGCGCCACACCGTAACGAACCCACGAATCACATTTTGAATTGCGAAGATATCGTGGATATTATAAACTTGACAAATAAGAAAACCGAGCCCAATTATGCTGGTGTAAAGATTGCACAAATTACAAAGATCATGTTACCAAAATTCCTACCAGTGGCTGCCAGGTCCAGGTCTAAATCGCTGCTTTAGCCGTATTAGCCACTTGCTCATATAATCAATTTAGCGAGATCACGTGATCTATGGTCTGTGATCCTTCTCCTCTTATGTAACTAGGTGCAGTGAAGAAGTACAGTACATTTGGACATCTTAGTCTTTCAGCAGGTGCGCATGTGCTGGGCAGATTGTGCTTTCTGCTTCGCTCCCCCGCATGCGTGCCGTTTGCTTTCCATGTGCGAACTTTATCCCGCATGTAAGATCCCTATGTTACCACCTACAAAGCAATTTCGCACCTAGTCAAAGTCAAAATGTGTTGGTGTGCTGTCCATTTGATTTCTGGTAACAGTAAAATAACACCGGGAAAATTGCTTCAGGTCATAGCACATGCTTGGCATGAGTTTTTATGTCCAGGACATGTGCTTATTTCCACCTCATCCCAAGTTACATCCTGTTCCAAACCCTTGTTGGAGCTCGCAGCATAAAAGCATAAAGACGGCACGGGAGATCATAATACCGGTCATCTGACAGCGCCTAAGCGTGCCTCTCAGAGCTTAGAGATCCCCGAGATCATCGCCATGCTGTAGCCTCGTGAGCTCTGATGATTCGGAAGATCGGTAAGCGTGGATCATTGCGGTTAGCACGGGCTGCTTCGCCAATCTTGATCGCTGCCGATCAAGATGAGAAGGTTCAAGAAGTCTCAATGATCGGCGTCAGGCTTACGAGCCTATGTAGTTGAGCCTCAACATGTGAGAATTGTTTCTGCCCCCATGATTGGGCGGGAGAACTACTAATACCGGTAGCTTTCATACCGAGAGAACTAGGAATGTTCAGATGCTGGTGATTGGTGCGCCAGCTGAATAGTTAGATGACATGCCGGTTTTAATCTACGAAGGGCCGGATATGTGACCTTTCTGAGGATTGCTTCAATCTATGTGAGCGGTATGGGTGTGGAAGGCTCGAAATAAAGTTTGATTAGTACCACATCGTCCACTTAGATCTCCCAAGCAGGAATGTGCTTGGTAAATTCTAATTGTTTCTTGGAATAGGAAGATGAGGGTCTAGACACGGGGCTGGGAAGCCGTGTACCGGAATATTAATGGCTTTCTAATTGAAGCTAAAAAGAGTTGCCGAGTCCTAGTTTTCAGCTAGAGCAGACGATGTGTCATGACTCGACCTTGACAGATACTTGTACGGAGGAATATATGACGCGACTGGTGGGGTTGGTGGTCGCTGACATCTTTTGTGGGAACTTTGGGTGAGGAATTTGCTTGAGTCAAGGCTTCACTTCGTGAGCGAAAGGATGTTTTAGCATCTTTTCGCCTTTGAAATCTGGAAGTCTGTCACGGCTCATCGATCACATCAGTGAGCAAAAGGAAGTATACCAGACGTCCGTATGGAAAATAAAAGAAGAAGTGATATCTCAAATTGGATGACTCTCCTCAATACCTCTCTGAAAATATGAACCTCAAATTTTCCAATAACGCATACTTATTGGAGAGAACTGCTAGTCTTAACCTTCTCTTCAAGATGCCTACTGTTTCAGACTATAATCTCTCAACAGCCGAGAGGTCACGTCACCATGTTTTCTTATTCTTCGAATGTCAGCCACTGGTCAGAACGCCAAGTTGGTGCTCAAAGATCTAGCGGCTCCGCCCCAAGGCGTGTCGATCATGATGCTTTTTCTAAAGTCGCTTGCAGACTGTGGAAGCCCAGACCTATCGAAGAAGCTTGGAACAAAATACCGATCTCGAACCGAAATATCGAGGGTCGATCAGTGCGCTTTGATGCTTCTTGATTTACAGAAAGGCAACACAAGAAGGTCCCTTTAAGTGAGTTCGCTTTGATGACTGCTAAGCAGAGGCGTCTTTGAGGCTTATAGGCTCAGTGGGTATAGCGCGGCACATGTGGTATTGGACTTGTCAGAAACTCAAAATGGAAATTTAGAAGATGTCATAAAGTGTCCTAGTGCCAGGATATCATGACAAATACTAAAATGCTTTGATTGAGTGGCCACGGAGACTAGGTAGGTTCTTCAGGCTGAGAATTAAGGTTCTCCTTCACTTGGGTGGCGTTTTCTAGAACAAAACCCGTCAAATTAGGTTGTAAACATGATTACTGATCGCGGATATCAAGAAATGAGTGAAGGCATCTTGGGTAGAGTCTCTTTAGGGTAAAGGAAACCTTAGTTACTCAGGTTTAGATACTGCAGATCTTAATTTGTGTGGATACTTTTGACATGGCACTTTTTGTGCACTTTCTTGGCCACCGAGGGAGGTAAGTGTTTGTAAAGCACTTGCTTGTTTGTGAATGTGGCGTTACACAGTGGGATGCTTTCAATGTTATTCACGCAAAGCTTTGATGACGTTTCGCAGAGTAACAAATGCCTGATAGTCTTTCCAGGCAAAATACGTGGAGAGCCTAATCCATCTTAATTATCGACGTCTAAGTGCCAGATTTTTTTTTTTTCATTAGTTCCCTCGTTCGGATGTTCAGGTACCAGAAGTCTGTAACATCATAGACTTACACCTATAATTACACCCGTGGCCAGAGGAAAGCCACCCAGGCATCAGGCACTATGCTGAATCATCAGTCGAGCCCAGCCAGGCTTGATCGTTCCTCATAGTGTCCGAACATTTCCCCTTATATTTTCTTCTCTTGAGCTGCTTAATGGGAGGTCGGGAAGTTCGGTTTCGTTCCATGCACGTTTCTTCTTCTGTCGCGCCCATCTTGACCTTTCACAGGCTCTGACCAGACGTTCATAGTTCAGTCACTTTCTCCACAGTGGCAAATCCATTCATATACTTTTGTTCTCCGCCGACTCCCTCACAGGTCCAGGTTTTGCCCTCACCCTATCGTAGTCCTCTTCATACTCCTCGTCGCTAAGACGGTAATCATTAATTCGTGCCTCTCCACCTCCAGAAGACCTTGCGTCTGATTCTGCCCTTGCGTTATTGATCATTGCAGGAAGCTGTCGCCGACGTGCGTTGATGAACCAGTTTGATATTTGATCTATGGCATAGATTAGAAGAATTCTAATAGACATATCTATGCAGCCATCTACATACTCATTGCCAAACCAGTGATTCGCATTAGTTCCTGTTTCTCATCCTCTGTCGGGTAAGGATGCTGTATATGAGTTACAAACCAGGACCTGAGCTGGTCTGTTGTTTCCTTGGGAAGATTTCCTCGCCGCTTTCTTTGCTTGTTGTCGATTACGTTGTCGTTTATTTCCCCTGGATAGGGATTTACAACCCCGGGGGTTGTCGCATGATAGCTCGTGGCTGAGAACGGACTCCGTTCAGGCTTCATGGGGCTCGCTGTTGTAGGCCCTGAGTGGATTTGGTTGCGTGGTGGTTGGTATCCATACGAATAAGGCGGAGCTTGGTAAGACGGATTCGGCGGATTGAAGGCAGAAACGGCCGTTTGAGGGAATGTGTGAGTGCCGGATCGAGATTCAAGCACAAACTCACTCCAGCTATTGCGAACCTGCGATCCTTGTGGAGGTCCTCGTTCTACAAATGACAATGGTGGGAGATTGGGGAGATTAGGCTTCCATTCTGCTCTATTCATTGAGTCAAAGGAAGAGGGAGATGTCAGCGTCTGAGGCATGACCGATGCTCGAGAAAAAGGGCTGCTCGTGGCAGTTCCCGGATACGATCCTCCTGTAGATAATACACTTGCTCGTCGTATCGGTGATGACTCTAAAGTATGCATGCTTCGAAATGTTAAAGGGCTGAGTCTGTTCGGTTCTACTTTTGTAAGAAGCTCCGTGTCCAAAGCACTTTCGTCCTCATCGGATACCTTTCTGCGCTTGTGAGATGGTGGCGATGATGGCGGATGTTCATTTTTGATTAGTGGACTTATGCCCAGCTTACCAGGCTGACTACCAGGATGGATACTGGGTGGTTCTACTTCTTCTAAGAGCTGTAGAATAGTTATAAGCTTATTCGGTGTACTTCAAAGGTTGACATACCTTACGAATAGAAGGCAGCTCTATTCTCTCCGGTGGCAAAGACCCAGAACGTAGCCTAGACGAATTTTCCATTGCATCTTTGTTGCGAGAAAACCTCTCTTTGGTGTTTCCATGGGGCTTCAGAGATGAATACGTTTGTACGGCCATTGCATGGGTTTCCTCATCATTTAAATAATTTCTAAGTGGAAGCGAAGATTGGGATAGGTTATATCCCATCCCAGAATTACCCCCCGGGTTCCTATGTTCGTATGTCAACGGACCTGAGGGCTGACCAGAGTACTTGAGATCTGGATCACTATGGTTAGCAGACATTCGTTGCTTCTCATATAAGATGCGCATCGAACTCGGAAGTGGAAATTATAGGGTTGCGTAGAAATAATGAATGGCATGCTGAATAGAGTAATGGGGCCGGAAGACTGATAAAGGGCCACTTGCGAAGAGTGCCAAGGGTGTTGATCAAAGATTCTACGTACCTTCCCAAGATCTACCCCTTCCAGTCAATTTTGGGCTTAGGCCCATTAAGGACACCGGCTGTGAGATTATGGCAGCCAGCTTTGCGGATTCGGTATAGATTTGAAGTTGCAAATTCCCTCGTTGTTGAAATAAGAGGTTCCGTTTTGTAGATCCTCAGTACAATAGTACGCGATTTGGATGATATATAAAGAAATGTCAAGTCATACAGCGCGGGATTCTTTTGGGGCCGTTTCGTTTTCGGCACTTTATGGACGGATCCGTAGGCAATAGAGTTTATCTAGTGGCCCGTAGTCTCCAAGCTGTATTTTAGTGCGCCAAATTGGGTCTGGCAACAGGAGGTTCCTTACGAGGCGAAGTGTTTAGTCTTATGTATGGTGGACTATGCTTGGACTATTAAAGCGGGCCGGTAAGCAAAAGTGTGAGCCTTGGAAGTTTCCCAGTGGATGCAAAGAATGAGGACAGGTTACAAGGTTGCAGGGGTGTCCGGCTCGAAAGTAGTGTGTGGGATTGGCGTCAATGTGGAGCGCCTTGTTCCTCTACCATAAACTCGGCTTTACTAACATAGCAGCTGGGGCAGAAGCTGTGCGCAGTCAGGTGTTTTATGATACAATTTGCCGTTGACTCGTCAGCACCTTCGGCTCAGATGAAGAGGCGAGGCTATCTCGTCTTCCAGCAGAAGTCAAGCTAGTGATACGTTGTCGTAATCGTGCAAACTGTGCAGATCTGATCAGAAGTAGTTGGTGAGTATCGGGACGTTTGAAAAGAAAATATCGGATGCTGATCAGGATAATAAAGTACTCCTTTCTGCGTTGCAAGACTTGATCCGATATTGTGGAGTTGTGTTCAAATGGAAATTCTGTGGGCAAACTCGCTGCACGCTCTATAGTGCAGATAAACAAATGCCCGATCGCAACACTAAACGCAGCAGTTCCTTGTTAAAATGCACTCTGCCGAATGGGTCTCGTCGAAGTACCTTTTCAGATTGGGGAGCACTTTAAATTTGTCGTAGCCAGTTTGACAATAACGGTTGAACAGCACTGATGGCGGTGGAATGATAGCAAGTTATATCAAGGACGGGAGAGAAGCCTATAGGATTGCTCTATGAGATTGGTACTATAATGTGAATATCTGTTATGCCTTTGGTCAGATAATACTGTAAAGCTATAAATTTCCCGAATGTTAATATTCGAGAGTTCCGAAGATTTGCCCATCAAAGCATAAAGCTGAACTTGCGGTAATACTTACCTAATCCTGCAACGTATCGAGCCCGAGCTACACCCAGCTACGGACCAGCTTCCACCATTGATGGCGGTATAATAAGGCTTCTCTTTAGGTTTGTTTACGGAAATAATTACATTGGCCTGGTACAAGAGGCGGCTGCACGGAGGCTGTTACAAGTACGAAGAGCTGGAGGCTCTGACACCCGAATGTGCAAATACTCTGAAACGGCTGTTCGCATGTTATGACTAAGTAAGCAATGCTACAATGGTCGGGTAGTAATGGCAGGCAGCCCCCGAGCCCTTACAATACGAAGCCTTGTTTCCAGTGTGAGGCTCGTTTCTATTTGTGCCTCTGTAACAATTTCATCTGGCAAGACCAAAGCGTGTGGAAGGTTGCGTAGAACAGAACAGGACCTATCCTGGCACACGGATGAGGGTTTGCACAAAATCGTTTAGCTTGCAAGATTGCATATTAGTGCTTTGAACTGGCGGAAAAGATGTGCGGATGGCCAATAACGAGAACTGGCCCTATCCAAAACCTCCACATCGGGATAAAGTCTAATTATTCCAGCACCGTGGTTTTTTTATAGTGGATGAATTCTAGATCTTGAACCCATTTGCAGTGTTTGTTTAATGGCGTTTCTTAACAGAAGGTAAGCATGGCTATGGCGATCATAAGGAGGACCATAGGGCGCAGCAGAATGATCGACGCCGGGGGTTTTATATGATCCTTGTGGGCCGGTGTCAAAGAGCTCCTAGTGGGGGATCATGGCGCCAACTTCGAGGGATCTCCTTGTAACGGTAACAGGGGAATCATCTTGCAAACAATTCACTCTACCGGAGAGTAGTAGCTACTTGCAACTGGCGCCAACCTTAATGTCAACCATCAGTCAATCCATTTTTAAGATTAGCCTCTACTGGCCTACTGGACAAGCCAAGGAAGTGGATAAAATTCATCATGAACGACATTGAGCAATTAATTACATAACGCAGGCGTGTAGTCTAGAAGTGACTTTAGGACCCGATAAGAAGTATTTTGTGTGAATCGGAAGCCGAGAATTAACCTCGACATTCCTTCGACAAACAGAAGCATCATGCACGGGCCTACCGTGCATGTGGAAAGTTAGATGGTAACACAGTAGAGCATTAGGTTTAGAGAGGCATCGAACACTCCCACTTCGTCCTGCATCTGGACGTCTGTTTTGTTTCTACGTGCGGTAATGAAACATCCCTATCTATCGGATGTTATGATTCTTGGTTGTTGTTGCGCAATATAGTCGTGAGTGATTGATGGACAAAATCGCTCAGGAAGCCTTTAGGTATTCGCTCGGAAGTATTCTGCCACTCTTGTCTGCCTTTGCCAACACAGAAAGCTTGCATATTGTTTGATTATCCAGTAACGCGAATAGGAATCTGGTAGCGATCGTCGCTGTGGAAGGCTGCAATCTCATATCACGAGAGAAAATAGTTGAGACATGCCACATGTGATCAACACGATGCAGCTATCCATTCATTCGCTACCGTGCTTGCTTGAGTTGCTGAACTTGAACGTGCTATTTATTGTGCGGGAATTTTATGTATTTTTTTTATCAGCTTGGTGCTGCATGGAAAGAGTTTCTGCTCAACCACCCATTCCGAGACACTGGTGCTCCTCTGCTGTCACCCGTCTCCAGATGTCGGTACCGAGAATGCATGCCTGGGTTATTGTTGTTCCTCGTTTAAAAACATGGACCTTGAGCCCTGAGGATGTCATGTCTCAAAACTTAGCCAACATGAGCCTGAAACGACAACACATAAGCTCTAAAATCAAGCGGGCTTGCTGGGTTGTCACTGACCAGTCACTTGTCATGCACCCTTCGGAACTACTGGTGAAAATGACAACCCGTGAGAACTATTGAATCCAACGAACGGGTAAATCCTACACTGCAATTCAAACGCGCATCCAATCACGATGCAGGCGCACGGCAGTATCCTTCCATGTACCTGGTTTTGTGATACCTGCAATCCCTTTTGCTTCTTGCTGGGTCTTTCCTCCATCCTCCCTTGCGGTCGACGTGGGATGCTGACGTTGAGATTCAAGATACAGGGACTCGTAGATTAACGAGGGCAGGCCCTGTGTACCAGCCGTCTTGGTAGTGAGATGCAGCGTGGTGAGTGGTTCTTTGAGCTGCCTCCACCACATCAATGAGAGCATGGGTTCAAAGCTGTCAAATCGAGATGAGATCCTCTTGTCGATCAACAGGGAGCGGAAGAGCATTCCAGGTTCTCCCTCAGGGCTGCGTTCGCAAGGCTAACTCGAAAGGGTGATACCATCGTCTTCACCCCTAGGCCATTCCACGGACCATGGCTTGTCGGCCCTTGGCAAGTCAAAGTTCTATTGCATTTCTCGTCAGGAAAATGAAACATCTGTATGAGTATTTTGTAGCTGATCTTGAGTCTGTGATCTGTGACTTTAATATTTCCCTGAAAATCACGTAGTGACGCTTGATGGCCGTGATTGAAACGAAATGTCGAGTGATATGGGGCTATCGCTCCCACAGCTCCCACAGCTCCAAAAGTCTTACGAACGGGAAACAGCATTCCATGCACGTACACGGCCATGCTTTACATATAGCAGTCCAAGCTTCCCGCATGTAGGACAAAATGGCCACTCCCTGTCTCTTCTATCGCCTCGAGAATGGAAGCTATATTAAATTTCGAGTACCATGCACAAGGCACCCGATTGAACATGAGCATTGGCTGTCCGCATATTGCTGTCGGGGAGGCTCTTGTATGTCTGGGACTGTAGGACCGACTCCCATCCAAGGTTGTAGGGTGCTCCTAGTCGCAAGTCAGGGATCCGTTTGCATGCGATCCTCTCTCTTTTTCCAGGCCGGCGGATCCTTTCCCAGACCCAGATGTCCGTCTTTCGTCTCATGAGTCAGGGCCACCGTCAGACTGACATTAGCCGCAGGCATGACAGCGGCAGATCCCAACGGTTTTGGAAACGTCATCATAACAGCAAGAACTGATGACAAGCTATGACCTACGAACCTGAAGCGCATTGCATTGTTGATCGTGTGTGCAAATTCTCGAGCTCTGAATAAAGAAGTTTGTGTATGCAGACGGGAATATGGCTGATCTCCAATACGACCCACCACTTGGTCAATTACCAGCATACTGCCAACATTGGTGGAACATGGGGATCATATCCTCTTTGCGGAAATCCCAAGTACTCCAGAGTGACATCTGACACAAACATGGGGTATGGTTAGATGCATATATGCATGCAGGTTTAACGAGGCCGGGTATCTAGGCTTCTTCAGCAGCAATATCCATAAACCCCATTTCCCGCTTCACAAGGAATCCCTAAATGAGTGTACCCTGAAGACTCGAGTTTGTACTACACACTATAAGAGATGTCAATGTACAACGAAGATCTATTGGCTTAGCATATGATGCGGTGTAAATGTCATATGGGAGGCAAAGTGTTTGTTGAGGCAAGGCCGCAGGGAATGACATCCTGATACTAAAACGTCCCAACGACTGTGCATTAGCCGTACTCAAGCCACAAGCCTCATTTATATTGACGAAATTGTCGGTCCAATGGCTCTCAGAGGCAAAAAAGCTCGAATGAGAGGCTTGCAAACCATGTCATGTCTGTATATTTATCAAGAATTTGGTTGAAGTTTCTGGCGTTCTAGGGTGGGTAACGAACAGCCGTGTTTCCAACTTGCAAATGGAATGTCATACATGGATAAGTTGATGAAAGCTCTTACCTGGCTCAATGTCTCAAGAATTTGTCTTCCTTGTCTCGATTTCGCGAGATCTTTTGTGCTACATTCTCCCTCCAAAAGGCAATATATATGCATCAATTCTCTGCCAAGCAAGCGTATTCCGCCATTCGGAATCTTCCTCATGCATGAGAGAGGGTTGTGAGAAGGCCGGACTCAAACATAGTTGAAGGAGATGAGTGATTGCTCCCTGAAGACTAGAGCCATGAACCCCCACGCTCGAACAGTAAGTGACATCGGCCCAAACGGTTAGAAGCTATTGAAGATGGGCCATACTGACAACTACTTGGAATATTGCTCTGGAAACTTATCCAAGAATTCGAAATCCACCTAGACTTAAGCTACATACATGGTCGTTGGCACTTTCTACTATAGGAAATACCGACCAGAATATGCCACTCGACATACAGCACCCAGCGAAGTTATCCTTCTAGTTATCTAGGACGCCACAAACTCAGTCAAGCCATCACTATCTCGTCTTGCCATATCTTCCTTTTCGGCTACCTCTTCTCGTAATTCTCATCTTGAGTGGTGTCTAAGCAGTAGAGACGCAACATTCCGGTGTAAGTCTGGAAGTCCGGAAACATGGTCGAACTCGCTGTCGGGGAGCGAGACCTGGCTCATTCAGACTGTGCTCAAATGTCTATTCACTTTTGACATGCCCAAATATGAAGGATATTGACAATAACGCACCACTTCCAAATGCAATTTCATTCCAATCCCCTTTCCTAAATCTCCGCTACCACCAAATGTCAAGCACCTCGTTGAGGCCACCCTCCTCAGATGTGGCTGCAATAAAGATCAAACCTTACCACCAATAGCTATGTATGATATAAGATCATCCGAAATCCTTCACAAGGCCGTGCTGTACTCACAGCAGCCATCGCCGCGAGTACGGCAAAGATAATTACATGGTCCATAACAACTCCATAGTCTTTAGTCCTCTAGATAATATACTTACCCCTCTGTCCTGACCACAAACAGAGATCACAGAAAGCAAGAGCCAAATGGAAAGCAAAAGGAAGAGCTAGAGCTATCTGCATAACCATAGATAGCTTCGTATGAAAACCTTCGTCCGATGCGAAGCGCTTATTAATACTTCAAGCGGATATCATGAACGTGATGTGCCTTCACCTCCTTTCCCAATATATTTCGTACCAGTGACTCACATCGCAACAAACAGAGTGAATCCGTTGTCACTATCACGCTCGACGAACAGACAGACACTCTCGACTCTTGATAGTATTCAATTCCTGAATAATTGGAAATTACATCCCTACCAGCCCAGCCCCAAACACCAGCTTTATACAAAGTTACACTCAATCAGACCGCTTGCGTCAAACGATGATTTAAAAAGACTCTTCCATCTGGCAATGGCGAGGGAGAGATGCTCCTAATACTGTGACGCCGTGAGATGATCTGCCGTACAATTCAAAAATAAACTCCTCGCTGCCTGTGCCACCATGAATCGCTGAATCACTGAATCACTGAATCGCTAGTGAACCTTCGTTGATTTTTTTGCTGTGCCAATATGTGTATTATGGACCTAAGATATTAATTTAGGGTCTTACAGAAGGATAGAGAGATAAATATACCTTTGTCGCAAATTTTAAGCTCGTTATCGTTTCCTGCAGGTGCGCTTCTAGTGGGCTGGCCATCACGAACATGAGCGTCTTTGAGTTGCCTCCCAACGAGTATTGTAGTAGATAGGTCAACTAAGTCAATGTTAGATCCCTATATCAAACTAATTGAGTGAGAACATACCTTGGAATTACGGTATGGAATATGACCACCCTCTTTGTTCTGACCTAGAGCTCCAATGACATCTCCCAAGCAGCTCAAACTCTTGTTGATATTCTGCGTCTCCTTCATTCGTTCTCCTTCAGCCCCAGATGATTTAAGTCGCTCCGAACCAGCCAGATCAACCAAATTGAGGGTTCCTTCAGAGGTTTCATTCGTGACACTATTGCGTCCAACCAGCTTGAGAATGAACACGGAATGAGATCGTGATGATCGTTCGTTTGATTTGGTTGCGGCAACACTTCTGTTCGCGTCTGCCTGCTTTAGTATTGATTCAACGGCATTCGCGGAGTCTAGAGTAACAGTCTTCAATCCCGTCACAGTTGTCTGCTTCTTCTGTTCGTCATGACGAATTTCATGTTTCTTCTTGTCAAAGTCTTTCGAGCTACCGAGAAGGTCATGGATTTCTTCGTTATACACCTCCACAAAACTACCTTCCATTGTGTAAGTCCAGCCCTTGTCTTGTAGGCTGGTTGCAGTCTCGTATATCTGGTGTGTTGCCCTCGGGATCATTCCATCTGCCGAAGACATAGTATGTGTTTTTCCGGCACCGGTCTGGCCATAACAGAAGATGCAAACGTTATAGCCATCTAGAGCACTTTGGACAAGCTGTGATATTTCTTCGAAGACTTCTTGGTTCGTCGCTTCAGGTCCAAATACACGATCAAAGGTGAAAGGATTGGACTGTCTCGTGACAGTACCCAGGCTGCTCTTTTGTTCCTTTCCAAGAACGACAAGCTCTTTGGACTCCTTGTCAACATCGGGGTATGTGAGTTTTGCAGCCTCTCCCTCCACGTTTCCAAATATTGGCCGAACTCTGCACATCACTCTGATGTTTCCCTTGAGTTCCTGGACTTGGTTGAACAGAATCCTGCGAAGAGTTTCTTCCTTAATAAGCTTCTGTTTTGATGTCTCGGCTGACCGGACTGCTTCTTGTAATCTAGCCTCCATCTCTGCATAGCTGTCTGACTGGGCTTTGCTCCCAGATTCAAGAAAAAGTATCTTGGCACGAAGACTAGAGAGTTCGTTCTCCAGCGATTGTATGGTAGACGCATTCTGGGTTCCCGTCTTCTGAAGAGTTTCCCTCAATTCCGACAAGCTTGCTTGTGCATTGACTTTCAGTGTTTGCTCGCGATCAACTTCTCCCCGAAGACTCTCCAATTCCCCTCGCATGCCCTGAATTTCGAAATCCTTCTTTTGAAGTGCCATACCTAAGTTCTGGTTCTCAGATGCAACACGAGCCTCTAATTCTTGAACTTCACGGAGTCGTCGACTTCTTTCTTCATCAAGCTTGCTTTCATAACGGCGCTCTACATCTTTCAATCTGTCTTCTAGCTCGCCATTATTTCGCCGCTCAAGTTCTCGCACCTCATCACGGTGAAGCCTATGCACTCGATCCGTCTCATCGGCATATTCTCGGCGTAGTTGCGAGATTTCATTTTGATATTCTCTTCTCGCATCATCCATTTCTATCCGGTGAGCCCTTAGCTGATCATCAAGTGAGGTCGTTGCAGTAAGTAGCCTTTCCTCAATTGCCCTAGATTTCTGTCTCATTAGTTCCAAGTTCCCTTGAAGATCTTGGTTTGACATTTTTAGTTGTGACTCAATAGCCTCAAGCTGTGCAACTGGTTATCGAGTTAGCATGCTTCGTCGTGAGTGCTATAACAAAGCCTACTCTTCAATTTATAGATTCCAACTGCCTCCTCAAGACCAGCACGTTCTTGACCACTGCTGTTGACTTTCTGTTGGAGATCGGCAAACATTGCCTCAACATTTCCGAGACGGCTGTCTACGTCCCAAGCTGTAAAAGAAGTAACGTTAGAATCTTTTGATAAAAATTGATTTTTTTTGGAAGGAGATTTCGGAGTCTTGCAAGGAGTTACCAGAGCAGCATTGGCTACATCGAGTTTCATCTTTGACTTGCGCAGAACCGGAATGGATGAGGCTGGCGTTTTTGGAGCTACTAAGTTATCTCCAATTTCCTCGTACGGTACAACAGTATTCTTGCAGCTGTTTATACTCAAATTGCGCAAGCTAGTACTGGCGGACGCTTCATAGGAGAACGATGGAGTGGAAGGGGGTTTCATTGCTTCGGAGCTTGCTTGATTTGCTCTTGTCTGATCGGGAGATACTTCCTCACGCAGCTTCAGCTTACTCATGGCTGAGCTAGGAGATAATTCCCAGGTATTACCCATCCCCGCTTGGGATATTGATCGAGCACCTCGCAACTTTCTGTTTGGAAGGGTCACAGGAGGATAAGTGACAGCAGGTAAAGGTATCCTACCCATTCTTCTCCCCGATACGGGCTCATCTTCCTCATTGTGCATATCCATTGACGTTTTAGGCCGAGATTTATTTATAGTCCGAGAAGTTGTAGACTGGCTGAAGGTTTGTGGCCGATGGCCATAGGCAGAAGTAGGTCGTCCTCCAGGACCAACACTACTAGAGAAACTGCCATGGGACGTGTTTCTAGATGAGACTGAAGGAGTTCGTGATGGTCGCGTCGACGTTGAGGAAGAAAATGATGTGTTTCGAGATACAGATGAGCCAATATTCTGAAAACATGTCAGCATAAATCGAGCCATGACAATTATTACAAAAGGTTCGGATGGCCTGATCCTAGACGATTGCATTCCGTAGAAGATTAAGTGGGTAGGCTCAGATAAATGCAGCTTTGGCCACAGAATGCATTGACTTGATGGATATCTGCAACCCATACAGTCCAACATGATTACCATGAAGCACGAAATGCCGGGGACGACCATCTCGGTTCTGTTACCATGCCGGAGGGAACACAAGAAGCCACTAGCCGTAGAGAGCTGGACAGACACCATCAATATGCTTCGCCGAAGGTCCTGGAGTTATGGAAGCCTATGCGATCCTTTCCAGGTTTGTTGGCGATTCAAGATGAGGATCAGATGAACTGCGTAAAGCACTTCCAAGTCAATCGCCACTCACATGAATCATTGCGAGTCGTCTGAGCACCATTTTGCGGTAGTCCAAACTCTCCCGCTCCCGTTTGTTCTGAAGGATATTCCAAGGCATGTAGGCAGTAGAAAGCGGCGATAACAGGCGTGCCGTTGAATGCGCCGTGTCGTGGAATGCGGCCGTGGGTATGAATGGGAATAAATATCGAGACTTACACTTGCGTTGAGCAGAGTTGTGCCCTTCATGACCGGCCGCGACGTTTGGGCAGGAGGAACGATCATGGACCTAGGCTCTCCCGCCCTTTCCGCCAGCGTTTTTCGTTTTGGTTCGGGTTCATTGTCTATTGGGAAACTCAGTACTGGCGCTCCTAGATAATTCCACTCAACATACATGGCGCGCTTAATTTATGCTTCACTGAAGTTGGAGGCTGCATTTTGGAGGGAGGTTTCGAGCGCGCGTTTCCTTGGGATTCGGTGATTTCTGAGAGGCCGCCCTTTCCAGGCGATGGAATTCGACTTGGAGGGCGCAATTGAGAAGGACGCGCATACTACAACACAAAGCAGTCAGCTCTAGAACGTATCCATGGCATAGTGGGTGTTGGAGTTGCATCATGTACCTGGTTCTCTTCTGAGGAGTCCATCTTGAATCTGAGTTGCAGCGATTGCTACACGCGCAAGCAAGCTATAGCGCGCATAAATTTTTGGTTTTATAGAAGTCCAAATGTAAAAGAAGCCCGGCACTGGTCGCGAGAGTGCCGTCCAAATTGTGACGCTGCCAATAATGCGCGCGTGGATGATGGATTATCAAAGAATCTCTGTATCCGTCGCTCGTTGCTGGGTAAACAAAATCGGACCCGAGAGCGGAAAATAAACATGCTATTCGCGCGCCGTTAAATTTGATATCGGGACACCACCATGCTGCCAAGGATCACAAGCTGTTAAAGATGTTCAGGATTTTTGATACAAACGACAAACGGGTGACGGTGCGAAAGATGAAGCTCAGGCGAATATAAGGATTTCGTATACTCTGATTAGAAGCACAGGATCATCAGACTGCTAGAATTTGCAGCCGTCTCAGCTCCTAGACGAGACATGCCACGATAGGTTCGCTCTTCGTCAAGCTTCCGCCACTATCGTCAACGTCAGATGCCCAAAAATTACCCTTAAAGCCAAACAGTGACAACCATGGAGAAGTATTCACAATTCCGTGACCGTGGTCTGTACTCAGATCCAAATCTCGACACGTGCATCTGCAGCTAACAAAGCATGTAGGCTCTGGAATAGCTCCATTTTTTCCAATCTCTCCGGAGCCTGCGGGAATCTACCTACCCCTCTACGTCTTCCTGTTCTTCTTCAAATTACCGTTCTTTTTCACAGTATCTGCGGGCTATTTCTTATTCCTGCAATGGCTACCTCTCGGGTCGCTGCTCAAGAAGGCTATACTATGGATGATGCTTGGGATACCAGGCATATGGTGGATTGATCTACAAATTGATGGAGTGAAGAAAGGTTCGCTGGCCAAGAAACATGAAGGCAAAGTGCCTATACCATCGACCATTATAGCATCCTCATTTACATCCCCTATCGACTCTCTATATCTGGCAGCGATATTCGATCCCATCTTCACAATATCGTATCCACATACTCGTCAGGTTGAGCCCATATCTCTGTTCGGGGCAATACTTCGGGCTTTATCTAAGCCAAAGGAATTCCCGTCCAAAGGAGCCAAGCTGGTAGACTTGAAGTCTCTGCTCGCAGAGCATCCACAAAGAGCTATTGTGGTCTTCCCAGAATGTACGACCACAAATGGGAGAGGCATCCTGCCGTTCAGCCCGAGTCTCCTTACGACACCACCAGGGACAAAGATATTCCCAATCAGTCTGCGTTACACCTCCGCAGATATTACCACACCTATTCCAGGCCAATACTGGTCCTTTATTTGGAATCTCCTCAGCCACCCAACGCACTGCATTCGAGTTCGAATTGCCGAGGTCGTTTATAACACCTCCAGGCCAGCGGACTTGGAGAGGAAAGATCAATTTCTCAACAATATTCTCGACTCATTAGACGAAGACTCGCCTGTCTCGGGTAGCAGCGACACATTAACAAGCTTGAACGAGCAGGATTTGGCTCCCGAGGAGCGGAGGGTCCTAGATAAAGTTGGTGAGGCATTGGCCCGGCTGGGACGGGTCAAGAGAGTCGGCCTTACGCTGAAGGATAAGTCCCAGTTCATCGAGGCTTGGTCAAAGAAAAAGAGGTAGGGGGCTTCTTATGGGTTTCCAGGAGTTTGGAGATGGCATTGCATTGTTGGATGGATATTTATTCTATTTTCAATACCCAAATTTAGATGATTTCTTTAAAACACCATCTGCGAGAGGTTTTCTAGCCTCTATCTGAAGAACTCTTGATATTTGTATGGTATTTCGCTCATGGCGTTCTTTTATTCAATAGGTTACTGCCCATTCCAAGACTCAACTGAAGCGAGACGGACAAGATGTTGGGATTAAGATGGAGAGCGGTGTGAAAGTTTTTCTGAACGTCGCATGCTCATCTGTCACTCATTGGAGACTTATCAAAAGATCATGTTGTCAATATAGATCTAAGCAAAACCGCAAATGTATTCCAACCTCACGTTACACATCCCCTATTAAGCCTTTTGAGCGTTGGGAACAACCACTTGCAAGGATAGATCCACCCCGTGCCGCAAGATACCTTGAAAAATAATCACTATTCACACCAGAGCAGCGGTCAATTTCAGGGAGTGAGGCTGTAGTGACTCGGCGACCGCATTTAAACCATTCCTTATCACAAGACAAAATATTCCATATCGTTTCCCCATCCCCTACCTGGGAGCTAAGAGTTTTTATATCGTAGCTGTTCCGATGGTTCCGGTAACTAACGTGCGATTTCGAAATTCTATTTGTTCCTACGTCTCCTTCCCCAACGCAAACAGGAGAATAGGGGATACCTGTCTCCCTAATCAGGCCGTAAATGCCTAGAAAGACTATGGTTGTCAGTACCCAGTATTAAACAACACGCTTTCCCCATGGGTCTATGGAATTCACTCAAAATTTGAACATACGGGTGCGGAAGGAGTTCTAGACTTAGGGCTAGAAAAACCAGTGACAAATTCGGCATTGCGTAACAGGATTACCATCAGCAGCTAGTAGGACACAGGTACTCCGCCGGAGTAAAGGATGATAATTAAACAGCATGTCTGGCTTCTTGCTGAAAGCAATGTGATGATTGGACATGGTGAGAGGGTTGCTGGGAGGTTAGGCGTTGCCCAAGTTTTGGGGTGCGAGAGAGAGAGAGTGCCATTTTTTTCAGGCCAGGACCCTCCAATCTACCTCTAATTCCCCAAAATTTATATCTCTGATGTATGCTTTTCCTCCTAAACTTCAGGCATCCGACAACTATAGAATCCAACTTGCTTTCTGCAATAGCGTAAGGGGATGGATGCTCGCCATGGTTCCTTCCAAGCTGTCACTCTTTGGGAGGTGTTATTTAATTAATGCGCTAACAACTTGCTGTGCTCCGAGCGGTATTCCGACATTGAACTTAGCGGAAGGATAGCGAAAGACAAGAAAAAAAAAGGGGGGGCGAGGATTTAGATACACTTAACACACCTCAAGTGCCAAGAGCCCTCAGGTAACCAAAGCCATTTCCAACTCTACAAGTAGATGCAGAGCCTTACACAAGTCAGGAACTAGCTTACGATGGCTAGGACATACATTCCTGTGAACTATAGCGCTAGGGACAGGAGGTTTCGCAGCTTAGATAGTGCCATTACTACAGAGGCTTCGTTCTCCTTATCGTATCGGGTAGGAACATTGGTGAGATACAAGCCCCACTAGGGGGTAAGATACCTCTGGCCGCGTCCTCGAAGTCGTAATAATAGCTTGCCATGACCCAGCAGCGGGTCTCAGAGGTAGGTTCCTAACTCTCTGGCATATCCATATGATCTGTTGTCAACCGCGCTAGACGTTGGAAATTTTAGCATCTAGTTTGGCTGACAAGCAAACTTAATTTGCTTAAAGAAATATTTAAGGTATAAGAGGTGTAATGAAAAAAGGGGGCTCGCCTCTGAAAATAAGCGAGGAACATGGCTGTCGACTGTGTATTCACCAAGGTAAACAAAATTGAAAATATTTTTTTAGCAAGATATTTCAAAGGAAAGTATATTTATCACAATCCCCTAAGCATTCAATAACAGAATAGCATCATGGTTTGGAAGAATCCCAATTTTTCTAGACTTTTGCACAGCTTGAATCTAAGTCCCCACCCCCCCCTTTCGGCCACCCCTGCCTTTCGGCCACCTCGCTTAGCTCCCTCCCACCCACTTCAAAGCCTAATATCTCTACAACCCTTGAACTTCTATACAATCGCCCGTAGCCTCAGTATTTACAGACGAATCAGAGTCTCCTTCTTCAATTTCTCTATCCCCGGCTTCTATTTGGGCTACTTTAATGGCCCGGACGCTTGCAAACTTCGAATTCGGGCTTACTCTAACTTTCCGTCTTTTCTTAGGCTGGGACCCTTCTATTTTAGCTTTCAATTGTTTTATTCGAAGCTCTGCTTGGGCTAAAGCGTAGTCTTTCTCATCCCAGCCTTTTGCAAGCTTCTTAAAAAGCTGGCGACGAGTTGGGAGATCGGTCTTTCCTAATCGAGTAATTATATCGGCTTGTAAACGCACATCTCTAGCTTTTCTAGGGGTCTCCCATTGAATAGCTGATATATTCTTATTCCATACCAGTCCTTTTTCCATAATCAAGTCCTTTGGAGCTGGTGCAAAGTTATTATTGCTATTTTCAAAAAGCAAACGGCTCATTAGAGGCTTAGCTATATTAATCGGCCATAAAC
Organism: Chalara sp. BL73; assembly: GCA_918026815.1. Classification (NCBI taxonomy): domain Eukaryota; kingdom Fungi; phylum Ascomycota; class Leotiomycetes; order Helotiales; genus Chalara; species Chalara sp. BL73. The sequence continues at coordinate 105,933 of CAKJVC010000037.1, read as the reverse complement.
CGGTAGCCTTCTACCCAGCTTTAATATTCTTAAGTATCAGACTTTGTTCCCGGGCCTTCTGATAGCATAATAAAAAGTTCCGCTTTCCAATTGGAGTAAAATCAGACAAAAGACTTAAGTTACCAAGCTCTTTTCGGTAAGCTGCTTTCAAAGGGAAGAAAATTGATAAATCTAAAGGCTGTAAAACGTGAGACGAGTAAGGAGGCAAAAACAGTAAGTATATATTATGCATAAAGCACGTATACATAAATTCTGTAGTCTCATGACTTCTATGGCCGTCTAGAACGAGCAGTCTAGACTTTTGAGGGTCCGGGAAAGCCGTAGAAGGTATAAATACTTTCTTAAGCTATTCCTGGGCTGTAACGTCTGTAGTCCAGCTATTTTCGGTAGCAGTAAAGTGCCAACGGCTAAACTTATCAAAGTTAGTAGGGAACTATTGTTGCTGTACTGATTTTCCTTTGTATATAACCAGTGGATCGAGCGCTCGGCCGGTGGCTGAAATACATTCAATAAATGAGGTCCAAGCTCTAGATCCGGGCTGCTTTCTCTGAATAAAACGCCGATTTTTACTCCCAACGACTAGCCCATTAACTCCTTGGCCTTCTATAATGCCAGCTTCGTCTATATTCCACCGATTTTCCGGCTTAATTGCTTTGATTTCAGGAATTTGGAATTTTTGGAACCAAAGCTTTATAATTTCTGACGTAGCTCTATTGACACGTACAGAATCAATACTATACTGTCTCTTAGTCCGGAGAATGGGATTCCTTTTCAAAAAGCTTCGTATCTAGCGTTTTCCTAGTGTAGTAGTGTCTCCTCGTACAGTTAAAAGCCGCTGAGCAAAGTCTTTAATCTGCGAGTGCGTAGGGCTAAGCCCTAAGCTTTCTTGAACTAGAATCCAGTCTGTTAAGCGCTTCTCCTGAACCGGAGCTAGCTTTTGCAGTGCTTCAGCACCTGTTTGACGGGTTTAGTGGCCATAAATCCTACTTTGAAGAGTAGACCTTGGTATGCTTTATTCGAGACTAGCTTTTCGGATAGAATCACCCTGGCTAATAGCTTCAAGGGCCCGTAATAAGTCTTTTTCCATATACTGAGGCTTCATAATTAATTGCAATAGTAGCCACAATTTCAAAAGTATCAGATAAGTTATTATCAAATTATAATTATTCAAAGTGAGGGCATAAGAAGTTACGGTGTGCTAAGCGAGGTGGCCGAAAGGCAGGGGTGGCCGAAAGGGGGGGGTGGGGACTTACTCGTTGATTATTGAGCATCGACAGCAGCATCGACAGCAGCATGCGCTGGTTCTTAAATGAGTGAATCACTCTAGGTAAAGTATTTTAGCTGCTCGTTTGTGATATTATCATTAATCCATAGCAATTTATTTTCGCCGCCTGCGTTTATTTTCCTTCCAGGGCTTCAAGATCAAAACCTCAACGAAACACTATCCAACTTCAACTGCCAATCCACACAACACCACAAGATTTAGATCTGTAAAGGCATCGATACGATGCCTAGATTGGGCACCAAAGAATGCAAGTGGTTTAAAAACGCCAGAGCCATTGCGCGCAAGGAAAATAATATGAACCTGGTCTTCTCACGGCGGAGGCACCTTCTAGAGGAAGTTCAACCACAACCACTACAACCTTGGCAGACGATGTTGAGCGATTGGTGAAGACACTGAATTGGATCAAACTGGAAGAGGATGCGACGAGCAAGGAGGACTTCGAAGAGAGAGTGGCTATCAAGGACAGATTGTTCCAGTGGGCTAAGATGGAGAGGAAGGCGGGCAAGGAGATTGCGTACAAAAATCGAGCGGGCAATACACGCTCAAGCACAAGACGGAATTTGAATATGATATACTACAGCCCGAGGATAACTACCATGGAGTTGGTGGGATGACAGGAATGGGTAGGAGTGTTTGTCGTAAGATGCTTGATCCCAGTCGTCTCTTTCTCCTGACGTAAGTTAGGGCTTTTGCGGAGACATTCAGCAACGGAGACTTTAGCTTAGCGTTTATGGCTACCAGCGCCGATATGCTAAGCAGGCTCAATGTAGCCACCAATGAACGCATCCCTGCACTCACTATTCCCAGCTCTCCTTCCAGAACCTCGCCTTGACCTACCCCAAATCGCAAATTTCCTGATCGTGAGCCGCGGCAGTGCCCTGGAGAGGGAGCATGATGAAAAATTCGTTGAGTCCAAAGGAAAATACAAGAGAGATATCATCTTCTACTTAGATGAGGCTATCGGCGCAGATGCCATGAGAGAAGACGACATCTGGGGTGGAGATTTGGTATTACCATTTCGGAAGCCTTTCTTCGCCGAAACGCCATACTATCTCGCACACCTCGGCAGTAATCCATTCAAGACGCTCACATTCTGATACAACTATAAACATGGCGCCTTCGTCGCTGATCCCGAGGAGCTTTGCGGTGATGTGTAGAAATGCCTGATGTTAATGGGTGAGTGGTTAGGCGTGGGTAAGAGCCGCTGAGGTGCCGTCTCTAATCTACTTTTCTTCGAGGATGGTACCAAAGAAATTATTGAGCGGGGTCTTCGATATAAAGGAAGTCGGAGACGCCGCCAAGCCGAAGGAGATGCTGATTTGCGATTGGGGGACCATCCGGATTGAGATACAGGATAACGATGCTTATGTATAGAAGGAAAGTTTTGCAGCACGGAAAGTCGCTGGACACATAGGGAAACGGAATCAAAGCGCCGCTGCCGAAGTGGAGATGTATAATAATTTATATGGGCAACTGATCGTGATAGTGATAGTAGAGGAACGCATAAGAAAAAAGCGTCACGGAGGTGTTGCTTTTGCCCCTTTCTGTAACTAGACTGAGAGAATAAACATATCGAGTGACAAGCTTCATCAATCTAAGCTATTGGGACCAGTGCCAGATCTTCAAGAGCTGTCAATAGTTCTGCATCCTCCTGGTTCAAAACTTTCATCTTCTTCTCTGGCCCAGGAAAGTATTCAGCATCAATTTCACACGTTGCTCCGGGCTCGGGGAGACGTCCTCTAAAGCTCAGAGTTAGTACCTGATTTTTACTAATCAGCTAATCTTCTAGATTAAAAAGACTTACTCATAAAAGTACCGCTGGACATGTTTGGCCATACAGAGTGAAGGCATACTGACAGTGCAGTGGCCTGTTTGTATAGAAATCGTGTCAGTTCCATGTCTGGTTATTGACAAGGAATACAAAGAGGTCTGAAGGAAGAATTTTCTCCAGTGGGCTACGGTGATTCAAAAGCTGTGCAAGCAACGCACCGTATGATTTCTGCTCAACGAGCGAAGAGCCTTCGAAGCTCTTTTGTGCCTTTTGGGCCGAGATCAATGGACAAACCGGATCATATGTTGTGGAAAGTATCAGTACTAAATATGTAAATATCAAAACTTTCTGGATTCGAATTTTAAAGGCTCGCGGCGACTCACTTGGGTTTGCTGTCTTAATGGGCGGCGAGTTAGGGTAGTATTGCGGGTTGAAATCATGTGTTGTTGGAATTGACCAGGAAGCGAGATTGAATAGTCTAGCTGCATCCGCGTATTTGGAGATCAACTTTGAAAGTCGTGGTATGCCCAGCAAATACTCTCTTATGGCTTTTATGCCGTGTAAAGAGGAATTGAGCTACATGCACGGTGGATTAGCAAACATGTGTATTGATATACATGAATGACGGCTGGAGAAATCGCATTTGGCATGGATCAGAGCGAACTTACACCACTAAGTCCCCACCCCCCCCTTTCGGCCACCCCTGCCTTTCGGCCACCTCGCTTAGCACACCGTAACTTCTCATGCCCTCACTTTGAATAATTATAATTTGATAATAACTTATCTGATACTTTTGAAATTGTGGCTACTATTGCAATTAATTATGAAGCCTCAGTATATGGAAAAAGACTTATTACGGGCCTTTGAAGCTATTAGCCAGGGTGATTCTATCCGAAAAGCTAGTCTCGAATGGGGCATACCAAGGTTTACTTTTCAAAGTAGGATTTATGGCCACCAAACCCGTTAAACAGGTGCTGAAGCACTGCAAAAGCTAGCTCCGGTTCAGGAGAAGCGCTTAACAGACTGGATTCTAGTTCAAGAAAGCTTAGGGCTTAGCTCTACGCACTCGCAGATTAAAGACTTTGCTCAGCGGCTTTTAACTGTACGAGGAGACACTACTACACTAGGAAAACGCTGGATACGAAGCTTTTTGAAAAGGAATCCTATTCTCCGGACTAAAAGACAGTATAGTATTGATTCTGTACGTGTCAATGGAGCTACGTCAGAAATTATAAAGCTTTGGTTCCAAAAATTCCAAATTCCTGAAATCAAAGCAATTAAGCCGGAAAATCGGTGGAATATGGACGAAGCTAGCATTATGGAAAGCCAAGGAGTTAATAGGCTAGTCGTTGGGAGTAAAAATCGGCGTTTTATTCAAAGAAAGCAGCCCGGATCTAGAGCTTGGACCTCATTTATTGAATGTATTTCAGCTACCGGCCGAGCGCTCGATCTACTGGTTATATACAAAGGAAAATCAGTACAGCAACAATGGTTCCCTACTAACCTTGATAAGTTTAGCCGTTGGCACTTTACTGCTACCGAAAATGGCTGGACTACAGACGTTACAGCCCAGGAATGGCTTGAGAAAGTATTTATACTTTCTACGGCTTTCCCGGACTCTCAAGAGTTTAGACTGCTCGTTCTAGACGGCCATGGAAGTCATAAGACTACAGAATTTATGTATACGTGCTTTATGCATAATATATACTTACTGTTTTTGCCTTTTCACTCGTTTTACGTTTTACAGCCTTTAGATTTATCAATTTTCTTCCCTTTGAAAGCAGCTTACCGAAAAGAGCTTGGTAACTTAAGTTTTTTGTTTGATTCTACTCCAATTGGAAAGCGGAACTTTTTATTATGCTATCAGAAGGCCCGGGAACAAAGTCTGATACCTAAGAATATTAAAGCTGGGTGGAAGGCTACCGGTTTATGGCCGATTAATATGGCTAAGCCTCTGATGAGCCGTTTGCTTCTTGAAAATAGCAATAATGACTCTGCACCAGCTCCAAAGGACTTGATTATGGAAGAAGGACTGGTATAGAATGAGAATATATCAGCTATTCAATGGGAGACCTTTAGAAAAGCTAGAGATGTGCGTTTACAAGCCGATATAATTACTCGATTAGGAGAGACCGATCTCCCAACTCGTCGCTAGCTTTTTAAGAAGCTTGCAAAAGGCTGGGATAAGAAAGACTACGCTTTAGCCCAAGCAGAGCTTCGAATAAAACAATTGGAAGCTAAAATAGAAAGGTCCCAGTCTAAGAAAAGACGGAAAGTTAGAGTAAGCCCGAATTCGAAGTTTGCAAGCGTCCGGGCCATTAAAGTAGCCCAAATAGAAGCCGGGGATAGAGAAATTGAAGAAGGAGACTCTGATTCGTCTGTAAATACTGAGGCTACGGGCGATTGTATAGAAGTTCAAGGGTTGTAGAGATATTAGGCTTTGAAGTGGGTGGGAGGGAGCTAAGCGAGGTGGCCGAAAGGCAGGGGTGGCCGAAAGGGGGGGGTGGGGACTTATTCCAATTGTCGTTCCTAATAACGAAATCACCACTTTCATCTCGGGTGATGTTCGCGAACCAATTATCTGAGAATTCGTATGCTGGTATTGGGTTGCCTTTGATGAGCTCTGCTAGAGTATGTGCTAAGGCGGGCCATCCTGTAGGACTGTACAACGCAGGGAAAATACCTGCTAATGTCAGTTCCTAACACTTTGCCGACATGAGGTCTCGCTATGTATTGAGGGAAACGATGCTTCTGTTGGTAGACCAAAGACATGGAGGGCAATCTTACCATTCGTAGCAACTTTCCGTCGCGTAACGGACCCGTAGTTGCTTATATTCACATAGACAGGAATAGGTTCTTCTTCCAAAGTCTCAAGCAGGTCCCAGACAAGTTCCCTCAGCTCGAAGTGAGATTTAAGAGACACACCAGAGAGACCATTTAGTGGACAATGGTCCTTAGCTTTGAAGCATTCATCAGCAAATCCTGAAACAACATTATCTGTGTCGGTAAGCCACTCCTTATCGCGAAAGTCATTATACCAGTAATCATTGTTAGAAATGCCATCAATGATCAATCTTCCAACCCTGTCTGGAAACATCTGAGCATAGGTCTGTCCAAGGATCGTCCCATCTAAGATCTTCAGCATTAGAGAAATTTCAACTCAAGAACAGTACCTACAACTGAAGCCCCAATAATAAAGTTCATCTTGGCCGGTGGCATCAAGAATGGAATTCATATCTGAGGCTGTTTGGGGTGTATTTATATACATCCCATGCTCGCCCATTAACTCGGCGCATGCTTTGGCTTTGTTCTCTGCCTCAACGAACATCTCACCAGCCTCATACTCGACTTCCCATGGCAAATTTGCCATCTTTTGGGACCTCTGTTCTGAGTCGACGTAGCAAACTGCTCGTGGTATAGAGCCATTGACACCGCGAGGATCGAAACTGAGGAGGTGGAACCCTTCGCCAATTATCTTGTTGAGTTGCTGTCCACTTTGAAAGAGAAAGCTTATGCCACTACCTATAATACATTAGTGTCCCAGTCATAGCACATGTGAAGATAATTGGTCCGAGATGATGACCCTAATGAATGCCTAATTCTACTGAAGAAAGATGACGTCTGCAAGGGCCGCTGTCTATATCAAGGAAGAATTATATGTTTGAAGTAGAGAATCCAATCACATGCCTCCAGGTCCACCAGGGTTCAAAAGAATAGTCTTTCCCCCATTCGCAGTAGCATTCGTTGCCAGCATTCGAATAAGAGGGATGGAGAATGTCTTGTCTAGATAAGCAAATTAGTTCTTTCTAACATTTCTTAATGAAACTATTCATCCCCGCACCTGAAGTCTGATTAAAATGGTCCATAGGAACATCAATTCGAGCACACTCAAGCGCGTGCCCATTGATCTCTCCACAGTTCTCCCATATCGACTTGCTTTGCGGGGGATGTTGGGAGCTCGAGTCTGAAGCTGAAGCTGAAGCTAGGCCAGCCAATGCCACACTAGCGAGGGCGAAATGACATTTCATGATTTTGGCCGCTATTGATACCATTCTGTGAATGAGTGGGCTTGAGTATAAATTTTGGGTTATATTTTATAATTGTTGATGCCTAAAAGGATCTGCTTCCAGGATGTGTGAACCATTGGTTGGCGTCATCAAATAGATAGGCCATTTCTTTTCTTTTTTTTTTTTGCTTTTTGCGCATATGGAGATGGTGAAAATGAAGACGTGTAGTAACTCTTGACAATGTGAAACAAACACTTTACCTACATAATGGGAGGCCATACCAGCGAGAGGCACAAGCGCCAAGATTTGGCTCGAGCATCATTGATCTCGCTTCGGCCTTTGGTTTCTGTCCCTACCACAGTAGATGTCAGCTTATTTCAAGATATATGGTTTGATGATATTAAGATTTCAGGCTAAAAGGGTCAGCACCATGTTTCCCATCTTTTAGATTCCGCAAGATGACGTGATATTTAACGATGACTCGAATATTTAAGCACAAACTATGTCTCGCTCACTCACTTGGGTCAGCAGCGCTCAAAATTTGTTGATATTTACACAAAATGGACAAATATTGAGCAAGGAGTGGTTGCTTTTATGCTAACGACACGTCATGTAAACTGCAGGCGAGCAATTGGACCAACAAGATATGATAATTTATAAAAGCTGAATCAACTCCAAAGACGTGGCAACGCATTTATATTCTCATATCTCAAGCCACTAGTGCCAAATAGACCATGAACCTTAGCACTGCATACCCTCTCCTGTCCCTTAGATCACGATTTGTGATCTGGATAAGAAGGCGTTTATAGGTCGTCAAACTCGGGGTTCCATTATCTTTGGCCTCAAGAATGAAATTATAAGCGTGGCCGAGTTCCTCTGGCTTGCCGCTTATGAAATCAATAGCACATTTTTTCTGGCGGTGGAAGCTGGATCTTGACTCTCCTACCTGATGTCTCACCGTCGGCGTTCCGGATGTCGATATTAGGCACTACGATACCTATCAGTCCCTTAGAAACAGCAGTAGGCTCCTTATATTGAACTAGTTAAAGGTCGGCTTATCACCATCCGGATCATAAGATTGAGATGCACCAAGCGTAACTACATCGCCGGCTTCGATTTCTAGTTCGAGGGGTTCAGGACCAGGTGTGCTATCATTAACAATCACAACTGGAGCATGGTTTAGTCCGTCATTAGCGATGTCCATCCCATACGAGCAGCAAAACCGTTCTGGTAAGCGTCTCGCTAGCGCCAGATTGTTGCGTGGTTAGAATACCGAGCTCGGCCATCCATTCTGATTACTCGATCAAAGGCGTCCGAATAATGGCCATGACTGAGGGAAGTCGATGGCGTTATATCGGCTACCCCAACTGCCATATTCTGGATTCTCAGAGGATCCAAGGACTTTTTGGGTAAAATAAAGGAAGGTTGGCGTGTCACCCTCGAGAATAAAGTTTGGGTCAGGGTACACTTGGCCAAAGGCTCCATGTGGCCTTGGTGGGATCTGGGCCGCCTGGGTCTCTGTTAAAGACTGCATCGCCGGAGATACCGAACCAGGTGGCCAAGATGTATTGATTCCAGTCGTGTATGGAGCAGAAACAAAAAAAGTCCAGGTAGGTGAGGCGAATCCAGAGTCCTGAATCGCCCTGGTCTGAGATTGTGTAGACTCGAGTTTGTGGCAGGCAATCGCGCTCTCTGATGGCCCTCTGGTCCATCCATGTGATGAAGTGCTTGGGCAAGAGTGTTTATACCGCCCCAGCAGACAACCCATAGAAGTTCACTACTCGCATCGAGTTGGTCAATTGGGAGCGATGCACCTTCACTGAGAGGCACGCTAGGATCTAGGGCCTGTTTCCCGTACACTGTTGGACCGTATTTTATCAACTCAAGGAGGCTGTCTGGGCGTGGATACTGATTAGAAGGGTGTACGCTGGCATTGAGGTTGTCGACAACCTGGCCATAGGCTCTGACTATTGTCTTCATCTCCTCTGGGCACACCCTGTGCTTTAGCTATGTCGAGTTTCCCCATTCTTGTCTTCGCGTATGCCCCTGACAGCCCCTATTGTCCTCCTTATCCCTCTTATCCTCCGCTGTCCGTACCCCTCGATACCGCCGATATTCCCACGCATGACTTAGCGCCTGGAAGTGAGCTTTCTCCATATCTTAAGAGCTAGTTGTATATATTTAAAGCAGATGGCCCATCTATCTGATCGACCCTATCCTACTCTTATCTTCGACCCTCTTTCTAGGCTGCTGTCCACGTGTACACTTTCGATTTACCACAAGGCTATAACACATAGTCGACCAAAGCGGGTTACCATTAACCAACAGGTTTCAAGTTTCACTTTGAAAACTCAATCACGCTTCCTTGCAGCAATTCGACCGTGGCATCGCAACGAACCCAGTTGCCTTTCACAGTTAACTATTGAACACAGTGGGTATTTGACGCTCCGTAAGTATTCAGTGTTGGCTAGGTGCAAGATGTTCACGCTTGTTGTACAAGGTTACCATTTCTACAGTTGTAACACCCCTCAAAATCGAGTCCACTTTCTGAAATGCTCTCTCCTCTCTAATACTTTGGCGTCATTCCGCATAGGCTAGGGAAAAATTTATAATAGCCTTCGTCCCAAGCGAAGCGGAGAGTTCCAGCTTAAACTTGTAGACCTCAGGACCGGCATTCTTAGTCTAATATACAGAAATAGCGCCACTAGTTGGGACTCGTTCCTTAGCGTAATCAAGATAGATAAGAAAGTCCCACAGAGGCCGCAGTGTAAAATAAAATCCAACCAATCTGTTCCGAAAATACGTCTAGCGCTACTTGCTAAGCTGATAGACAGGCAAGGATGAGAATAGATGCGCCAGCGAGCAAAAGTGATCCATGTGAAGCTTGCCTTGAGGGGTTGGGAACTCCCAATATGCTCCTAAGTAGAAGTCCGTAGTGACATCGACCATGGCGCCCAGCAGGGACTCCATATCTCTAGTGCGTCTTTGAAATGATCTGGCGTCTGAAGTGCACCCTCTGCATGCCAGCCATTCATAGTGGGAGAGACTACCGGGGTTTCTATGTCGCCCGAATCTGTATCAAAGGACAGACAGACAGCCCGCAGGAGAGTATAGCTCGCGCAGCCTTCCAAGGATTGAAGAGCGTTGCTCAGTGGAATCGGGAGGCCCAGCCAGTAGAGCAAGCGCGTTTGCATCCCCATAGATGATATCGCGGTCATTTCCAGATGCGCCATAAACGCCAGTCCTCGAATTGAAGAGCAAAGAATTGATCACTTGTTGTTTTTTTTGGGGGGGAAGTATCGAGGCAAAGAGTTTGCGAATGAGCATTGCCAAGCCAGCTCCAAGCTTTTCCAATGCAATCATGTAAAGGGAATTGTATTTTATTGTTGCTCCGGATCGGGGTTTATTATAATAGTCACCATCCATGGCCCAAATGCCTGCCATACTCACCACGTCTAGCTGGTCAACTTTTTCCTGCACGCGTGCAATCGGCTTTCTGGAGCTTTGGGTACAGATTTCGAATGAAGCCTAGATCGCCTGTGTTCACCGTATAATCGGGGCCCCCAAGATCAAGGGCAATCAAGTTTCCTCACCGGTATGTCGTCCATGTTCGTAGCAAATGCGAATGACATACAGAGTGAAATTTAGAGCCACACCTGCACTCCGCCATTGAATGGATGCTCGACAGCAACACGAAGCCTCCAAGTTCTGGCGATAAGTCGCTGCGAGCGATTGATTAGAGGGCTGGCATGTTGTTCTAGAGTCCTCGAACAAGGCAGGCTGACTCGAGCCAACGAATGCGGCAAGTATTGTATGCTTTTTGGACGTGGCGGGTTTGAAATGGTGAGTTCTGTAGCATTGGACAGAGTGTGAGAAAGTCCTCTGTTTCATTAGCTCAAGGACGAGCATGGTAGTTGAAATAGAAAAGGCTCTTCTTTCCTCAAGCTGCAATGCTCTATGCCAATGCCAGGGACATGGGGATGAGGGCAAATTGCTGTGAAGCCACAAGACCATAGGCTCGGCTACGCTTGACCCGAGCTGGACCCTTTGGGGAATCTCTGCCCGGTTTACGTATCAATATATTTTCTCGTCATTACTAGTTGCAATTAGTCCTCCGGGTCACCTACTTTCTTAATTGTAAAGTAGTAAGGAAAATGGGGGTGGGTGGCCCCGAACGACTACCCGTATCGTTTCTTACTATTGCTCGACTCATTAAGTGGTGGCACCCTTACAAGGAAGGTGTTGCTGTGCTGTGCGAGAGAAGGCTGAGGAAATTCTTGGGGAGATAGTAGAATAAGAAAGATCTGGAGCAGGATTGGTATGAAGGCACCCGGGCTTTGAAACAGAACAGAGAAGAAGATTTGAAAATGAGTCTCTTGGCAGAATCGATTCTCATCATTTGACTATTATATCAAGCCCCCAGATACCTCAACCACGCTTCCGTTCATATAACGACTGTCCTCGCTAAACAAGAAAGCAACAACATCAGCAATCTCCTCCGGCGTCCCAACCCTACCTAAGCTAACTCCGCCCGCCGCCCTTGCCACACTCTCCGGGCCCTCCACCACTGAAGCGTTGGTTGGGGTATCGATATACCCCGGCGCCAAGATATTCGTCCTGATGCCCTTTGGACCGAGCTCCAGCGCAATAGATTTCGAGAAGCCAATCACTGCATACTTGGTCGCGCAATATACGGGAAACTTGGCGTTGGGCTGAAGGCCACAGGTTGATGAGACATTCACGAACGAGGCGCCGGATTGGAGATGAGGGATGCAGGCTCGGGTGATGTTGAACGTGCCTTTTAGGTTGGCGTTGATGAGCTTGTCCCAGTAGGCGTCAGTGATCTCGGCTGTGGGGATGGCGGTAGGATTCACGCCGGCACAATTGAAGATGTGGTCGATGTGGCCGTGCTTCCTGACTACGGATGCAATGAAGTTGTTCACTGCTTCTGTAGATCCGACATCAACGATGGAAAATGTGTGATATACTTTTTCAAGCTGACTGAGTGTTTGAGCGAGGCCATCCTGGTTAATATCGCATAGCGCAAGGTTGGCACCTAATTGAGATAACTTGATACTTGTTGCTCTTCCAATACCAGATGCTGCTCCCGTGACTACAATAACTTTGTGATTGAAGGACCTTGCCATCTCGGGGTGCGCGTGCGATGATTTGGAGATACTGGAGAGGTGTGAATGGTAAAGATTACAACTAGCAATGGACTAGAATTTTAAAACAGTATAAAATGGATTAATGAACAGCAAAACAATATTACCAAAACACGACAGTGAACACGAGTTGCAGCGGAGAAAAAGACAGAGATGTAACGCAAGAAAGACTGGTGAATGGCCGTGAATGGCAAAAGGTGGGATTGCTGAAAGTCCCCACCACCACTGTAGGGCACGCTGTACGGTATTGCTACAGGCACACCAGAATACCCGGCTACAGTTGCGAAGAACCCAAAGAATCACATAAAAAAATCGTGACACAAGAGTATTATTGTGAACGGAGAATCGTTTAATGCACTAGCTGGACTATATTATGCTCTTGTATAATTAGATAAATATGCACAATGCCTCTATGATATTATAGGCATGTTAAAGTACAGTAGGTATTGGAATCGGACAGCAAAACTCGTGGAGGCTAGGATGTGCTGAGAGATCTTGGCGAAAATATTTAAACATTATAAATTATTATATCCGGCCTCGCAATCACAATATGGCACTTTGGCGGAGAGGTTAACGCGATGCCCTGCTATGTTGTAAAACAAGCCTGTTAGGCATTTCCTTCGGGAGCGTGTGTTCGAATCACACAGGTGTCGTTTAAGTTTCTTTTTGCTTCAGCCCTTTTTCTTTCTGGGTGATTTTTTTTTTTTTATACTACTATATGGTGAGAACACCAAAGAGACCGCGTGTTTAAAAATGAATCGAAATACTATGTAATACTCTTTTTTTGGGGATGAGGGTTATCCTCGCTCGCTTGTTTCCTTGGTGTTGAAATTGGCCTGCGGCCTTTCCTGTGGTTGTGAACCTTGCCAATCAGGTTAGCAAGCAACATCCCCAATCACCAAGATTTCCCTTTCGATGTGAAACTGTGACCGCAACATCCACTAACATTACTTTTGTGAGATGGATAAGTATCGGACTCATCGTTCTATCAGTTTTGCCTTTAATATTTTGCCCTGGTCGTGGCCATAGTTGGAGATAATTGACATATGCCTCCTGGCTTTACATGTGTCTGTCTCTCTGGTACACTTATAAGATGGATTCTGTATCTGTTGTGCTATCCAATGTGGCACAATCTTATCTTTAAGCTCGTTCAAAAAACCTCTCGTCTGTTTTATCTCACACGATCTGGGTTAGTATTGTCTCTTTTAGCCCAAAAATCTGTGCCAAGTGATTCTTCGTAATTACTGGCCAATGCTTGTGCATGGATGATTCATCTGTTAAGGAGCAGATATCTACAACAAGTCAAGTGCTTATGAAAATAGAATGAATCTAGGCGTGAGTGCGGCAGCGCTTTTCATGTACATATTAGATGTCAAGAGGGGTATAAAAAGGATGAAAGTTTCTAAGTAGATCTCCAAATCAAAGCTGACAAGACATCCATCACTCACAATTATCCTCCCGATCCAAACTGCGAGCTGTAGCAATGCCCCGCCCACCATCGCGCCCCATCTTCCTTATCCTGCCTGGCGGATCCCAAAACCCCTCGCACTACGCATACCTCCTGTACCTCCTTCAAGTGGCCGGCCATCCCACATGCTCCGCGCTCCTCCCATCCATGGGCGGCATTAACGCTACGGCGCAAGATGACGCCGATTACATCCGCAACAGCCTCATTCTCCCCATCCTGGACATCGAGCAGCATGATGTCATACTCGTCATGCACAGCTACAGCGGAATCCCGGGCTCCGCTGCCGCCGCGGGACTTGGTAAGAAGGCGAGAGTGAAGGAGGGGAAGAACGGCGTGCTCGGCCAGATATTCCTAGCGAGTCTGCTGGTCAAGGGAGGGGACGGTTCAAGCATGGTGGATGCCTTTGGCGGGAAATTGCCCCCGCACATAAGTATCGATGTATGATCCTCACCACAGCTCCTCTTCAACCGCTCTATTTTGTAAAACTCACGAGTGCAGGAAACCAGAAATCTCATAACTTGCGAAGACCCGGCGCCACCGCTTTATGGTGACCTAGGGCCGCAAGCCCTCCAAGATGCCATGGTTCTGTCGACGCGATGTCCCAGCCTGGCGTCGTTTATGGGTCCTAGTCCGCGAGCATCGTGGGATGAGGAGGATTACGCGGGTAGTTTGGCTTATATCCGCACCTTGAAGGATGCGGCGGTCCCACCTGCGGTGCAGGATATGATGATGCAGGGAACAGGCGTGCAGTGGATCGTGAAGGACATTGATGCCGGGCATAGTGCGCAGGCCGTGGAGCCGGAGAAGTTACGTGACATGCTCATCGAGCTGGGGAAGGTTCTTGAGGAGTTGTAGCCGCGATGTCTCTCTCCTGTTAGAAGTATTTTACTCATTTGTCTCTTACCATAAAGCGGCATAAGGAGCACGCCTTGGATGGTTTCTTTCGAAAATTCTAAATGTGCATCGTTCTAAGCCATACTCTATAGATGTTTAGGAGGATAAAAGTCTACCTAGCGCTATTCAAAACGAAACTTGACATACTGAGTTCGATCTCCAAATTCGCACAAGTGTAATCGGTCATTTACACCAAAAATCAGGCTAGCGTCGTGTCAGGAAAATCCACCGTCCCACCTCCAAGATCCACATTCCGACCTCTAACACTGTCGCGCTCCTCCTCCGTCAACACAATCGCAAAATGCTCCTCCAGGGCCTTGACCCTCTCATTCTCTGTCTTGCACTCGACCACCGTCTCTGTCTTGCCCCCGAGGTTCCTTTTCACCAAACCATCCACAAGCATGGCCTTTCCCACAATCCTCTCTCCCTCTCTCAAAAATCGAATCACAAGCACCCTTCGGGTCTGAAAGTTCGTTTCGCCCTCGCTCGTGCTCGTGTAATAGTTCATGACCTCGAAATCATTGGGAAAGAATTCGAACTCCGCGAAAGCGTAGAAGTCGTTCCAGGGAGAGGTGGGGGAGTTTCGGTATTGGTAGATCCAGAATTTCTGCGCGGAATGCCGAGTGGTTTGGGGAGGGATGTTGGAGTATGAAAGCTGGATTTCTTGGGTCCCGAGGTTGTGCGTGGGCGTGTTGGGAACGAGCGGTAAAGGCTTTGTCGCTCCGTCGCCGCCAAAACCGACGTCCACCATGTATTTCACTCCACCGGGGAGGGTGACGATATTGACAATGTGGACCCTGTCAGCTTCAGCTTGTGTGGGGAGACGCGTGAGATGTGGGAGGGAGACTACCACCCAGTGTAATCGCCTTTCGGCACGCCACCATATCGGGGCCGGATTCGCACGCCTGCGGTGTAGACTTCAAACCCAAGACCTTTGAGAATGTGATTGAAGCATAGACTGTTCTCCATGCAGTAACCTCCTCGGCCTCGTTTGTCGAGAACGATTTTCTTGAAGAGGACTTGTGGACTGGATTTTAATTAGCTTATGTGCGATATGAAGACTACACAAGCATGTCTAAATTTTGTGGAATTATATGTTGGTTTGAGGCTCCTATTTAGAGGCTATTTTCCTTAAAGCATAATCAAAACAATGGTAGACCTTACTCGAGAGAAACGGAGTGGTGGGGAGAATAATGCAGAAGCAGATTTTCATATGGTGCTGCCGCAATCTGATGAACATGAAGCGAGGTTAGGTACTCTATTGTAAGTTCGGGTGATTGAGATTTGCGGAAGCGTGTGGGAAGCTCGACATGATCTTCCCACGCCACTATCTGCTCAGGAGTGTATGCCGATGCCATGTTGAGAGTAAACTACACCCTGTCTCGCTTCTTCTTCAATGAGGTACTCCTGAAAATAACGGGAGATTTGAGGTGGTTTTATAAGTAAAATCTGGGCACAGAGTATGAATGAGTCAATAGTGGGACTGAGTAATATGTTCTAGCCTTCCCCTGACAAGCGGGTTCTACCGATGCTCTTAGCGAGACTTCAGTACCAACTACTGGAAGGAGAGCACTATCTCAATGTGATTTGAGTATTTTGATCTTATTAAAAGGTTTCCATCAGTCTTAGGGCCCAAAAGGATCCTCTTCTAAATGGAAAGGCATAAGGTCGCACAAGCTCCAATCACGTCATATTTCACGTGATTATTATATTCCCCTTCGCTTACGATGTCGAAAGGGGCATGTCAATAATGAAGGGATATGGGAGATGGGATATCATCCAAGGAGATATCTGGCGGGGAGAGGAGATGAAAGGCTACTTGGAATAAAGCGGTCGATGAGATGATCAGACAATATTGCGATCAACTCTGCATATTTATATCGCTCAATCTGAATTTGTGATAAACTAACAAATAGTTCTAAGTACAGGTTCTCTCGCTCATGTTTTAAAAGAGAACTCACGCGAATCAATGGATGTTGGGTAAAATCGTGAGTGTGAGCAAGATCATAGCAAGACTCACTGGCAACGATTGAATGGTTAAATATCACATCCTGGGTTGAAGAGTCTGGATACCATCAAAATGATTCAGATGTACTGCATGAAGCCAGAAATCTAGGCTTGAAGTTTCAAACAGATTGGCGTTGGCTCATGGAGCGACACTTTCTGAAAGCACTTCGTCGAAATGTGCGTGTCACGTGGTATGAAGTCACCGCCTCGACTATTTTACCTTTTTGGGAGTAAATGGAGGAAAAAGTGAAAAATTCAAAAGATAAAGCGAGACACTGGATACCCAGAAATAAGATCAACATACATATTCCATGTCAGCCTCCACCATATTGAGTTTATAGTATCTGGAGCTCGAAAGGCAGGATGGACCCTCCACGCACAGCTCAAAATACAGATTCGAAATATTCAGACAGCGCAAAGGATGCGTCCGAAAGGGAGCAAACATGGAAACTTGATACTGCCCCTGGGAAAGGAAAGGCTCTCTTTGCTACCCGTCCCATTAAGCCTGGGACCCTCATATTAAGCGATCCGCCCCTTTTGACTACCGACTGTATCACTTCCATGTCTACCGTTGAAACCGACCTTGCCAAGGCTCTCCGCTCTTTAGATAGAGACTCTCAACGCGGCTTCCTGTCTCTACACAACAACTTCCCTTCCGAGAAAGGTATCCTTAGCAATATCATCAGGAGCAATGGCTACCCATTAGGCCCTGGCAGTGAGGTCGGAGGCGTGTTCCTCAATGTGTCGAGGATAAACCATAGTTGTCGCCCAAATGCAAAACAGAACTGGAACAAGAAGCTCAAACAGCAGACGGTGTATGCGTTAAGCCCCATCGCGGAAGGCGAGGAGATTACGTTGAGCTACCTCGAAGGCGGTGCTTCCAAGGAGAGGAAGGCAACGTTAAAAGAGCATTTCAATTTCGATTGCAGGTGCAACTTGTGTTCTTTGCCTCCCGACGAACTAAAGAAGAGTGATGCGCTCATCACACAAGCGAAAGCTCTCGACCACGAGATCGGAAATTGGGACTCGGCGCGCCACAATCCCGAGAAAGTTCTCGCCAACGGCAAGAAGCTGCTGGATATCATGAAGGAGGAAGGGATCAATGATGATAGACTGCCGAACTTGTATTGGGATATCTTCCAGGTTGTCATCATGCATGGTGATCAAGCTAGAGCGAGCGTTTTTGCGAAGAGGTACGTGGATCTGAAGAATATAAGTGAGGGTGGAGATAGTGCCAATGCGGAAGAGGTCCTGCCGTTTGTTACGGAACCAAATAAGCATAATAACTTTGGCACGACGAAAAAGTGGGAGAGTAAAGTTAAGGATGTGCCGAAGGGACTAAGGGAGGAGGGGTTCGAAAAGTGGCTTTGGCGGGAAGGAATATGATTAGACGTGTCTTGTTCGGCTTAAGGCTCTACCTGCGGCATTTTATGTAGAATCATAGATCTGAAGGATTTATGATTAACAGTAAACTTACATTATAGCTTGTTCGAAGGACAGAATGTACAGAGGCGAATGAGAAGCTTCTGCGCTCCTGCCCAGAATATGCTTTAAAGGTGTGCGCTCCAACTGAGATTCTTCAAAAGCAAATGGATAGGAAGTGAGGGATAATCATATTCTTGCATAAAGTCGTCTGGTTACATCAAAGCAATTAACGTCCCAATCAAAAAGTAATATCACGTGACAACCCATGTGACATACGCTCTAGGCTGCATTTCCCCTTTTTCGCATTGCTCTTCTCTAATAGTAAGACCCCAGAGCTGCTAAAGTAGGAATTTCCACTTATAATCACCTCTGCTCGCAAAATCCCGCCACTCACAACCTCCCGAAAATTCCAGCAAGATGCCGAGACCCCTGAACCCCTCGGTTGCCTAGAAACCTCCCATGCCAAAATCGACTCTCTTCAATGCTTAAAGCTCACAACATCTCATTCAAGAATTGCTCCAACCTACATGCTTATTTTGCACCTATATCATCTCTAAAAGCTATGTTATAATGCCACTACAATCCGTATCCAACGAACTCCTCCTGCAGATTATAGATTGGGTAAGCAGAGACAACCTCCTAGCCAACAAGCACAGCAACGGCCAAGACCTTGCCCATCTCGCGCTCTGCTCAAGGAGCTTGAACACCCTGACGACACCGGTCCTCTATGAAACATTTTATTTCAGGGGGTATAGCCTTCCTTCCCACCAAAGTCAAGACACCTTTGCCTAACATCACTCAAAGCGAGAATTCCCTCCCGCTGCTCTTACAGCGAGTAATCAAGGAACCCGAGATTGGGCGGAGGTTTAAACGTATCGTGGGCGAGAGCCGTTTCGAAGATGAGCCGTTTCGCACCGGCATTCTTTCAGAGGAAGATGTAGCGGTCTGTGAACAGAAGATTCGCGGGTGGTGTCCTGCAGAGGATAGCGCGCTAGATTGGATTGCTAAATTTAGGGAGGGGGATTGGGACGCCTTTATGGCGCTGCTTCTGCCGTATCTGGAGAACTTGAGGGAGATTGATCTTGAATCTTTTGGTTGCTGTGAGTCTTGGCCTTTTCATCTCTTTTGTGGCGAGAGCCTGGATTACAGTTGGAGATTTGTGGAGATAATCCTGGTACTAAGGATGACAGTTTTTAATGACAGCGAGCAGCACCTTGCATATATCTTAAATCGTGCTGCAAGATTGCAAAACGAGGGTCATTTAGAAACCCAGGGCTCGTTATCGAAACTGCATAGGATCAGTGTGGCTTATCATGACACCGAGTATGGGCTTGGTATACCTGAAGTGTTGCCATTCATGAAGCCGAAGAGTGTTAAGAAACTGTTCGGTAACAAAATTTTAATCACCTCTGCTAATTTTGATTTTGTCAGCTGATAATGACAGTCCATATGCTCCAGGGAGAAGACCCACTTCATGATAGAATGACATTCCAGATCGAAGATTTGAATCTGCAATATAGCTGTGTCGAAAGCGATACTTTGGTGCAACTTTTGAGAAGTTTTCCGAATCTAAAGCGGTTGAGTTATGAAAACGGAGGGGCCGTTGTTGGGGATCATGAGTTTCTTCCTCAGAAATGTATTGATAGTTCTTAGACCTCTAGTTCCATGGCAAGATTCGCCCACGATGTTAATTGAGCATACTAACGATTCGCTTCATTCACTAGTTGGCGAAGGTATTCAACATCTTAAAGAGACCCTGGAGGCTCTGGCCATCTCTGACGACGAATCTTATATGGGCGAGATCGACCCACTGCCAATAGGCCCGCTCACTGATTTCAACAATTTAAGAGCGCTTATGGTGTCTGCAAAGACACTTCTAGGAGATCCAGAGTCTGCAGAGGACAGAGAGATAGGTCATATTGGCTCAGATAGTGGGGTAGAAGATGGTGACCAACTGGTGAAAGAGTACAGTCTTCTTGAAGTTCTGCCCCCATCTCTCGTGGAGCTGACAATCAGTGAGTACCTTTCCGAACTGATCTCAATGAATAGCTAATGAACGGCGCCGTTCTTGCCTGAAGAAAAAACCACTAATACTTAATTGTGCAGAACATTGCCAGGGCAAAGAGCTCGGATACCTGCGCGAGCTCATAGGGCAGCGGGATAAGGTGCCTCTTTTGAAGCGTGTCCTGCTGGCCTTCGACAGTTGGAGGCCAGCGCCCGCCAAGGAGTCTGAGGAGGTCAAAAGGTTATTTGAGGATGCTGGAATTGTGCTTCTGATTAATCGGTTTTCATCGGAGTTCGAGCTTCTGCATATTTGAGCGTGGAAATATGGTTCTCGCAGATTACGAATAGACATTCTTCCTTAAGTTTATGTGAAATATCGTACATGAAAGACCATCCCACGGAAATGCACATCATGGAAGAAATATCTGAAGCTGATCACTTTGATAACACCGTCGACCATTGTGAGTTGCTGAATCAGGAATAATTTATGAGAAATTATTGACCACGGTTTCAGCAGTACTTAATCTCATTAATTGTTTGTGTTACCGTCCATTCCAAAAGTGCAATACAGAGGTTGTGCACCAGATTAGGGCTGCTCTCGGAATATGGGATTACGTTCTGAATTGTTTTCTGGTACCCAGAATGTTCACCCGATTAAGGCCTTACATTGTGAGAGTTGAAGAAGCTTGGTTCCCTTGGGTTTCCTGACACGAAGGGTAATTAAGGGTATATTCTTCAAAGCGAATAACCTAAGCCCAGCCGCCTAGATCGAAGTAACTGTGTTCTAGTTGGAAGATTCCAAATTCGGCATTTAATCTTCCCTCTAGGCCCGCCAAATATGAAAAGAAAAATATCCTAAGATTCTTTTCGTTTATTTTCGTTTTGGTGTAAGTATAACACGTCAATTCTGGATGTCTCACTGGCTTTCACGCATCGGTAAGGAGATGAGGCTAAACAATTCTCCTCACTAAATGGAAACAAAAAGTTAAAACAGATTAAAACAAAGTAATCAATTTCTACAGCCGTGCAATTGTTTATAACATTCTGATCCAACATGCAATCTTGCCTCGGCTTCCATCATTCTCCCACCTCTCGCTTAACCAATAGGGGCTAAAAGGTGGGACAACCTGAAAAGATATTTCCTGCAACCAAGCACCACCTCCTCTAGCAAAACATCGTAGGGTAAGCTCAGCCTAAATACGCGATCATGGGATGGTCGCAGCGTCATAGCTACCGGGATAGCGGAGATCTCGCGCTCTTCCCCACACCTGATCTTCCGTGGCTAAATGGTTGGGGCAGGGTATATGCAAGGTTGATCTGTCAGGTACCATTCGCCTGGAAACATTTTGGGTAAATATCTAGCCTTTAAAAAACGCTTCCAGGATCGGCTGTTGCAGATCACAGTTGATTATATATAAATATGAACGGGCAATGCTGGGAGATCTAGAATTTCATGCCCACAACCTTGCAACCTTCTAAAACTTGAGGTCAGATTAAAATACCACGAGGATGAAGATGCAGATCTCCCAAGGCGTCCTCGCCATGTTGCTCAGCCCAGCTCTGGCAGCAGTGGCGGGACCACAATTAGTAGCACGACAAGCAGCGACAACCCTGACGATCAACCCAGCGCAAACCTACCAAACAATCGACGGGTTCGGCTTCTCCCAGGCCTTCCAGCGCGCAAACCTCGTCGTGAATCTCGGAGCCGAAAAGCAGAAATACGTCCTGGACTTGCTCTTCAACACCACAATCGGCGCCGGCTTCTCTATTCTGCGGAACGGCATCGGCTCCTCGCCGAACTCGAATAACGACTGGATGAATACCATTTTGCCCACCAATCCCGGAAGCCCCAGCGCGACGCCGAGATATGTATGGGATGGGAAGGATAGCGGACAGCTGTTTATGGCTAAGCAAGCTGTGGCCTATGGCGTCAAGACGATCTATGCGGATGCGTGGAGCGCGCCGGGGTTCATGAAGACGAATGGGAATGATGCGGGAGGTGGATATCTATGCGGGTTGACTGGACATAGTTGCAGTAGCGGGGACTGGAGACAAGCGTATGCGAATTATTTGGTGCAGTATATTCGGTTTTATCAGCAGGAAGGGGTTAATGTTACGCATATTGGGCATTTGAATGAGCCTGATTTGAGGTAAGAACTTCCGTCCACCTTGCGAGTGTTCGCAAGGTTGAGGAGTGATGGAAAATGGAAATCTGATGACGGACAGCACGAGCTATGCATCCATGCTCTCGAACGGAAATGAAGCCGGAGAATTCACTAAAATCCTAGCCGCAACCATTAAAGCGCAGAACCTCTCGGTCATAGTCGGCTGCTGCGAATCTACTGGATGGAGCGTGACCAACCAAGTTGCTTCTCAGCTCAGGTCTTCCGGCGCTATCTCCTCACTTGGCTTCATCACTGGCCACGAATACACCTCTCGTGCAACCAGCCCCATAAATAGCGGTGGGCTGAAGGTTTGGGAGACGGAGTACTCAGACTTGAACGGTGGATGGAGTACGGCCTGGTATAGTAATGGAGGAGCTGGCGATGGCTTAACATGGGCGAATAATATATATAATGGTCTGGTGTCGGCAAACTGCTCGGCCTATCTCTATTGGATTGGCACCCAGGATCGGGCAACAAATAATAATAACAATGAGAAATTGATACTGGTAGATGGGCAGACGGTTACAGTAAGCAAGAGGCTGTGGGCGTTTGCGCAGTATAGCAGGTTTGTGCGGCCTGGCGCGATCAGGATAGGCTCGACAAATAGTGGAAATCTGAAAAGCAGTGCGTTCAAGAATCTGGATGGAAGTATTGCAGTACAGGTTATCAATTCTGGGACGGGTGCTGCGACGGTAAATTTGAAGGGTCTGACTGGGACAAAGGTGACCAGCTGGTTAACCGATAACACGCATGATTTGGATTCTATTGCTGCTACCATAGCGGCAGATGGGACAGTGACTGGAAGTGTGGCCGCAAGAGCGTTAGTTAGCTTCGTGGTTACCACATAGAGAATGGATTGAATTATACATTTGAGTTTTGAGCATCAAGGTTTATCTCACCTCATGGATTTTCAATCAGTGAAGCGTTTAGACCGTTCTATTAGAGGTTAAGAGGAGACCGAACTAGGGCACAAATAGCTCTAAATTGTTAACTTCATTGATTGAAAATGGTGTACCATACGTGGTTCAAACTTTATTGTATTGAAGTATTTAAACCTGAAGGTGGAGCCCTCAATACACGGCCAAGCCATTTAACTATATGGTTGTACGAGTATTGCTATGTTATGTAAGAGAAAATTCACCAAGGAAGATTTCGAAAAGATCTTCAACGACCTCAGAGTTTAGCCTGAGCTGGTCCACCTGTAGATTTGGCATCAACTTCATCGAGCAGTTTCACATGTGTATTCTTGGAATTGATTGGTAGTTGGCGAGCCCAGCGAATCAGCCGCTCATGGGCATTACCATCGTAACAACCAATGGCACTTGCGAGATTTGCATCAGAGAAATTCCATGCATCCGTGAGACCGATAATATTTGGGACGAGGCGCTTGAGGAGGCAGTCGATTTGTTCTAGAATCTCACGTCTTTGCACTGCAGAAAGATAGTTATCTAGGAAGAAGGTTGGCGAATAAGCAGGAGGCGTAATAATGGTGGTAAGCGCGAACAAAATTAGAAGGTCTTGGAGAGGTATGCGTATGGTGCGATCGGAGACGTTTGAGACAATTCTAATGAAAGCGTTGAGTACGTAAAGTTCTACGTGCGCACATGCAGCCTGGATGAGAGACCTTTGTAGAGTCAGCCAAGTAAATAAGACGAGAACACGTCGGACTAACATCATGTACTTATCCCAAGCCTCGGCTTTCGAAAGGGAGGAAGAAGAGAGCATGACGCAAACCTCAAATATAAGACGTGCAGCACGATGTTCAAAGACTTTACGGACTGTGTCGCTGGAAAGAAAGTCATCAGAATGCGCCGAACATGGGGCTGCGAGACGATCAGAACGATCAGAACGATCAGAACAATATGAACCGAGGTATTCCATTCCAGCAGGCAGTTTACTGGCGCTCAGGCCCTTCACAAGATATGATGCTGTCTGTTGCCACATCACCCAATTTTCTCCTTCGAGTGTGCAGGTCGCGCCAAGATTGCCGGTAATAGCTAGAAGACCAGACATGACACTATAACCATGACCGCCGCACATTTTACGAGCCTCCTCTGCTCCCTCAAATGAATTCTGAGCCGCCCATGCCTTCAGGCCACAAGAAAGGGCGTGAAGATGTGGTAAGGCGCTTTGGTCGTTCTTAACAAGCTGCTCGAGCATATCTTTGTAGATAGGAACCGTAGCTTGCCAAGTAAAGAGGATGGCGTACGATTTTGCGATGATCGACATTAGACGATACTGCTGGCTTCCATAGTGAAGAATAGTCTTTTCTGGACCGTTCTTATTATAAGGTCCATAGCCTTGTCGACGAACCACCGAGTAACGAGCGGCAATTGTTGTTGCTTGCGCGAACTGGAAGGCACACTGAAGAAGAAGATGTATGCGACCACCAAGCATTCTACCATAGACTAACTGGTCACGATGTTGATTTGCAGCATAAAGTCCATCGCGGGTAACAGTGGCATGCTTCATGAGTAAGTTCATTCGATGAATCCTGACGTGATCAAAAGTTGCATATCCATTGTCCAGGCCATTATAACCCATTTTGACCCCTAACTCGCCTACTTCAACGCCCTTTAGAGGCAAATTATCGTCAAGGGAGCGTACTTGAACAAGGAAGGGATGAATTCCATGGTCATGGTTGTTGAGAAGCAAACGAGCCATAACAATGGCATGTGTTGCGGTGAAGAGGCTACCAGGCCAAAATTTTGCGGCCGAAGTTGATGGGGAGTTGATAATGAACTCGTCAGTTTCTACATCAAAGCTTGCGGTTGTCTCAACACCTCGAACATTGGTTCCATGACTAAGTTCTGTTTGAGCCAAAGTGCCCATTATCTGCCCACTTTCCGCCAACTTGACCCAATGCTGCTGTTCTTTGCTTGCTTCATTTTTTAGAGACCCAATGAAAATGGCCGTATGGTACGTGTATCTGTTGGTATTGCCAAGGCTCCAGTTGCCAGTGGTCTCGAAGATATCATGGCCAAATTCTATACTGTCCTGGAAGCAAGCCTTACCAGCCTATATGGTGGAAGTAAGTCAGAAATGGCTCTCGAGTTGCGGAGCTGCGGATGGTACCTCCTCGCCATGCGCAATATGTTCATTCCGGTCATTATACACGTAAAATCTCGGCAACTTTGACATATCTAGGAGGCCGAGCTTGGTTTCGACGCGATTGAAAGCCTCGGCGTGCTTCGTTACCGCCTCCTCACTAGCGGAGGTTAGAGAAACATGAGGCTGTGGAAGTGGAAACAGCGGTTACCTTCCGTAAATGATCGCAGACAGTTTGCTAGGATCAAAGCTAACCTGAGATCGAGCATGGTCCATCAGTTGCGTCTGTGGGCTTGGAGACATGATGGTCGTGTTGTTGGCCGGCATCGTGCTGATTATTCAAAACTCCGTTCCTAGAGCTTTCACCCGCAATCAATTATGTCAAATACGAAGAATCAAACGATGTCGGCGCACACGAAGTTGCTGTGTTCTGTTGAACCTTTCCCCACACGTCTTGAGAGGGAGAGGATGATGTATTAGGTAGTCAATAGCAATGAAAACACTCCTGAACCTGACCTCAGGCTCTAGGAAATACGGGATTAGAAGGGCGAGTTTCATGGCCTGACATTTCAGGTCAAAATGGCTCGTGGATGTGCAGTTCAAATCTGGAAGGAACTCCCTCCCTCACATACGGATAAAACGTAGAGCCTTATCCGTCAGGCCATAACCGCTCCGACTTCCTGGTAAATATACCCTAACTTGTCTGTTATCAGTGATTGCGTGTGCGGAATGAAAAGACCTATATTTGCTCCTTGATCTGGCTGACAATGTCCTTCAGACCCTTGAGTCTTTCTTCTTTTGTGCCTAGGAGCCGTAAGAACTCATTCACCTCTACTTCTAGGGGAAAGAATTGGCGGTGGAACCTACTACTCAGAAATAGCGCAGCGACAGGCCATGCGTGGATGCCCCCAGGTTCATCCCGAGCATATACTTTACAATCGGCTAGCTCCAGCAATGATACCAGGTCGCGTATCTCTGATGCAAATACTTCTTCAGCACCATAGAATAGAGATAACCCGCCCTGGGGAGTGGCCTTCCTCCATAAGTCCAAATCTTTGCAATCACCAGGAGAGATCAGCGGATCGTGCACTGGAATCTTGGAGCCAGCGTACTGCCTTGCGTAGATGTGCAAATTTTCAGCATCAAGATAGTCGCTCCTGGTGTTCCTATCCTTTGGGGATACCAGGGTCACCCAAGGGGAGATCAGAACTGACATCCCCGGAAGGGCCATGCGCCATCTGTTGCTCTGGCTGAAATCATCTGACGATTGTCTGGCAATGTGAAGGAGGAGACTGAGGGCTAATGTTCCACCTGCCGAGTCTCCACTTAAGACAATTTTGAATGGGTCATGATTGACACACAAGTTCTTGTAAGCCGAGACGGCCTGGCGGAGCTGGGTTGGATAGGCCTCATCTGGGACAAGAGTATACTCGAGAGCGAAAATGGCGGGAGCACGGTAGCCTGCCTCTTTCAGGAGATGGAGCCATGCTATCAGGAACTCAAGGTAGAAATTGCAGCTCCCAAGAGAGAATCCTCCACCTGTAAAATGTCAGTCCCTCTAAGAATAGTTAAGGCCAATGTCAGCAAACCATGTATGTAATAAATGAGAATATCTGGATCGGTGTTGATGCCTTCGGAGATCCACAAGCCGCGAAAAGTGTTCTATAACCATTAACCATACATCAACCGCAGAGGAGAGTCAACGACAACCATATTAATCTCTTGCCAGTGGATGGGGGAGCGGAAATATCCATGACGCAACATACGAAATCTTAGAAATGGCAAAGCTACCGGCTTGGAGAAGAAGACCCTGCAGATATGCGTTGGAATGTAGCGATATGCGTATCTGACGCAGCGGATAGTGATGTCTTCAAACCAGCTGGCCTGTTGTACAAAAGGGCTCCGGTGCTCATGTCTGGTGAGGAAACGCTCCTTAATGAAGCCTTTGGGCAACTTGAAGACTGCTTATTTTGATTAGATCAATAGCTTCCTGGGGATATGAGAAAACCCTACGAAGGAAGGGCAGCGCGGCTATACCACAGAATAATGTAGAGAAAAAGCCAACATGATATATCAATTGAGGTGCGAGGAAGATGAGGAATACGAAGCAATCAAGCCATGATACCTGGCCCAAAATCATGATGATTATTTTGAAGGTGATCTTTAGCTATGAAAGAAAAGAAAGATAAAGCTAGTATTACAAGCATAGCATTGGAGATATATGGTTAGAATGATTCAAGCTCATATGTGGTCACAAAGTGGTGATGCACGGTAGTTTACGTAGCTGTGGTTTGAAAGTATTAATAGTGCCTTGGCATCTAGGACGAACATTTAAACTTTCAAGCCAAGAAGGGCGGTTCAAGCAGAAATACCAATCAAAGAATGTCATGTTCAATAAAACTATGAATAACGAAGAGCTTACGATATAATGTGATCGATCTGTGTTCCATGACTTTGTTAGATATGTTGTTTCGCGTCCTTACACGTGATGCGGGTCTGAAGCCGAAGCTCAGCCCTCACGTGTTCCATTTTAGCGTGATATGGAATTTATTGCAACTGCAATCACCTCAAGGTGAATATATTTTCGTCGCAAACACGCCGCAGCAAACCAAGCATGTATTCATAATTTACATACCCCACGAACTGCAGCAGATCGCCAGTTTCGAAATTCCCCTGTTTTTTTCCCCCGCGACTGTTTCGAATGGCATGAACCTCTCAATTCGCTTCAAATTAGGGATTAGCGTCTCGACCTCGTAATTACAGCACTGATTATGGCTGCCACTGCCATCACTCCTGCTTTAGCAGAGCTTGTCAGGTTGGTGTAGACCTCAATTGTAAACTAGTCTCGCATTGCTAACTATCACAGCTCACTCACTCAGGATGAGATCCCGGCAAAGCTTCGATGCGCAATCTGTAGTAGACTCGCTGTGAACGCGTTCCGTCTGCCGTGCTGTGACCAAGCGATATGCGAAACATGTAAGTGCCAAACTCATGATCACCGTCTCGTGCGCATGCTGATAGCTACATTACAGGCCACTCTACCCTTCCCTCTTCCTGCCCAGTTTGCGAACACAGTCCTGTCTCTGCAGCAGATTGTAAACCTAATAAATCTCTTCGAACTACTATCAAGGTCTTTCTGCGAACAGAGGAGAAGAAACGTGAAGCAACCCGACAGAAAGAGGAAAAGAAAATTACGCCTCCACCCACACCTGCCTCTCAAGACATATCTCCACTGGAAAGAATTGAGTCAGTCAAGGCAGAAGAAGTGGTCGCAACTCCCGCTGCATCATTTCCTGTAGAAGAGCAGATTGGAGGCCCGATAGACGCTGCTATCATTGAAGAGGTACCACAAAAAGATGATCAGGACATTCCAAAGCCATCAATAGAGGTCAGAGAGCTGATCCAATTCAACGAGCACGTGGGAACTGACACGAAGCAGGAAATTGCGCCTGGGCAAGAGCCACTTCCAGAGGGAGATGCCAATAATGTGGTGGATTCAAACTCAGAAGAGGTAGACGAGCAACAGGTGGGACACAAGCACCAGGATGGAGAGTCAACCGCTGGGCAAGATGGAACCCAAACAGCGAGCTTCGGTGCTGGCTTCGGAGACATGTCTGCAGCTGGAAGCTTCCCTGGCATGGGTTTTGGCAGCGATATGAATCCAATGCAGCAAATGCAAATGATGATGGCAATGCAAAGTGGCATGGCTCCAGCTGCATTTCCTAACTTTCCAATGATGGGTATGTGCCCGCAGTCTCAGTTTTGGTTCTGTTCTAACTATCTTAAGGAATGCCGGGGATGAGCATGGATCCGATGGCGATGCAACAGATGATGATGAGTGGTGGTTTTGGTGGAACTGGCATGGGCATGAACGGCATGAACATGGGCATGGGATTAGGAGGATTCGATGCTAGTGCTGGCGCAGGTTACAATAATGGCTGGAACGGTCAACAGTCATGGAGTGTCGGCCAAGATAATTTCAATCATGCAAACGCTGCAGGCATGGGTCATGGTGATTATGGTTCCAATAACTCTGGATTCTCCCAATCTTCTGGCTATAATCAAGGTAATTATGGACGTGGCAACCATTACAATAACTACAACGGATACCAGGGCCGTGGCAGAGGCCGAGGTGGATATGGACGAGGTGGTTATGGGTATAATTCCCATGACAATTTCTCGCAGCAGTATCCTCAGCAAGGTGCCGTAGGTCAACATGTCAATGGCAGAAATAGTGAGACCCCAGCCACAGGACCGAAGGATAGTCAGCTACCTCTTGACTCTGATGTTGATGAATTCGGAAGAGAAAAGCGCCAAGCCTCTGAACTTAAAGACGAGGCACAGCTTAACGCGACTGAGCTTCCAAAGGCTGACCACGAAGTCACGACAACTGATCTCAAAACTGACGAGTCCCATAATGTGGGTGGATCCGTGGCTGATAACAATACTCATAGCAATACTGATAGTGGCCCAAAGCCTATACAAACTCTTGACGAAGTTGAAGGTGTGGGTCACTCATCCTATGCGTACGGGCAAAACAACTTTGGCCAGAATGGATACCATGCCGGCTCCCAAGGAAGAGGAGCCGGCTATGCCGCCATGCAACCCCCTAAACCAGTAGATGTACCTATCAATGCACCTAAAGGTCCAAAGGCTATGCGTGAAGGCTTACCCAATACTGGAATCTCAGGCCTCAAAGCACGTGGATATTCTAATCTAGGTGGCGCTTCGGCAACACCTGTGCCCAACGTTCGTGCAAGTGCACAGCTTGAAGCACCACTTACTACTACTGATAACAAGAACCAAAGCATAGAGACAACCCAACCAGCTACGAGAGATAAGTCACGATCTCGCTCACGAGATAGGTCACGCTCACGCGACAGAAGGCGAAGCAGAAGTAGGGATCGTCATTATCGCAGGCACAGACATCGATCGGCATCTGCTCATGATGAGGATGATACAGAAACTGAGCGACGACGACAACGCAAAAGGGAGCATCGCCGTCGTCGAGACGAAGACAGAGAGGACCGTGAAGAGGAGATTGCCAACAACACAGTAGAAGAAGAGAAAAGGGGTGATCGTGTTGATGATGAACGATCGAGATCTGTTTCGCCATCAGATTCCAAACGGTCGAGTCACCGCAGCCGGCGTGATAGAGACAAGTATAGGGAACGTGAGCGGGATGATCGGGACAAGTATAGAGAACGGGACGATGATCGGGACCACAGATCTTCACACAGGCACCGCTCTCGCCGTCATCACGATGAGCGATCGAGAAGTCGAGATCGTGAACGAGACCGAGACCGAGACCGAGACCGAGACCGAGATAGAGAGCACCGCCATCGCCATAGTCGGCGTAACTCGGAAGATATTGACGAGCGATCCTCAAAGATCGATCGATCGCTTCCTCCCACACCCATTGAAACAGAAAACCCATCCAGACGAATCACCTCACTACCTACCACCGCCGCCACCACCACCAAGGGTCTCGAAATCAAAGGAGCGAGCCAGAAACGTAAAACCATTGATGAATCTGTGATTCCGACAGGTCCTCGTAGTGACCGCGATCGCCCTCCTACTCGCGATTTGTCCATTCAAGATCAACCCAAACAAACCACCACTTCCACAGAGAAACGAGACTCGCGTAGCCACCGTGAAGAAGATCGCCATCGATCCTCTCGTAGTGACCGCGAAAAAGATCGCGCGAAAGACCGTGAGAAAGAACGCGAGAAAGAGAAAGACCGTAAGCCCACCGCTCCCGCAGTCCAAGACCCACATACCGTCGAACGCGAAGCCCGCAACCGAGAACGATTGCTCAAGGAGGCTCAGCGTATGGCTGGTCTTGCTGGCATGGCTGGTCTAGCCAGTAGAAAGCGAAGCCGTGATGATGGGGATTCGAAGGCTGGTGCGGTGAAGAAGCGTGGTAGGGGCCATGATAGTGAGGAGGCGAGGATTGCAAGGTTGGAGGCAGAGAGAGAGAGCGCGCGATGGGCTTGACCAACACCTCTCGCCTTGTTTGCCGGGGCCTCGCTACATAAATTTTACCGCCCTATCACATGGCAAGCATGCTACGGATCTAGTATGCACTTAATATCATGGGACTAGCTGTAGATAGGACAGTTCCGACTTTTATTTTCATCTTCCTCTTGCTGCCCTATGAGAGATAGTAGGAGACATGGCATTTGCATGGCTGGGTGCATCAATCACAAAATAGGCACGCAATATTTTCTGCCATCGATGGTTTTGGCAAGTGGGAATTATGTATGTAGAATTACACGTCATTGCTCTTACGGGGCAAGGAAGATAATAGAAACTTACCTGTACCTTCCCTTGATTTTTGTTGGTGCTTTATGATAATTATGTAACTGTGATGCGATCTCTGATGCTATTAATTCCTTTGGATACAGCTTCAAGGACAATATACATACGGGTAGGAAGGAATCTTGGATTTAGTTCTAGATGACCCAAAGGTTCAGAAGATATTCCGGCGAAGTGCAGGCGTGTATTGTGCGAAATTTTCATTACTAGTCTAGGGGCAATAAGAGAAAAGCAGCTTGAAAGACCAGGCAGATATCAATGCGGCTTTGATATCGTCAGCCCTCGAAGCAGCTGCAACAAAAACTCTTATCCTCCAGATAGCGCGGCTGCATATAGTATTAGGTAAACACCCATCTGCCTCACCACAGAAGGCTGTAGCAGAACTCCTCTCCCTCAGTAATACAGGCGAGCGAGAGTCGACTGATCGTACTTTGCCCTATGCTCCTTCCGTCCATCGCTATCACTACCAATCTGATATATGGTCCGAGGGATGAGGTGGGTAGCCGGGAATTTGCTGGCGGCTCGGGCTTTGTCGAGGGTAGGCTTAAGGTCGGAGTATGTGTCCATCAAGTCTACGAGAGGCCCTGCGCCAATCAACTCTTGGATCCTGTAGAGGCGTCAGCTGTGTTTCATGAAGGCTCTTTCTTAACATCTTCTTACTGATCGGGTCGGCGAGTTGCTGCCCACATTCGAGTGCAGATAACTACACGCTCTGGGCTAGAGAGGCCGAGATAGGGGCTGTTGGCGAGATCCTGGCAGAAAACGGAGTTAGCAATAGAGCAGCAGATATAAATATGAGGTTAAAGCTACAGTAGGACAGCTGATTGCATCTCACCAAGATATGATTCATGAAAGTACTTACAATTTTATATCTTACGAATTTCTCGACATGCATCTCTAAGGCATAAAGAAGCTTTGAGGCATCTCGCTCATCAGTAGCCAGATTAGTAGTGGTTAGGTAAACTACTGCTTTGAGGTTTCTGAAGCTTCTCATAGCTGGGCGTAGGTACATTATCTCGGCAGTGGATATATAATTGAGCTGGTCAACAAGGCTTTGTCGGCTGTGGGCTCCGCTTAGGGTTGGGAAGATGCCAGGAGGGAGTCTTGGATTAAGAATGGCATCTCTGGCCCACTGATCGCTGATGTGAAGGATATCGATAGAGTAGTTGAACAGAATACCCTTGTTATTATGGAGAAGATCCTTCATGATGATCTTGTAGCCAAATTTTCCTAAAAGGAAAAGTCTGGTCTCCTTATTGACAAATGCAAGACCCTGGAGTTCGTCATAGTCTTTGATGCAAGAAGAAACAGCTTTGTGGATGTGGACCTTTCTTGGCTTTCTGGAGACCACCGTGCCGCCCCGACGGGAGGGTTGTGTGCGTCTGGGAATTTCGATTTCTTCTCCTCTGTCACGTATGACAATGACCCGACCTCCAACGTTGGCGACCATCCCCCAGATCTTAAATCGTAGCTCTGGCGGGAGTAGGTCAAACTTTGGAAAGTAATCGAAGTACATAACGTCAAAAACTTGAGATAGATGTTCCAAGGCTGTTACTCCTTCACCAGGAATAAGGCGATCGTGTAAACCGGTATTGGTCGTTTGGACAAAAGGCTCAAACATCGCAACCAGACTATCCGGCTTCCCATCTTTCCTATAGCGAAGCTCAAGGTTAGTCACACCAGCTGAAGCGTATGTTCCTTGCCCTTGAAGAAAATTATAAGTAACAAAAGATCTACGAGGTCCGGTGGAGAGGCTTTTAAGCACCACCAGTGCCTGGGAATAGGCAGACTCGGGGTTTGCTGAATTGATGCCATCCTCGAAGCTATCGTCATCTTGTAGTCCGAGAGCTCCAGTGACCACGCTGTATGGGAGATCGTTTATGTCGCTGGTAATGGGACGGCTGAGGACCATATTTATGTGACATTCGCCTGCACCCTGTCTTGATAGACCTTGATCTATGACAATAAATCTTCTACTAGCCACAAATGCCTCTGCTTCGGATTGTGAGATATCTATTTCGATATGGCCTCCCGCTGAGTGGAAAGCTAGATCCATAGATTCCAGATAGAGGATGAAGACATTCTGTGGGGGAGCCATTGGAGCTTGTTGAAGTAGTCTTTGACCCGTGGAGATGTGACTTGGGGTTGCAGGCAATTTCCTGGATCTACTGAGGTCTGGGTAAGGGCTGCGATAAGGACCGACCTAAAAAAGGGGGTTAGATAGAACCACAGGGCAAAGTGAAATGGCTGGGCGGATGGATCATTTGAAGATCTTGCAGTGACAAATTGAAACTTGCCATGGTAGAATATTAATTTTTTGTAACAGCTAAAGAACTGTAGGCTAGGTCAGCTCCTCACCGTCCCTGATGCTCAGCTCGCTCTTACCTGAGGAGCGAAGGAGAGCTGATGCAAGTTAAGCAATAGACTTAGTATCAACTGACCAAAATCCTTTGATACTATGCACTATTGGTGAAAATTTTAGTCTGCATACAGCTTGCGGAAGATTTCAAAGGGTGGCGGAAGCAAATAGAAGGTTTGTGGATGAGTCTTGTTGTCGTGGTTGTTTGTAACGGTTGTGCTCTTTTTCAACAAGCAATTTAGATCTCTAAGTCAAGTGGGCAAGGCCTTGCCGTGCAGCGTGGGTTTTGGAAAGTGAATACAGTCCCACGATATCCGCTTAAGCGCTAGTAACGTGTGAAAACCAAAAAGTACCATGGCCGGACTTTCTTGTATGCAGCTCGAAGCGTTATATTATGCTAAATTAACTATGCTCATGAAAAGTAATTTTGGGATGATCGTAGTAGACATGTGTAATGTATTTAGACTGTTTTTAGGCCACATGCTAGTTTCTATGAATTCAAGAAGATCTTAATTAAGCATACTGTGGAACCGGTGACAGTTAGATGGCGCTGGGTCTCATTAGCTCTTTCATAGAGTAGAAAATGTATATATTCTCTATATGCTTCACTTTTACAGCTAGAAAATGCATGCTTCCCCTATGATCTATAGATGCCATTCTCTGCACGTATCAAATGAGATAGTAAAATGACCAGAAGCCAAATGCTTTGTGATGGAATAGTAAGCTACCCAAGTGCGGGAATTTGATTAGGCTTGATAATTAAAAGCTAGTTTTACAGAATACTTTCGAGCGAGGAACACGTTAATATTGCCCTGTTGTGGACTGCTGTCCTGTGCCAACCTCTCACTGATAACCGCTCATTTGACCGTGCCAACTTCATATATGGAGGCCTCTCTAGCGTTTACGTCTTCCATAGGTTATGCCATAGTATTCTCGTGCGATATTGAAATATAACTGAATTGATGATTTCACAACATAATTATCAAATAACGATTGTGTAATAGTAGCATATTCGACTTATGTACTCTTAAGTTGCTTGTTGAAAGCAAATTGGGTATTTATGCTATTATAAAGAGAGTTTGTGTCGCTTAAGGCATATGCGTTCTCTCGCAATATCAGCACGGTAATCATAGTAAAACAGATTCTGCACGAGCAACTAACAGAGCACATCCAACTCACGAATCCTCACAAACTCAACATGGCCATCACTTGAATAGCCCTCCCAAGTTCTCTGCAGTAAGAGCATACCTAAAATACTGGCCTATCGGCCTTCTTTCAAGCTCTCGAAAAGGCAAAAAAAGCTTTAGAATGATTTATTTGTTAAAATGGCTTGTTTGCAAGAAATATTCGTAAAGGCAAGGTTTTGGCAACTTAGAGAACGAACTAAGAGAATATCCAGATAAAATAACTTAAGATGTGTATATCTCTTTGAGCCTCTGTGTTTTAATATTCCGCCTTTTCAGAATTGAAATAGGCGTGAGTTGGTCTGGCAACCAAGTATGGGGCCCGATGGTATTGTTATATATGGCAAGGCCTATAATTGGTGTACTGTGGTGACGGACCCAGGAGCGATAATCGTGTCATGGCCCAATCTCATGAAGAGCAGAGAACAGAGGTTGGGTGTTAAGGCAAGTGGGGAATCGGAGCGGGCCGCCCACCCGATCACCTACTGTAACCCGCTCTGGGCTTTTAATATTTGTGCTAGAGTCTCTCAAAGATTCTGTATTCATATTCCGCCCTTTGTGCTTTGAGAGTGCATGTAGGCCTGGTCGTCCTTACTTGCTGCTTGAGCTAATTACTATAGAAATATCTTTCGATGCCTCCTAAGAAAGGAAAGACAGGTCGCTCCCAGTTTCCATCAACCGAAAGCACTGTCAATCCAACCGATTCTGGATCCAGACGAAAGGTAAGTCTTGATTCGGTGTTTAGACACAAAATATTATCGAGGCCCTTAGCCCTGATGTCCAACATGTGTTGTTTGATGATAGAACAGGAAAATCAGCACAGTATCCTCGGATCGTCATAACCGTACTACTGTTGGTATTAGGTCAAGATCTTCTGCCGCATTCTCGACAGCTTTTGAAGATAACCCGGAATCCACTCTTCGCAAGCCTCGAAAACCTCGAAGAGCCAAAGGAACAGCAGAATCCCAGCCTCGCCCCAACAAGACTGTTCTTGAACCTGTCGAAAGTCCCATAGTGCCTTCACTTATAGAAGAATATCAGCACAGTGAATACAACTCTCCTAATGACCATTACGATCAAGGAGTACCCCTTCCCATACAGGGCCTAGACCCGGAGAATATATTTTCTCGCCAGTGGGGATATCTGCCACCTCTAGATGAAGAAGCAGTAGCTGTCATAGATGCGGTTATTGCAAATCCAAATATGGCAAAGGAGTATTCGAGAATCGGTCCCGAGAATAAACTATTTCCTGAAGGACTATCATTTCGAAATGTCATTTTGACAGAAAGTGTAATACTTGACCCAGTCATAGATCAAATTAAGCGTCAAGCACTGGAAGAGTCTGTTCGGGAGACTGAACAGGAAAGGGAGTCGCATGGACAGCTGTGGATGTTGGATCAAGCTAAATGTGAACAAGGATCGAATGAGGCACTGTTTCAAAGAACACTCATGATGGCCCTTATTTTGCGCCACCGTCTAATTTACAAGACTAACGTTAACGTTCCACGATGTCTTGGCTTCAGCGTCGAGGAGCTGTGGACTTGTGCACTGATGCTAAGCAGAGCATATAAGAGACGCCTAAAATTCTTGACACAACCGAAGCCTGACCTTGCTGTTTGTTTCTGCAGAAAGGCTGTAATAGCCGATCACTTGTGGAATGATATGCCAAGAGCAACGAGAGGCCTTGCTTGCTTTGAGAACATGAGCGAATTCGGGGCAAGGAGGATTTTTCATTTTTGCACTGTTGAGGCTAAAAAAGGCTTTATTTCGGCGGATGACACTATCGGAAAACGTCAAAGTCTAAATAATGCAAGTCAGGCACTCCATAATATGTTTGAATTTTTCCGAGACGCGGGGCCACAACATGAGAAGCACTTCTTCACCGAAGTAAGATTTTTTTCTGTAGTGGCAAGTACGGAGGGCTTAACTATTCGCATCCATCGAGCAACCCGGGAACCTGAAGACGGTTCTGACCAAGGCTTTATTATGCCGGACAGACCAGATTACCCCTTGAGGTTCGAGTATCGGGAATTTTTCAAATTTCAGAAAGATTCCTTCCACCGAGATAAAATTCTCGAAACTTTCGAAAAAATTCTGTTCGGCTATGGGATTAAGACCCTCCTTTCACTGCTTCAAGACGCTGCTAAAGCAATTATGCAAAGGTTAAATGGAAATCTTGAGGAAACGAACTTAAGAGACGGGGAAGATTTCTATCGATACGGCCAGACAGCGATCATGTCAAGCAGCCGAAAGCAGACTCCTCTAGCAAGCCAAGCTACATCAGAGACAAGTATGTCATTTGAGATGCTGCAGAGTAGAAAGATTACTCCAATGCAGCACCAGCCGTCCGTCCACGCGTCGAGTAGTAGCAGGAAACGGCTTGGGCAGCCACACGACAGTGGACGGGAAAGAAATACTCGCCAGAGGACGCAATGATCAGAGCCTCGAAAGCACATGTTCAATGTAGGAAATTAGTTTTCGATGCTGTTGTGCCCAAGTCCATTGTAAGGTCACTGCTAGAAATTTCTTGAGATCAACTTAGTGTACAAAACCTACTTGAAAATGTTAGAATGAACGGTTTGGGATCCGCTATCTTGACGCTAACTAAGGTTGTTTACTATGGGCTGTTCAGACGGCTAATGATTCGGTTTGGATTACATTCCAATGTCTGTTAAAGTGTTTATATGTAAGAATGACAGGTTTTGCAGGGCCATGGGAGCCTTCATTCCAGAGCTGCACGTGCTATTATCTAGCACTTACTAGAAGTTGTCGAATCTCCCTTTACATAATTTTACTTCCTCCCTTTAGTGTGCTCAAGCTCTCATGTTTATATCTCGCACCCTGCGCATTAAGCCTGCGTTTGGACCTACCGCCTTTTTTCCAGATTGGACCAATACCACTGAAGTATTCTTTTGGTATGTCATAAGGAGATAAGAAAGAAGTTGGTAAGCTCTTGAATTGATTCCGCCATTTTCCATGAGAATCTGCTAGATATAATCGTGTCAAGCGCGCTAAACGAAGGCTGTCTTGGCTACCTACTGCCTCATTGACTATACATATATATATATATGTATTGGTTATGGCTAGCGTCCGCCCTGGTTAGTCTTGTGTTTTTCGAGCGGTGCTCTATATAATTTATCAAAAACCCCGGAGATACACACTCACAGATTTTGGCTTATATAATTTATGAATTTGGTTTTACCGGCGTTCTATCTATCATCACGAGCTCGAAAGGGTGTGGTTGCCTTGTGACCAAAGGCTTGATTTTAGAAGCAGTCACGGTTTAGACTAGGCAACAGTTGGTGCCAGGGATTGTTCGAGCCTGAGAACGCAGCATAGGATAGCAAAACTGGTATTCTGGCCTTGACACGCTCCACGTCATTATTCAATCCAACCTCACAATGTGAAGCCCCACAATAAAGCTGACCTCATGCATACAGTATGCATCACAGACGCAAGGAGGCCCACAATTGCAGGAGGCCTCATGCTGGGGATGGCATCACTGACGTATCAAACCAATACACGCAGGAATAATCGCAAATATTGATTATCTCCCAGGAAAAGAGTAGTCTCAATATCATATGAGATGAGACCTAACGCAGACGCATGGCCCTATCAAGCGATTAATTAGGCGGACATCAAGGCTACTTGATAATCACCATAGCTTGCATGATGCCAAGGTGTTGCTGGATGCCTGGGGCTGAAGCATGCTTAGTCGGCGGTTGGAACACATAACATACGGTGTGAGATGAACGGGAAAGGGATTGGGTTCTAGCCCGAAATCTGACTCTCGTCGTATCTACCCATCATATACGTACCTCAGTGGACTTATAGCGGTTGGAATCAGCTCGTTCGACGGCTCTTGGTTCCTTGAGTTCGGGGGATGACGGGTCTTTGGAGATGTAGATACAACCACCTGCTAGATGAACCAGACTCCCCTCAGTCCTATGCTATGCCATTGCGTAAGGATGGCCCGTACAATTATTATATGACACTTTTAGCGTACACCAATGCATTTAACTTGTATCGAGTATCGCAACGAGTATCAAAAGGAGACGGAATGGAGCGATCATTGGCACAAGTAGTATATTTAAGAAAGAATAAACCTCAATAACTTGACAAGTGAATGCAGAATGAATTATAGATGAAAATTTCCAGCAACCAAATAGACTCCCCAGAATCCATCCGCTTAAACCTTATGACATTTGTCCCAGTGCCGCTTGATATTGTCGCTTCGCCCTGTATGCCCGCAATCAGGGCAAGTCTTCTCCTCCTTCCGAATTCCATTCTCTCTTGCGTATTGGGGATGGTGGGCCCAGTAATGCCGATTTAGATCTTTTTTCTCAGCTGCCCCAGAGTTCTGACATACGGCACATGTGAGAGGCTTTAGATGGTTCCTCATGTGTTTTCTGATAAATGGTGAGCAGTTTTCAGTGACAACATTTGCTATGAGAGCTTACGTCAGTTCGTGGTTCTTAGAGAACTCCTTTCCACAAATTGAACATATGAGGAGCCTGCTAGAATAGCTCTCCGTTGGCCCCAGGCGTGTATCTGCCGGTGGTAGAGATTCTGGCACAGTTGGCTCAGGATGCCAAAAAGGCATGCTACCGGTCATTGGCTGCTGTATATATTGAAAATTGCCCATAGGTAAGGGCTGGGTTGCTAAAGAAGGATCATGGTACGCTGTACCTTGTGAAGAGCCTCGATATGAATTTGCGTCAATATGTACATTTGGAACTGTGGAGAACCCTTGGCTCTGCTCTCCGTTATTGATCGGGTTCCCCTGAGGATTTACCATTTCGCCTGAGTCCTAACGGCTCAAGGATGGGGAACCTGTTGGTGAAGTTGCTGCGGCGGTAGGGTAAAGGTTGTTGTCAACCCCGTAGCTCAGAGTGCTCCAAGTTGAGTAAGAGGTGTTAAGCATGTTCGAAGATCTAGGATAGTAAGATACCTCCTGAGGATGATAGAGTGGATATGGTAGCTCTTGAGTAGCAAATGACGCTCCATCGTATGTTAAGTCATAATCTGGTTCTGACGTAGTAGGTGTTGGGACCATCGACGGATCCCATATGACATTCGGGTTGTCTTGTGACATGGCATTAAATGTCGTCCTCCTTTCTCAATAGATAGGCGAATGTAGATATAACTTGAAGACGTGCGTCGTGTGGCTTTCGACGTATTTCAGTTGCCAGGGTTGGAGGCAGAACAGCACTTGTCATTATGAATCAGCTTCACACCATTTTCCAAATTATTCTGTGAATCGAAATACGTACCACAATCTATTTTGATTGAGCATCAAATGTTTAACTCCTTTGAGTACGCTCTATCTCATTGATTTAAGCATTACTGAGGGAAATAGTCGAATGGAGTTTAGACAGCTTTTTGCCTCCGGAAACTTATTGTAGTGTAGCATAGGCCGCCTGCCGGTCTTACACTGAATGTTGAACAATTCAAACTCGAGGGCTGATATAAAATAGGAGGTCAGGAATGGAGTATTGTGTGACTTATAGTGACAAGCTCACTATCACTCTATATTAAAATAAGAGACAGGGTGCGGGGGTGCCTTGTCAAGCATCTGAATTTGGTTGGTCGATTACTTCCAGCCTGTGGAGGCCTACTGTGAGGCCTACCATGAGGCCTCCTGCATCAAGATTTTAGCGTTGCCTGAGCCTCGAAATAGTCCGCATATCAAGGCAGCATATCTGCCAACAGCCTTACGTGAACTGCTTTGATAGAGCAACATCAATCTGCGCTAGGGCGTTTTGAGAGTGTAGACAAGCCTCACAGTGCGGAATCTGTTTTATGTATGGCGTTAAGTTCCATTTTTGATGCCTAAGATAATCCACATCTTGTCATTGTGAACACTAGACTTCAGAGGCCCTAATATATGAAGTTCCATGAAACTGCACTCCCCAAAGCCTCCCAGCTATTGTTCTCATTTTGCCCACCATACTCCAGCACTATTCATTTTCTAAAAGCCCTGATTGCTGTCGGACCATGCCAGGACTTACAGGTCGGTCTACACGGCTCCCAAGATCATAGTTCTGTTTTGTTCTAACTTGTGTTGTCGAAGGAACCTCTTCAAATGATGCTAATCTTCGCTACCCTGTGCCAGTCACCCCTAAACTAGCCAGGCGTTTCTATGAGCCTATAATACTTCTCAAAAGCCTCAACCAGGCATGGGAACGTAACCAAGCTCCAAAAATTACAGATTTATTGCCAGATAACATACAATCTTCAGAGCACGCATTTCATCGCTTTGTTAACAAACTTGGTCAACTATGTGATAATGAGAAAGGCGGAAACACGGTAACAGCGGCTGCTGTTTTATCCTTTCCAGACCGAATCGAATATCGTTTTGCATCGAACCAACGAGAAGAATGTGGTTTGGTTGGTGCCCGGAACTTCATATCGTACCTCATCACTACTCTGGGAAAAGCCGGGGAACATGATCTTCAACAGATGACCTCGCATCTCTTGCGAAAATCACTATCATTCACTAGGCCAAGATTGGAGGCTTACCTTGGGTTATTGGATAGGCAATTTGCTAGCTGTATTGACACATGTGCAACAGAAAACACGAAAGAATGTTAGTTAGAAAGAAACACTTTGTATTTAGTGTACTGACCATCTCTTGTAGCTAACTCAATAAGCAAGAAACTCGAAGAGCTGCAAAAATTAGTGGACTTTGTAGGCGATACATCACTGGATAATGACGCATGTAAGTAACTGCTACACATGCTCGATTAAGTGCTAAGCATTTAGATAGTCTCTCAAAAGTGTGAAGCAACGATCAACGCCATTGATCACTTGTACCACTCGGACATTGATGAGCTTATTCGCAGCCGTACCACCAATGGCAGAACCAATGAATCCACATGTTGGTGCGAGTTACGACATGCAACGGGACGCCTTCTCTCCTACTTACAAGCGATTAAAGTTCTCGTTTCAACGCGCAAACGGTGGCCTGAACTGTTCGAGAACTTTGAGGTCAGATTTATTACTTCCAGTACTCCTGTCAAATCCCCATTTCGCAATCAAACCAAAGCAGAAAGGCTTTCTATGTGCGATGTCATCAGCCGCATGACTTCTGATGCTTCAGAAATAGAGGATTACACGTCTCACGCACAAGAGCTAGAGAAATTCAAGCTGAATGATACTCTGAAAAGATTGGCCGCATCTAAATCATTTCGGCCCATCGTCCATGCTGAGGTTCTTCTTCTTGAATCGATTGAGAAGGATGGAGGTACACGTCCCTCTCGGTTTTTCAAAAACTATGCATACATCGGCTGCAGTAAACCTACTTGTCGCCTCTGTGATTACTACTTTTCATCTCACTCGAGTGGGGTTGAGGTTCGGCCGACACATAGAAACATATACCCCAATTGGAGGCTGCCAGATGTTTACGAAGATGAGGGTTTGAGAGCTCAAACAAGGAGAACAGACCTCATGAACAAGATCTTGGTGAGAGTGAGGGAAGACGCATTCCGAACTTTGACCGAAAAGGTGCCGGAAAGCAAGCGACATGACTCGAATACAGAGCCCACCTATCCTATTGAAAATTTTTCAGTAGTATACGAGGGTAAAGAGCTTTTGGAGATAGAGTTCGAAGGCCTGGCTATTGAAAGCTCGGGGGTGCATAATTCAAGCACAAACATTTCGCCTGATGAGGATGAGGGACTGACAGCAAGCGAAAGTGAAGATGAAGGAGATGGCGGTGGTGCCAAATTACAGTGAATAAGCTTTCCTTAATTCTACCTTGCGAGTGAACTTATTTTGAATATATTGCGGTGTGGGCGATAGCAAGGCCTTGGAAGGCTGTGCTATTATCTAAGTACTGAGTACAAGGTTTTACAGTGTGCAATGCAATCACCATTTCTGTTTAGTGCAAACAGCATATTTGAAGG
Organism: Chalara sp. BL73; assembly: GCA_918026815.1. Lineage (NCBI taxonomy): Eukaryota > Fungi > Ascomycota > Leotiomycetes > Helotiales > Chalara > Chalara sp. BL73. The sequence goes on along the minus strand of CAKJVC010000037.1, from coordinate 62,926 downwards.
TGACCAGATTTTTATATGGATCCTTCCACTAATATGTGTTCTAAGGGCTCCATCACGTATTATATCTCCTTGCTATCCAATAACAACCATCTCCCTTTCAACGAGCGTGGTGATAATACAATACTTTGCCTCATACCAGAATCCCCTCAATATTCAAGCGGATGCGAATTGAGATTGGTGGAGCGAGAATGCCTTATTTTCGGCGAAGATATATTTTGCGCAGGAGGCGATTGGATTCGTTTGCTGTCTAGTAAACAGAAACCGACGGAGTCAAATGAAGGAGAAGCCCAACAGATATCTCAAGGGACGCTACAGAAGGAAAAAAAAATACCCAGTATAGGAATGAGGAAGTCGCTGTGACTAGAGACAGGTGAGGGACAAGGGCCACAAATGCCTCATTCTCAGGCAAGGACACGAACACGCTTGGAGATCGAAATTGAGGATCGGTCCCCGCAAATCAGTAGCGAAGATTCCATGACTGGCTAGTAGATAAGCGATAGTAGGCCTCAAAATTAGCGTGGCGTAGCCATCTACAGCACACCGGGGCGTATCCTGAAGCACCTTATTGTAGGCCTCAATTAGCGCGATGCAAGTTGAGGCGTTTCCCGCTAAGTTTCCTGTCGATGGCCTCAAATAAGAAATGCTTAGGTGATACAGAGTCTTCTTGGCGTCATAAGGCATTGCCCAATAAAGTCACACGTTAGTTCACCACATAATATATCACCATATTCCTGCAGAAGAATGTATCAGACAGGGCGAGGCAATATGCATCCGATTGTGCGAGAGTGAGTACAAGATGTTTCGGGGCTGGCGCCTGATCAGCTGGGTCGATGGAGTGGAAGAGTAAGCGGATGATGCTAGTCTATATCAACCGTATAAATTGCGTAGTGGAAGCTTTCTGGAAGGCTGACCAAACAGTAATATTTCGAAGCAATTGTCCTCGCATTCCTTCATCTGAAGATTACTGCACATCGTTTAATCATCATCTCATCATTTGAATGAATAGAGCCTCATTACTATATACCTACTAACTACGAGAACGCGATATAAACCATGCCGGGCTCAACTACAGGTCTAAATGCTGAAATAGGACATGGAAATTCATCTGCCTGCAATAAGAAGGCAGTAGTGATCGGCATATACGGTATTCCTGGGTCTGGGAAGACATTTCTGCTGAACCAGCTAAGGCAAGAACTTGGAGAGAAGGAATTCGCGTTTTATGAAGGCTCCCAAAATATTGCTGATCTTGTTCCTGGCGGTCTCGATGCTTTCGAGAAATTGGACGAGCAAGAGAAGTTACATTGGCGCGAACTGGCTATCCAAACAATAAGAAAGGAATGCATGACAACCGAACTTGTTGCTGTCGTTGCCGGCCACTCCATGCTCTGGTCCATGGAAGAGGAAGCTGGACAATCGGTGTGGACTCAAAGTGATCAAGATATATACACGCACGTGGTTTACTTGGATATTCCTAACGAAATCATTTCACAACGCCGCATGGGAGACATAAGCAAAAGCCGGCCATTTCTATCACTCAATCAGCTATCTAAATGGCAGCAGACCGAGAAATCGCAGCTGCGCAATCTCTGCTACAAACATGGCATCCTATTCTCACTTGTGTCCCAGCAGCAAACGTTGGCCAAAATATTAACGCGGCTACACGATTTTCAGCACCACAACGAGAATTACAATTTGTCTCTTGCCGAGAGTATGCTGGATAAATATGTTGTCGCTGCACAAGGCAAGTTGGGCACGATTTTGGTGATGGACGCCGACAAGACCCTGGCCCCAGATGATACTGGCATGTTGTTTTGGGACAGGATCTTGCATTCTGAGCGAGCGGAAACAGAACCCCAACCGTTAAAGAAGCTATTTAGTAGTTCAATGGGATATTCATATACGGCCTTTCGCCAGGCGACTTTGCTATATGAAGATGCTGCTGATGATCCGGAATTTGATGCCATATGCGAAGACGTAGCATCGGTGGTTGTAATGCATCGGGAATTTGTGTCTTTGTTGCATATGGTAACGAAAGAGGAACACGTTGGTGCAGTCATTGTCACCTGTGGACTGCGTTGTGTCTGGGAGAAAGTGCTCGAGAAAGAAGGTCTGTCTGAGACAGTAAAAGTCATCGGCGGGGGACGCATCGCAGATAGCTTTGTCGTTACAGCAGCGGTGAAAGAGGCCTTGATTCATCGTTTGCAGGGCAATCACCAGCTGTATGTGTGGGCATTTGGTGACAGTCCGTTGGACTTGGACATGTTATGTAAAGCAGATCAGGCTATCGTCGTTGTTGGCGATGAGAAGACAAGAAGCAGAACCATGGACTTGGATTTATTCAACGTTATTCGTGATGGCGGTCTTCGAGCGCGTCAGGTCGTCCTTCCTAGCAATTCGCCACCACGAAAAGATACTAATATGCTCCCTCTAATTCGTCTCACGGACCAGGAGTTCATTGATGCTATCTTCCGCCGCCGCGGCCCACAGGCCGGTATTCAAGTCCAACACGCCACATATCGGACTGCTGCCAAGATACTCATGACCCCTATGCGGAATGCCAATATTGCCGGTCCAGCTCTAAGAGAAAGCCATCGCCGTGTAGGACAGTATCTGGGGACTGAATTCTTGTCCCAAATTGTTGGCCTTGAGGAATACGTAACCCCGCATGTCCAGGGACATAATACAAGTGGGTATCGGCTGTTGGATGAGCAGCAGACAACTATAGTGGCGTTGATGCGTGGTGGAGAGCCTATGGCAATCGGCGTTAACGACGTCTTCCCGCTAGCCATGTTCATACATGCGAAATATCCTGAAGACATCAAACTTCACCACTTGCAAGGACGGATGACTGTAGTACTAGTTGACTCAGTGGTGAATAATGGCAAAACGGTGGTGCAGTTTGAGCAACATGTCCGCAAGCTCCATGCAACTATCCGCATTGTGGTTATTGCTGGTGTTATCCAGGAGGAGTCAGTTTCTGAAGGTGGTCTTATTCATGGACTAGCCCGCAACACAAAACTTAATCTTATCGCACTTCGTTTGTCCCAAAACAAGTTCACTGGCAGCGGCACCACTGATACTGGCAACCGACTATTCAACACGACACACATGTCTTGATTGTATGTCGTTGTGGAAGTAACAGTAACGATTCTAACTTATATCTCTGCATAGAAGGGATCTAAAGTTGGTAGCTATAGTTGTATCTTTGATTGTTTGTAATCATGGATTGATAAGATAGTGCGCAAGTAGTATAAATAAGAACCAATAGTAAACTTTCATTGAAAATTATGTTCAAAAATTCATTAAGTTGAAAGGGGCTTGACACTCAAGTTATCAAAATCTTATAGAGCGGGAGAACGGTATGTACCCTGAAGCTTGAACCAGTTTCCATTTTATTTTATTGTGAAGCCTCTTGGGTTTTCTTGGCTGCCTCGATGTGTTCTTCACCAGCTGTATCTCGATCCGTACCATTTCAAAATCCTTGAATAATGAATCTGAAATCTCTAAAAGCACAGATTTACGGCAAAAGAGGCCAAATCCGCCGTAGTCGAAGACCAACGCGCTTGAACTTCACTGGATCGATTTGGTGGCGGCAAGCAACTTCGTAGAGGTTGTGGTCTCTGCTGGGGTTGACTACTTCACGCACCAACTTATATCGAGGTGCGTTGCACAACATAGCGGTAGTTTGATAGAATTTCCAACGCAAAGTGTACTTTCCCAGCATGTATGCATATACCGGGACATGGCGAAAAACAAAAGCCGGTAGCCGTCGAATGGGAAATCCATCGTGCTGAGCTCGAATAATAGAAAAAAAGACGTCCGAGGTTTCACTAAGCTTTTGACAGAGTGTTTTTGCATTATGGCGCTCCCGAAGCTCCTCTCGAATACGGTCTCGATACCAGGACCTAGGTGATTGTCGGGCAAGGCCTAACAATCCAAGCCATCTTCCTCGAAGCGTGTGACCTAGTAAATGCATGCTTGTATATGACTATAGATCCGTGCCAGCGTTTCTGGAGATTTTTTGCGTCTTCGATCTCCTTAGAATCATATCAAAAATCAAACAGCAGAAAGTAAGGTTGTTATTGATAACCTGAAAATGTCAGCCCCTTAGAAGTTGAGAATACCAAGGCGCTAACTTACTAATCATATCACATGACTTGGGCCATCCCTTTGGGCCTATCAAGAATATAATATTGATAGAGGGTATCATGTCGATAGAATACGGGTTGCAGGTGCTTGTATTGTATGTTGTATGCTATACGTTGATATCTAGTATCTACGTTGTAGACCTGTAAGAGATTTTCTAGTTCCTTGGCCTATTATATAAGCCAATTCCTGACAGGTCATGACTTTTCTAGAGTACGCCTTTCCTTCTGACGCCTCTCCTTTTTGTTTTTCGCTATCAAAGCTGTCTCTACAGTTTGAATGCTGTAAGTTCACCAGTATCATATATATACGAAGAACCTCACCGCCCTTATAAAGTAGCATAGATATGGGGATATGGAAATGGGAATAACGTTGTGATGAAATTGAAATATGGGAAAGGGTGGGATTCTTGAGCACTCAGACTTCATGGCCTAGGCTCCAAAAAATCAGAGATTTTATTCCTAACTATTTCTTATTATGTGGAAGATATGATATATTGATAGCAGTCTGGCGTTAAACATCAATAACCGTGATTTGACCACGCTTACGTAGACAGGAGTTACATTCAGCAAATGTAGCAGGATTTTTAGAAAAAGATCTAGGCCGACGAAAAAAGGTAATAATATCATAATTTCGTCGTGGTAAATATTACGCATTTGTGTTTGACTCCTCTATTTGATACTTCTTCCTTGGTGCGACTTTCTTCAAGCCTTTTATATCCCTCCCCAATCCCTAACGATAATCACTTCTCTATATTCCCCCATCAAGCGTTGCATTTGCACAGCTTTCGGAAGTCTCACTCGCCTCCTTACATATTCTGCCCCCCAGTTACCCACATCCGGATCCCATATCAGCTCCAACTCTAGCCTTCGACCGAATCTTGGGAGCGGAATACGCTTGGCTTGTGTGAAGGGCAATTCTAGATGTATTAGTAAGAACTCGATAAAGAAGGACTATTGTTTAAATTTTTGGTCTTTCTTTTTTCGTGGAACTCGAGATGTGAAGCGGAGATAGGAGAGAAAATCATTGACCACGATAACGAGAAACGAAACGAAACGAAAAAGAGAGTAAGTACTTAGTTTGTCTTCATGGTTTATTAAACTAGAGCGGAGGGCAAAAATAAAAGCGTGTTGTCGCGTGGAATAGACTAACTCGGTAGATTCTTTGGGTTGCGTGGTTGTTGAGCGGGAAGCAGCCTTCATCGGAAGAGTTACTATAGATTCTAATATTGTTCAAGTCTTGGATGGCGAATATGTGACCTAGTACATAGCCAATAGTTTCGAACCTACTGTTAGAAGATTCTTGTATAAATATGATGAGAGTGTGATGTTGTAATATGACTCTAAAGCCTCATTCATCGTGAAAACTTCATTCAACGGCATCTGCTGTATGTGAAATGTGGTGTTCATTTGAAGTGTTTTGCAAGGCTATCAGTAGCAAACATGGATTTTAGGTATTAAATTAGTCATTTGTGCAACTGTATATGACTCCAACTGGTACTAGAAGTGTGTCAGGTCTTGATTTCATCGAGTTTAATGAGCCCCGGAAAAACATTTCACTTCTCCTTTCGTGTCATTTGTCACGAGAGACAGAAGAAGAAGAGGAACTTCTTCCCTACAGTTATGAAATTTTTTTGCATTTGATTATCAATTGCATATCAATTCACCGGCATACGGAAGGCTAGATCATTACTGTTCATATAATCCCATTTTATAGTCTACACAAAGAAGAAAAAAACAATACAGAAGCACAACCTTTCTATGGTTTGATCTCCGCGATCGTCAATTCATATTCTTGTCCGTCACCACCAATGTTTAGGTTGATCGAATCAATATCCACTTGCTCCTGTCTGGTTTGAACCTGTCTGGTCTGAACTTGTCTGGCTTTGACTGGCTTAGACACCGAATCTCTTCGTGTTTTCTTAGCAGGAACTGTCAGCGGTCAGCACAAAGTCGGGGGACTGGAAATCGAACTAAACATACCAGAAGAAGCATCTCCAATGGTCCGGACCTTAAGCATGGTGACTGTAGGAAGTGGGGCTCTCTTCGAGACATCTCTCTTCTCGCCAGCAGCTGGGGCAGCAGCACCGCTTTGGGTTCCAGGCTCGACCTTGATACCAATACCAGATCCACCCTCGCCAGTACCAAGCTGCACACCAGGGCTGGTCTTCAATGCCTCGGTTGCAAAGGCCAACGCCGCATTAAAGCCAGCCAAGTCGCGCTTCTCCTCCTCGGTATCCCGGGTCTCGACTGTGGTGACATCCCGCTTCTCTACGGAATCAGTGTCAGCGATGCGTGGCTCAATATCGTTGGTCTTTTCTTTGCGACCGATGCCGTTGAGACCCTGCGGGAGGATGGCTGCGGCTGCCACTTCTGCAGTGGCAGATGCAAGAGCTTCGGAGGTCTCAGTCGTGGCTGGGGTGACTATAGACGCACCATTGGGGACCTCGGTGCCTGCTCGCTGAATGGTTGCAGCACTGTTCTCAGATGCCTCTTGGGAGGCGCCGCTGAGGGCGGTCATAAGGCTTGTAACATCGGCTTCACCACCAAAGGAGATCTGCAGAAAGATTGTTAGTATTGTATATTGGAGATGGAGAATAGGGAAAATACCTCTCCATCACCGACTACCAAGGCTGGCGAAAATGCTCCGAGGTTGATGTTAAGAGGGATTGGAATAGAGTTGACTGAAGTAGCAGCCAGAAGGGCTAAAAGGACTGAAGCGTGGAGCATGATGATTATGTGCTGCTAGATCGGACTAGATGTGGCTCCCTTTGAGGCAGGTGGTAGTGATTGGTGAGAAGAGTGATTGACTTGAAAATGATTATGGATTAAAATGAACTGGAAAAGGAAGACTAGCTTCGAAGATCTGACTCTTAGAAATGAATGTGAGCGCAGCTGGAGAAGAAAATCTCAACTATGCGTGTTCTCTAAGTTCATATAGTTTTTTTCTATGAACGGGCCCTGCAAATACCAAGAGTTTTGCTCGTTCATTCGGTTTGCCACTATGTTCCATCTTCTTCCACATCACCCCCAAATCCAGTAGTGCTATCCCTGATAATAGTAACCGGAAAATCTAGAGCACATAGGCGACGAGCTCTCTTCCAGGGCAAAACGCGGCCATCACTTGATCGTCTGCCAAGCAGTATGAATCGCCAAGCCGCAACAGACATGAAGCCAAAGCACAAGACAAAACCAAGAAGCGAAGGCACTCGAGAACATGCCGAGCAGAGCCCAAGGCCTGCCAGAAAGCTTTGGGAAGCTTATTCTTTCCCAGGGAATGTTTATGATGATGCAAGTTGAGGCGGACGAGAAACTGCATGATACCTGCCAAGGCTTGGCTGTAGGCCCGAGAGTCAAAACAGCCAGCATCGAGACGTGAAATTTCTCTTGGAAACTCTTGGTACTCCTCGGCCCTTTATATATTTCTGGATACGGTGGAGTAGAGGGACGCGTTGGTGTTGACAAATTTGGCTTTTGGGAGAGGGGTTTGAATTAATGATTGATATCCGGTAAGCTGAGGGGCTTGTGTGCCAGAATGCTATACTAGAGGCATTTCAAACAGCGCTTCCGTCGGTAAAAGATGCTAAGTGCTACTGTACTATATTGAGCCAGTTTGTTTTGGGGAGGAGTTGCGAAAAAGGGAGGATTGGTGAGTATTAGTGTATATTGCGCCGTGAAGGAGAGCGTTGTTAGGTTACCGAGTTGTCGGATTGAAAAATATGGCTCTGTATGCAGAGAATCTAATGTTTGAAGCGTCAAGACATTGTAGAAAAGCTTCTTGCTGCAAACCACGCGATTCTGACGGTGATGGGCCTTCTGGGCACTCGGCGTGGTGAAGCTTGTACTTGCTCCCAAGGTCTTGATATCAAATATGGGATGTGCTCGGCATGTACTGCACGATTCAGCGACAGGGCATGGACCATGTTCCGCTCCGGCAGAGGCTAGTTAAGCCTGAAGCCACCTAAACGAATGCATGCCCCACGATTGGCTCTCCTGGGCGTCTTGGCTGAGGCTCAGGGCACCAACAACGACAGGCCTTTGGGACATTGTGTTCCGCGTCATGATCGTCAAGATATCTCCGAATCTAGAGTTTCCTAGCTTAATCTCCTGCACACCTTTGTGCTGAAGAAGATACGGTCTCAAATCTGTGTGACAAATCCGTTTCTTGTTTTGATTAAGCTCTTCGTCAAGCTTCTCCAAGACGTCTATATGGCCTCGTGTTAATGTTCATCTAAAATATCCAGTTTCGAGTGCGAGGCCTGGCAGCTAGTCTGCTGCAAGTTGGACACTCTGGGGTCTCCATTGTGGGTTTCTAAAGTAGTTGCAGATGGTTGAAACATACGACCGGAGGGAGAAATTGCAGCGAAACACTGTCCGGTGCTAATTGATCCAGACTGCATGGTTAGTCCTTTTTTCGCACGTAAAAATCTTCGATAGACATAAGGGGCGTTTGCCATTTTTGGATCAAACTCAAATTCGATTGCGCTAGCATGAAACAGGCGCTGGCGACGAGAGGCAAAAGGGGCAGGTTGGCCAACGAGAGCTGATTGCATAATGTTGATTCGGAGGTGATGAACAACGCTCGAGAACCCGGCGCGTCTTGAGGATATCAATCATCATTCGAAACCATGGCGCCGTGCTGTCGGCACGTCCTTCTGAATAGAGATTTGTAACCCTTCCCTACCATTCAAGGCTTACGGTGTTGAGGAGGGAGGCAACGCCGATTGTTGCTTCGACGATGTTGGGACCAACCTCTACCACTTGCAGCGGATCTTTATCCCTCAATCTTCCGACCTCCTCCAGTTTGACCACAATATTTTGCTCAAGGCAAAGACGAATGCCAGGTTATTGATGAGCCGGAAAATGAATATTTGCTGATCATCATTCAACCAAAGCTGGAAGTTCCAATTAAAAAAGAACTTAGTCTTTCAAATGGTATCTCCTGAAAGATGGGACAATTGACGCTGACAGAATCAAAGCCTACATCGCCGGCTGAGAATGACCGAAATAGTCGGATCACACTGTTGAGACATGAAGGCAAGGAGAATTCAGCAGAGAATATGGATGGCATAACTCGCCGCTTGCGTAACATAACACATGGTGAGCAAACTTGAATAGTCAACTCTTGGGAATTTCAGCATCGAATTTGCGAATTCACTTTATCCAGATGCCGCCAGCGCTTGACGACTATCCTTGCCATGTCGCCCCTAGCTCGTCGTCCTAGTCAAAATGCAATATGAGCCTTCCTTAATCGTTGAATTGTCACGGCGGTAATAGGGCCGTTGAACTTGCCACGCCACCCTCACCGGAGTCATAATGAGATGATTGTAACACTCGGTTGCTCACTTGAGCGACTAAGATGTCATGGCTTCTCATTAGAGATTCTATCATTCATGGAAGGAGAGACACAACGTGTGCTGGAGAGACAGCGTATGAGGGTAAACAGCAGTGGATATCTCTAAAGAGGTATAGATGGATGAACGGTTCTGTGTAATAGTTTCCATTGAACGAACCACTAAAGTAATACGGCAGCCCGATGCAACTTCTGAGTTGGATTTAAAACGAAAAGATGAGATGGATTTCAAGTCCAATTCTTTGTTCCTCCAGAAGTCATTCTATTTTCAGTAGACATGCTCTACCAATTATACGCCAGCGAAAGCAGCTTGGGCGAGTGGGCATGGTAGTCAGGCGCAACAGAGCTGTATCCCATCCACTGAGTATATATCCCTGTGGTCGTGCTCAAATAATTTTTGCTCATCTCTGGGGCTGTGGAGAGCGTGAGAGGTAACGCTTTGGGTTGGTAACAAGGGACCGAGCGCCCGCATAGTGAGGTCCTATCTTATCCTGGTAACATCGCTCCCACGCTTCACCATCAAAGTGCCTGCGCAACGATGGCAAAGTGCATCCGTCAATTTTCATACTTCCTTGCTCTTGTTGGTAATAACCTATGACCATAAGGCAGTATTCTGTATGTGATTGTTCTTTTTGCGGCAGCACCGCGACTATATCAAGCTAGTAAATAGCCTTCCGTCATTTAGCATAGAGGACTCTTATCACAGTCTACCTGATTCCCAAGCAAATGATGATTGCGGAGCGTTTTATTTTAATGTGAATTTTTGACCCGCCACAATAGGGGCGTTCGACGTTGACTTCGAATTGGCCTTACCACAGATTGCGCAAGCTGGAATTAAGTTAGAAGAGGTCTGCCGTGCTATTGAGAACTAAGTACCATTTGCCTTGTAGGCGCATTTTTGACAATATATCCGTCCTTGATCGATTTTGGTTTTACAAGTGGTGCAGGAGCTTGAGTAGGAGGCATAAGGGTTTCGAGCGCTTTTTGATAGTAGTTTGCTCTATCTATGAATCAGAATCATCTATGAGAATTTGAAAGACTGTACTGACCTTTCCTATGCCATTGTTCCCTAGTGTTGCTGATGTCTTGGTCTTATCACCACTTTTTGTGGTGGAGGAGCTGGATGCAGGAGAACCAAGGTAAATCTCGCTCTTCTTCTTTACTCCTGGTGTCGCGAGGGTAGTACCCTTGGATAACTTTTGACATTTTGTGCAAACCATTATTACAGTGAGATTCAGAAGGATAGGTTGTTTGTTGTGGTGTACAATCACAATTGACTGAGCAGCAGCAACCGTGACCAAGACTGGAATGAGGCTGAGTTCGCTTATTTGGGTTTAGCGCCGGCTATTTCAAAGTACCTGTACGCAGTGTTGAATGCCATCTTGAAGCTCGCCTGAAGTAGATTCACAACTCTACACATAACAATTCTTCACTTCAATGGTTGAGGACTTCCTCAACAACACTCTCTTATACAAGAATCAATCATACACTGCTGCTGCGCGGTTGGAAGGGGAAGCTTGCACTGGGAAAGGTGCCTTCAGAGCCTCGTAATCCAAGACCCAAAGAGAGGCTGTGCCAGAATATTTATGGAGGCTGACTGAACGACAACAGAGGTACAAGACAACTTTCTCAATTAAGGATTTACCACTCAGTATCATCCCACATACCACATTGGATGACCAGCGACTGCGAACCGCAGCATAACTAACGCCTGCCTTCGAATATGGCTGGTCAGCCATTCAACAACAGAAATGACCTCCTGCTCGACTTAGATGACCATCAACCTGTATACAATAATGGGCAGCGGCCACCGCTCAATGATGATGACCTGTTGCGCGCTTATAATGCAAACCATGACGAGTCGAATCCCCGACCTTCTACCTCTTACGATGAATTTGTAGGCACCGGGCCAACTGGCCCTCACACCACGCGGTCACTGCCGGGAGGCCCTGGAACTATACCGGGCGGCGTAGGTGCGCCGCCGTATATGTCGACAGAAAACCGGACATACAGCCAGACATCTGGCTTGAACAATTATCAGCGCTATGCGGATGATTTGGATGATTTCCCGGACGATGGTCACTCATATTACAATCAGGGTGGAGCAATACCTGGGGACGGAGCTATAGGCAATATGGGCAGGACGTCACGGAACAGGAATAGTGTTTTAAGTATGGGGGGTGGGTTATGGGGGAAGGCCAAAAGCATGCTAGGAATGGGCCCGGCTTATTCGGAAATGGACCTACCATTAACTGAGCCCGGTGGTAGAGGAAGAGGAGATTCAGCAGCGACGGAGGCCGGACACTCAGCGGGCAAGAAATTCGATGCAAGCAAGTTCAAATTCGGGTTCGGGAGAGGAAAGCCAGACCCGTCAACGCTAGGCCCAAGGATCATTCATCTAAATAACCCACCTGCGAATAGTGCCAATAAATATATCGACAACCACATATCCACGGCGAAATACAATATCGCGACCTTTTTGCCCAAATTTCTCTTCGAACAGTTCTCGAAATTTGCCAACTTGTTCTTCTTGTTTACGGCAGCACTCCAACAAATACCTAATTTATCACCTACCAATCAATATACGACAATTGGCCCCTTGATTGTTGTGCTGGCCGTTTCCGCAGGTAAAGAGTTGGTTGAAGATTACAGAAGAAAATCATCGGACAAGGAACTGAATAGTTCGAGGGCTCGGGTACTCAAAGGTTCAACATTCCAAGACACCAAATGGGTCAACGTTGCAGTAGGCGATATTGTGCGGGTAGAGTCCGAGGAACCATTCCCGGCAGATATCATTCTCCTTGCCAGCTCGGAACCGGAAGGCTTATGCTATATTGAAACCGCTAACCTAGATGGAGAGACCAATCTCAAGATCAAGCAAGCAATTCCGGAAACATGCGTTATGGTCAGCCCAACGGAGTTGAGCCGGTTAGGCGGAAAGCTACGCTCGGAACAGCCGAATAGTAGTCTCTACACATACGAAGCTACTCTCACTGTTGCTGCAGGTGGCGGAGAGAAAGAATTGCCTTTGCAACCTGACCAGCTTCTTCTCAGAGGTGCAACGCTTCGAAATACACCTTGGATTCACGGAGTCGTCGTCTTCACAGGCCACGAGACTAAGCTTATGAGAAATGCAACTGCCACACCAATTAAGAGAACTGCCGTGGAGAGGCAATTGAATATGTTGGTGTTAATGTTGATTGGCATTCTTCTTGCCCTCAGCGTTATCAGCTCCATTGGAGATCTAATCATTCGCATGAAGCGTGCAGAAGAACTATCTTATATTGGCTACTCACTTTCTTCTACGGTAATAGAGAAGGTCAAACAATTTTTCTCAGATATGGCTACCTACTGGGTGCTCTTTTCAGCCCTCGTTCCCATCTCACTTTTCGTCACTGTCGAAATTGTAAAGTACTGGCATGCCATACTTATCAATGACGATCTCGATATGTATTATGAAACAACAGATACGCCAGCAGTTTGTCGAACATCGAGTTTGGTTGAGGAATTGGGAATGGTGGAATACATATTCTCTGACAAGACTGGGACACTTACCTGCAACATGATGGAGTTCAAGCAATGCTCAATTGGCGGTATCCAGTATGCTGAGGATGTACCTGAGGACAGACGGGCAACAACTCAGGATGGCATGGAAGTGGGTATCCACGACTTTGCTCGACTGAAGGAGAACCTGAAAACCCATGAAACTAGTGCTGCAATACATCACTTCCTTGCTCTACTTGCAACTTGCCACACTGTTATCCCAGAAAGAAAGGAAGAAAAGGGAGCAATCAAGTATCAAGCTGCATCACCCGATGAAGGTGCCTTAGTGGAGGGTGCTGTGCTCATGGGATATCAATTCACGGCTCGTAAACCTAAGTCGGTACAGATCCTAGTAGGCGGTCAAGAATTTGAGTACGAGCTTTTGGCTGTTTGTGAATTCAATTCTACCAGGAAACGGATGTCTACTATCTTCAGGTGTCCAGATGGCAAAATTAGGTGTTATTGCAAGGGCGCTGATACTGTCATTCTAGAACGCCTCAGTCCAGGAAATCCTCACGTAGAGGCTACTCTGCAGCATTTAGAGGAGTACGCTTCGGAAGGTCTCCGAACTCTATGTCTCGCAATGCGCGAGATTCCTGAAGATGAATTCCAGAAATGGTGGAATATTTACAATACGGCGCAGACTACGGTTGGAGGTAATCGGGCTGAAGAACTTGACAAAGCAGCTGAGATTCTGGAGAAAGACTTTTATCTCCTAGGTGCAACAGCAATTGAGGATCGGCTTCAAGACGGGGTACCAGAAACAATCCATACCTTGCAAGATGCAGGTATCAAGGTCTGGGTTCTTACTGGAGATCGACAGGAGACAGCAATCAATATTGGCATGAGTTGTAAGCTCATCAGCGAGGACATGACACTCCTAATTGTCAACGAGGAAACAGCTCCAGCTACGAGGGATAATATACAGAAGAAATTGGATGCGGTTAGAAGTCAGGGAGACACCACATTCAGCCTTGATACTCTTGCACTCATCATTGATGGGAAGTCCTTGACGTATGCATTAGAGAAAGAGCTCGAAAAGAATTTCTTGGATCTTGCCTGCATGTGCAAAGCAGTTATTTGTTGTCGTGTTTCTCCGCTGCAGAAGGCATTAGTTGTGAAGCTTGTGAAGCGCCATAAGAAAGCTATTCTTCTAGCTATTGGCGATGGAGCTAATGATGTCTCCATGATTCAAGCTGCCCACATTGGGGTCGGTATCAGTGGTATGGAAGGTTTACAAGCGGCAAGAAGCGCAGATGTTGCGATTGGCCAATTCAGATACCTGCGAAAACTTTTGCTGGTGCATGGTGCCTGGAGTTATCAGAGAATTTGCAAGGTGGTTCTGTACTCGTTCTACAAGAACATCACTCTCTATATGACACAATTCTGGGTAGGTTTTGAATCTTCTTCTGCATCAGCGAGCCCTAACATCAGTCACAGTATGTCTTCCAGAACGCCTTTTCCGGAGAGATTATTTATGAATCGTGGACCCTGTCTTTCTACAACCTCTTTTTCACTGTACTTCCCCCACTCGCTATGGGAATCTTCGATCAATTTATTTCAGCACGCCTCCTAGACAGATATCCACAACTTTATCAGCTTGGACAAAAGAACACGTTCTTCAAGATACATTCATTCTGTTCCTGGATTGCCAATGCTTTTTATCACTCTTTGATTCTGTATATTGCTTCCCAGCTCATCTGGTGGCTTGATCTGCCACAATCTGATGGCAAGGTTGCTGGACATTGGGTGTGGGGCACCGCGTTATATACGGCTGTTCTTGCCACAGTACTTGGGAAGGCTGCCCTTGTCGTGAATATCTGGACGAAGTATCATGTTATTGCGATCCCTGGGAGCATGGTAATTTGGATGGGTTTCATCGCAGTCTATGCGACTGTTGCTCCAATGATCGGATTTTCCATGGAATATGCCGGTGTTGTTCCAAGGCTCTTTACAAGCCCGGTGTTTTGGCTACAAGCTTTGGTTCTGCCAGCTCTATGTTTGCTCAGAGATTTTAGTTGGAAATAGTAGGCTTCTTACTCGCTCTTTTGTGCTACATGCTAACATGTTCTAGTGCCAAGCGTATGTACTATCCTCAAACATACCACCATATTCAGGAGATTCAAAAGTACAATATCCAAGATTACCGACCGAGAATGGAACAATTCCAGAAGGCTATTCGCAAAGTGCGCCAAGTCCAACGTATGCGCAAGCAACGTGGATATGCCTTCTCTCAGGCGGATGAGTCACAAACGAGAGTTTTGCAAGCATACGACACGACACGAGAGAGAGGTAGATATGGTGAAATGGCCAGCTCGAGGCCTGCTGGCCGGTAATCGAGCTAAGCATTATGAAGCATGCAGTGTATTATGTGGGTATTTGATGTAATGTATTTTGTGCCACGAATATCTGGGGGCCGGTGTTTTTGGGATCTCTTTTCGAATGGAAGGCATTAAAACCTTTGATGTTCAGGCGACGATCAAAATCAGCATGGAAATGGCCTGATAGTGGAGGTGAATGGATGGTGACTACCAGCTATGAAGTATTTCAAATGCATGAAATTCCTCTTTATACTAGTATCTTCGTTATAGTGACAAACAACGTACCAAATCGCCCCTGTTGCAGCATTCAAATCTACCTCTTGGGGTGCTGCTATCATATCTGCTAATGTTAATTCTCTTCGTCCAATCTATGGCTTGCATCTCTACTTTACTCTCGCAAGAACACAGGCGAAATAAGGACCACATACGAAGTCTTGATTCGTGTAATCCAAGGTGGCAAGTCAGTCCCGATCATATCGAGCATCCCACACAAGTAGAAATGGCCGGTTTACTTGGTCATAATACTGTGGCAGGCACATTATTTCTGGGTTCGTGAGGCTGATCTGGCTTCAACGCATCGCAAAATCCGCGATGCCGATGCTTTACCAAGGCGTTGGATGCAGGGAAAGGCACCCACAAGCAAATAGTTGTTCGGTTCTAGTTACGTGGTAGGATAGACAGAGTATGTAGTGCCGATATCCGAAGCCGTTTCGGTATTTTAAGACTACACTGGATGGAGATTTTTACCTTTCGAAGTGGGCTTGAGAGTATGTTTGGAGTTCCAGTACGTGGCATACTCTCTGGATTTTATATTGAACACCATTCCTTAGTTGATTAGATTTTCCCTCTAAGAATACAACATAGATTCAACGCCCTCTTGGTCTTCTCCTGCTTGCGGCTTGATATTTGCTGCATAATTTTCGTCATACCCCAATGGCCCACACCGCCACCGCACAAGATGGGTTCTGGAAACGGGCCGTTATATTGTGGACGGACAGCACACCCTACCCGAGATCAACCCACTCCGTAGAAATATGGACCGCATACCTACCTCGCAGTATATTTGTCTTCGGTCTCGTCAGCTTGTTGAGCTTTTGCCTGCCCGCAACTTCCCTTCGTAAGGCCAACCCTGAAAGCAAACGTGAAATTCACCAAGCGATGGGAAGGGGATTGAGAGGCAGGGGGTTCTCTTTTGACCGGATCCTTAGCAGCCGGAGGAGACCGAGTTTGGTACTCTTGTCGAGAAGTGAGCGCGCCAAGTTTTGCTCCATTCCTAACACTAGTGCGTGCAGTTAGAGTGAATTGTGCATCTGAACATACTAGTATGTATTCAACTTTGTTCCCTATATCATATAAGTAGGAACATATATCTTGTTGAGTTGAGTACAAATATGATCCCAGTTACGTGGCCTCCAGAGAGTATGGGGTAAATCAATAAATTGCCGAAGGTTGTAAGAACCATGAATCAAGAGAAGGAATCTATCTACTTATGAGATGTGATATCATATGCGAGTATCACATGCGTAAAGCATACGTCGATCGATTCATCATCAAAGCTAGAATACGCATGCGTAAAGCATACGTATCTAGAACTTCTCCAATAGGCTAGGTATGATCCTTAGACCTAGCCTGTTCAACATATCTGATATGACAGTATCCGGGAAGCGCTTTGAATTTAGGAAGTTTCATATGAAATCCATCCACTCTCGACCCTTCGCCTCCCATATGAACTGACTCCTGAATCTCCGTTTGATGGGTGATGCCAACTATCTCGCCACATCATAAAAGGCAAGTAGGGTTGGATAGTCACCGACTGAGAGACAACTTATTTATGATAATCTCATATAATTTGTCGATATTATCCAGGAATTCGATCCCGAACTTCTGGCAGACTATTTGCACGTTGCCCCTCTTCGAATATCCCTCCGGGGCTATGGCGACGACTTTGTTTGGGATCTGCGCAGAAAGCCCAAATTCGAGCAGGCTTATTGGAGCCACTGTAGCTGGGTGGAAATATACCACAACAAGGTCGGCCTTCGCTTGTTTGTCAAGCTCCCACAAGACCTGCTCACGATATGGAGCAAAGGTGATGTCCTCACGCCACGTGCTGTCCCAATCTGGGCGGTTAGGATTGAAAATAGTTATCGGATGCTCAGAGAGCGAGGCAGATAGTTTTTCACGCCAGTCAACATTATCGACTGCGGTGGTTGTGCCTGCGAGGAATACAGATTTAATTCCGTTGATAGGCTCCTCCGAAGGTGCGTGTATGATCTGACTCCTCTGGATGGAGTTCATTTGGCCAGGAGTGTACCGACGGAGTATTGAATACGGTGAGATGAGAGCCCGAGAAATTCTGGACGGTAACATGGAGTGAGTGCTGAATTATCTCGACATTGAGAATCAGGCTGCGAGTGGGGCTTGTGCCTTGGTCTCCTAGCGGCTTGTCACAATCCCTGCCTGTTGCTTCGTCTGTACAGAAGGCTCCCAGCATCTCAACTAATGAATACTTTTCTTAGCGGTTCCCTACCAATTGCTCCAAATCGTCATGAACTACTCCACTGGCACGTGATGAACTGACACCTGACAGAAACTCTATACTTTACTACTACTTTTACCCTGTTACTGCGTGTGTGGGGGTTATCGCTAGGTTCATCCAGTCCCTACGTCCAGGAGCGAGCCCGTCCTAGGAGAGGTCTCCTAGAATCCTTGGAGCACTCTCCTGGGGGCATCTCCTATTCCGGGGTGTGGCGGCTCCTAGCGAGCTGGTTCGTGACAAAGAGGACCTTCCTTCCAAGGGCTTATTTTAAGAAGTAAATTAATAAGAGAGAGTGTATTCAACGTGTTGAAAGATAAGATCAAGTTAACCGTTGTAGGAGCGCTTCTGATTTGATTGTTGTTCTAGAGAAACGCAATACCTATGGCAGCTTGATTGCATATAAAAAGGGCTCCATTTCCGAATGCAGGCTCAAGACCTAAGCCTTGTGTTCGAGGTTCAGCACTCAATTACCGAAGCTACTTCATCTTCGGCAGCCTTATCTCAAAGGACTCAATATTCCGCGCCACCATTCTCATCTTACTGCGTACTGCACACTACCCACAACACCAATATTCCCCCTCTTCTAGGCTGTTGATTCTCTATCTTTCAAGAACTGATACTTATTCCGCTATCAGTCAGACGGTCACAGGTCGACATGAGTAAATTGTGGAAGCAGTTGCGTCAAACAAGTCTTACAAACGTGTGGAGGCCCCAAATAAGTAAGTGCAACTCCATGTCAGAACGATGGATAACCCTGCGCCTAGCATCAAATAAGAACGAAAAGCATGAGCTTCGAGGAGAGATCGTGAAAGAGGAAGCAGATTCCCACGAACGCGACGGTGTCGTCTCAATCACCAAGAAGTGGCTCACGAGGTGCAATAAGCACCATGGACGATGTCATGGTAATGATCCAAAACCACTTCCCAAAAGATTAGTGAGCATTGAAGGCACGAAAATCAAACTCGTGGAGAGGGTTATACACTGCACTATCATATTCATGGTGTGATTCTAGTGGGGCACATTACCACGGCGGAACTGGATCTGGTCAGCTGAAGTTAATGGCTAAAACTCATGCGACTCTGCTCCAAAATATCGACACATCGAGGCTGAGTAAGGCCCATCAACATGGAATACAGGTCGCGAGGGAGTTAGACTATCGATATATCTGGATTGATGCGCTGTGCATTCTTCAAGATAGCCAAGACGATTGGAAGGAGCAATCTAAGTCTACTGCTGAGGTATACGGCAACGCTGATCTGACAATCGTAGCTGGGAGGAGCGATGATAGTCGAAATGGATTCCTTAAGCCACTGCACGATTCAGGTGTCTACGTTCAGGTACCATACTTATCTGCTAATAGACCAGACCTGAAGACTTGCTGGATCGGCCCGCCACGAAATCATCACATAGGCCCCACGACCGGCCGGGGCTGGTGTTATCAGGAAACTTTGATGTCCCGGCGCATGGATATCTATGGTGAACAACAGCTCAGTTTCAGGCGTCGCGAACGACACGACTTTGAAGGTGGCCACTTCGAGTTTGTCGGTGCGTCGGACCACTGGTATGATTTAGCCTTCCAAATCCTTGGCGACACTGGTGACGAGACTTGGGCTAAGTCTTTCAGGCTCAGGAACCCGCGGGCGCCCTTACATGAAGGTCTGAAACCAGACGTGCTCAAAAGACAGCTTCTGGACCCATGGCATCGGATTATATCAGAGTACTCTTGTCTGAGCTTCTTTGAATCAACCGACAATCACGCAGCATTATCAGGACTTGCACGTCAGTTCCAGAAGGCCTTCGAAAGGAGGTTTGGCCCAGACACAGGAAGGTATATGGCTGGCCTGTGGGAACTGGACATGCCTGGCGCACTCCTGTGGAGAAGTAAGCGAATCATAGATCCGGATCTGCCCGCATTACAATATCCGATGCAAAATGGGGTCGCGGTCTACAAGGCGCCTTCGTGGTCGTGGATGGCTCTTGTTGGTCCCGTCTACCACAACATTGGCTCTGGACGTGGCTATGCGGGAATGCAACCTCGATGGCGAACGCCGGTTTTGGAGCCGGAGAATTCTGATGGAAAGACATGGAGTCCTGATCCTAATGGATGGGGTCCTTCGATGATCCACAGGAATGATTCCCCATTCAGATTCACTTTAAACGTGAAGGCTTGGATCCGTAAAGTGCGTGTTTCGCGGTTCCAGCCCGCTGATTTCCCTGCTCTGGCGCCGTGGTTCCCCAAATATGAAAAATGTAAGCGATGTATGAACAAGCACACTATACTTCTTGAACTAGAGGAGAACAAACCCTTGGTGAAGAAAATACAGGACCAGAGGTTAGATCAAGATGGCTTTTGTGCGATCGTTGCGACAGGTCTACTTAACCTAGAGTATGCGAAAGGATGCGTTCCATCAACTATGTGGGCGATGTCTGTCACCTCGGAGGAAGGTCTGCTCCTGGAACGAACAGTAGACCGCAGAGACGGCTCAGTGGTATTCAAGAGATTGGGCGTCTTTACCCTCGAGAACGAGTTTGAATTTCACCCGAAAGGAGCCGTTCCAATGGGGCGCGACACATTGCGCAAAGACCTCCTGCCCTTAACCACCATTGCCCTCGCTTAGCGGATTCATCGAACCGCTTGCAATTGCCCGACCTATACTCTTCGCAGCCTATCCTTTCCTCTCCTCTTTTCCTAGGGCCTAAACTTGCTGATCCTTGCCAAGAGTCTAGGTTAGGAAAGGCTGGGCAGATGTAAGCGCTGACTCAGTTTTCTGGGGATCGCAACATGCAGGCAGGTTAGGTTTCAACGACTCCCGAAAAGAGAGCGACGGACAGATCTTTGTGGGAGTGCAGCGGGAAGGCGCTGCGTAGGAAGGCGATTTCAGGTCAGTTAATTGGGATCGGTCAACCACAAACTACACAAATTGGGGGTGTTTAGAGAGTTATCATTAGACAGCTGCTGCTTTGGTCTGTAGTATTACAACCGAATATGCAGTACCTTTTTATGACACTGCATTATTTCGAGCCTCCTCAACTTGCGCTTCCAGGTCCTCAGACTCCCTCAATCGTCCTTGGTTTCTATACATACCTGCCAGTTGCTCCATACTTGTAAGGGAGTGATGATGCTCCATACCTAGTACTCTTATACGGATCGCCAATACTTGCAACAATAGTTCTTCAGCCTTCGCCAACTGCCCGTCAAGATAAATTGATGCAAGATTACTCATGCTGGTCAAAGTATGATGATGCTCTGGGCCGAGGACCTTTTTGCGCAATTCCATCACCTGCAAACCCAGCTCCTCTGCCTCAGTTCGTCGACCTTGGCTATGGTATGTCAATGAGAGATGAGCCATACTCGTTAGAGTTGAGAAATGCTCTGGTCCTAACAGGACTTTCCGAGCCGCAACCACTTGTGACTGGATCGCTTCGGCCTCGTCCCATCGGCCCTGGTTGTGGTAGCTAACCCCAAGGTTACTCATACCGCTCAACGTATGTGGATGGTCTTTTCCCAGAACACTAATGCGAATATTCATTACCTGAACTAGTAACTCTTCGGCTTCTTGATACCGTCCCTGATTGTTGTACGTATGTGCTAGATTGCCTATACTAAGCAAAGTGTCGGGATGCTCAACGCCGAGCACCTTCTTGCGCGCGATGATTGTCTGCTTGCCAAGCTCTTCCGCCTGCTTCCACCAACCTTGGCAGTTGTACAAATATACTAGATTGCTCATACCTACGAGAGCGTCAGGGTGTTCAGCGCCGAGAACGCGCTTCCGACATTCCATTGTTTGTAGCTCGAGCTCTTCTGCTTCTTTCCACTGGGACAGATCGCTATACGTCATAGCTAAGTGGCTCATGGTAGACAGTGTCTCTGGATCTTCTTCACCGAGGATTCTTTTCTGGGCTTCCATCGCCCTCAGCCCAAGTGCCTTGGCCTCTGGGAACCGGCTCTGTGCATGGTAAGCCAAAGCCAATTTTCCAACACTTTTTAGCGTATCTGAGTGCTCCGCGCCAAGCATGTTTGTTCGA
Source organism: Chalara sp. BL73 (assembly GCA_918026815.1). NCBI lineage: Eukaryota > Fungi > Ascomycota > Leotiomycetes > Helotiales > Chalara > Chalara sp. BL73. The sequence goes on along the minus strand of CAKJVC010000037.1, from coordinate 41,002 downwards.
AACTCCATCACCTCCCTAAAGAAAGCCTCTGCCTCATCGAATCGGCCGTCGCTATAATAACACAATGCAATCTTCCATTTTAGGTCGGTCCTGCTCTGATCATCCTTTGCAATGAAGTTGGACTCCAAGACATGAAGTGCATGAGGAAGATATGTCCTCCACATCGACCTGTTTCTGTGTTCATGGTCTGGAAACACCTCTTCCAATCGCGCAACGGCCTTTCGAGTCCACTCAGCAAGCACTCCTTTATTCCGAAGCCAATTTCGGATCGTGAGATGCACAAGCCTATGCAGATCAATCGCCAAGTCTTCCGCACGCCTGGTGATAAACGAGTAGGCGCTCAATGTCCCAATAGCATCCATCTCCTGTTTTCGCGATGACCCTGGCGGAAGGAGAAGCTGTGGAACACCCCTGTGATCAATGCAAGCCATAAAAGACATGTAGTCTGCTGCAAGAGGATCACGTTGTTGGATTTTCTGGAAAGAGATCAGCCAAGTCGTAGCCACTGGGTTCTTCAAGTCGGAATATCTCGCATCATCCTCAAATTGCTCGGTGAGGAGGTCGATAACTTCTTGCTCTTGGCAACCTACAAGCGCTAAGTAGTCCGCTAGAGTGACCCCATTCTCGTTGATATATGCGGCTGCCTGAGCGATGGCAAGTGGGAGATGGGTAAGCCAAGCAAGCATTGCTTTCGCATCCGCAGGTCTGGTGTCGACAAGATTTTTGTTGATTAAACTATTCCGCATCATACATATTGCGGTATCTTCGGTCAATTTGGAGACTTCCATCACACTCTGTTGCGCGAGTTTGACTCCAACCTTCCTGTCTCGCGTCGTGAAGATGACTCGTCCGGTTTTGCTGCGCGGAATGTAATCAATCAAACGATTTGATTGCTGAGCTTCGGATCCTGTCTTATCGATCCACATCTGGATATCGTCCGCATTATCAAAAACCAGGATCCATTGACCTGCGGTGTCCTCATTCAGGAAGTCTTGAACCAGCCTTTTAATATCCACATCTTTGCCCCCAGGGTCTCTGATTCCCAATTGCCGAGCAACAGTATGGTATCCTTGGCCCAGACTCTCCATGCTAGTAGCTTGTATCCAAATGGCAGAGCAATTCTTGTCCTTCTCCCTTACTCGATAAAGAAGTTCCAGCACAAGCTGCGTCTTTCCTACACCTCCAAGTCCATAGACCGCAATTTTTGTAAATTGATTGTTGGCGAAGAGCTTATTTTCAAGTTCGGCAAGCTCAGATTCGCGATCGGTGAAACGAGTGTTTCTTTCAAAAGGCACAATCCATTGATTGACTGGGTGCTGAAGGCCCGATTTCTTGTAGGGAGGGGTGCCTTTAACTGCTTCTCAATCTCCGACTGAAGGCGCTGAAGCGCATGTTGTCTTCCTTCCCCATACATTGCCGGCATATGAAGATCGAAAATACCAAGTAGTGAATAAACGCTATCTTCCTCACGTGCGGTTTGTCTTTTTGCCATCCAAGACAGCTTCTGCTCAGTACTGAAGAAAGAAAGAGAAGTGCCTCGGAGAGCAGCGATGGGGATTCCCGTGATTTCGGAAAGCTGTTTTTCCAACAACTTTTTAGAACCAAGTGGTTTCCCTTCCCGGGAGAAGAATTCGACGGAAGGAGGAGCCAGAAGCTCTTGCAGCGTCCACCCTCGAGTAAACCAACGACTCTTTCGTAGTTGTGAGTCTCTGTGGTCTAAATCGTTATTTTCAAAATGTATTGAAACGTCAGTTAGAAGCGCGTAGCATTTGTTAGAGCGCTGATACCAGCAGAACATAGAATTGATTGCTTCGCTTAGTTCGGCGCTGCTAGTTTTGTCGATGCAGCAGGTGTCAACCCAGAAATATTGCAGTCTGTCTTTCTTTGCCTGTTCTCCACAGAAGTAAAGTTTGTCGAAGTTCAGACCGTTTTCTTTTGTTTTTGTTGCTATAGAACCAGTAATGTCTTGGAATGTGACCTCAAGCTCGCCCCGCCAAGTATGGGACAAAACTGCGTAGCTGGGGACGTCGTGCTCGGGAAACTGTATCAAGCTAAAGGTTCCATCACTGTTCATTCGCAAGAGGCGCATTTCTGGTTTGGTATGGCTTCTGATAGGTCTTCGAAGGCAATGAAAAGGAAACTTCAAAATCAATGCGTGACGTCAGGCTGAGCCTGAGCCTGAGCTATAACGGGTCAGCAACTTTAATATGAGGCGATTTCTCTGCTTGTTTTTATTGTGCTCCATACAACTTCGCTGTTAGCGTTGCAGTTCCAGCCATTCGCTAATTGACTGCATTCCGTGAATTGAAGTGTTTTAATTGGATGTGAGGCTCGCTTGAGTTAAAAGTAAGGCAGTGACCGCAGCGAAGGGGTTACACACATTCATGCAGACGGGGTCATGAGGGCCGCTGCAGGTATCACTCTCATAATGCAATGAGGAAATACGTGGCAAAAGGCTCTCTTATCATAACCAATAGCAAAATTACCGCTGCCAATTATAAGCATTTCACAAGTCTGCTTGGACCTAACCATTGTTGCAACAGCCAGCCTGAGCTAATGCGCCCCCCAGTGAGCCAGTTGTGCATACCCGACTTCTGCAGTTGTAGACTTAGAATAGAATCTTTGCTGCTACCACTTTTCGGAATAACTAGTAATGTGATCCGTGACCTGATAGAATGTAAAGAAACGATAGTGGCAATGCAGACAAAGGCCCATGGTCTTGTTGAGCCTCATGGCCGTTAACAGATTCTAACGCCTACTAATCCCTGTGCCTGGGTGTTGGCGTTGAGCTTCGGCTGGTGGGATTGGAGCAATGTGTCACGACCCCTATCTCATATCCAAGAGCCTACACTGACGTTGTTACTGTCAACTCTATTTCGGCTGATCTTCTGAGAACTACAACATCCGACATTGCAGAGAACCCGGGATGCAGTGAACCAAAAATACCACCACCAAATAATAATACTACAATCACAGAATCTCTTGCTCAATCCGGTCTTCAATCATGTATCCCTGGGAGACTACTCAGTCATCATACATTAGGACACGGAAGAATGATCTGAGGACTTTCAGTGACTCTTAGCCTCTAGACGCCGTTGCGGTGACGAGCACTACTACAAACGAAGGCGTTCGTTTTCATGTATCTCAAGAAAACATCTTGGAAGAGAATGTGGTCTACTTGGCGGCAATTCCAAATTTGGCTGACGTATCGAACGGCACTGCGGAAGTAAAGTTACCCTATTCAGGCAACGATACCGCTAAGATCATCATTCATGAAACTGATGCAAATGGACACAGGGATGCGTAGCTGCCGATGGTCATTGAGAGGGACCCGAGATTCTTCTGTTTGAGTCAGGATACCCAACCCAAGCTGCATTTCTTTGAAAGTCCAGACTCAAACTCTTCTCGCAAGCCCTGGAACAGGGCGAAAGGTGGTTGTTTCATTCCGGCCAACAATGATCCGCCAAGCTAACCAGAGCATGTTGGACAGCCTGAGCGAGCGGTTGAGGTTATATAAAACAGCGGTTACGCCTGCTGAATTCAGTAGCTTTATCCTGTGTGCTTAGATTTACAATATTATCTCAGGATCACGAAATGGTCCCTGGTTTTAGGACAGCCAAGTGATAGACCTTTGAAGACCTTGGGGTCCAGGACTTACAAAGACTTAAAGGTCTTCTTGGATTTAACGAACAAAATGACCTATATTAATGGGTGGTTTTCTTAAAATAGGAGCTTCGTGCTCAAATACTTTAGTTATTTAAATATAAGTTATTTAAATATAAGTTATTTAGCTAGCTTTGTAACGTTTTCACTTTAACGTAAAAAGGCCATTGTCTAGTCTATTTCAACATACTGTACTAACCAACGTGCCTCAAGCCTTTTACAGGGTCGAAAACAACCCAGAACGTTACACCACAATCTCTGCGTCTTCTTTATCCTCTTCGACTACACTCTTATCAAGGTGCGTTTGTAACAGTGTGACTAAAAGTAATCAGGTAATCAATTACTAATTAATTACTTGATTTTGATTTGATTACTAGGAGGTTTGATTTGATTTTGATTAATGGGCTCGGTAATCAAGTAATCAAATCATTTCTCACACTGCCTTGTAATTACTTCTTCATCACTTCATTATGAATTTGAAAGTATTAAGTGTTTGTATTTCGTTAATTTATTTGTAATAACTAAAATACTATAAGGTTTGCGCCGCGTCGCCCGCCATATGTAGAGCTATATGCCTGGCATGGTTTGCAACAAGTATTCCTGCCTCTTTTAAAAGTTATCCGTTAATTATGGATGATGATAATTAATTGAATTAATTTCAAACTACTATATCTGCTAAGTTGCATCCACCCACCTGTATACTCTATGCTAAATTTCTACACGGCATATAATATTTTCAACTCTACTTTGTAAATGCTAGTTGGCTCTTGGGGAAAAAAAACAAACAAAAAAACAAACAGGAAAGCGGTACATTGTCTAAGAACTTGGGCCATCAGAAGTCCCACAGAGTGCCGAATGCGTTTAGTCCAGCTGCATAACAGAAGTTAGCGGGGTTAATCATTTGCCGTAAATCAAAATAGTTAGGTACGTACCTGCACGGCAACCTCGTACCATTTCATCATTGCCTTTCATGTTAGAGGTAATGAAGATTACCTCAGCTCTAAAGCTTCTCCATGTTTCTGTAAGAATTCTCATCGTATCTGGCCGCCCTCCCCGTTCCTTTGAGTCCCAAAGAATCATTCTCCCGGGCTCAATATGTTTATGGATTAAACCTGTTATTGTGGGCCCAAAAGTACTTTCTTGATCAGACCCTATCCAAATGAGGAACCTAGCAGAATGTCAGAAGAGAGCTCTTCGAAAAAAAAAGGCGAAAAAAATAGTTTGACAACGGCGTACCAGTTTGGGCTCTGGATGCAGGTGGATAACGCTGCCCCAATACCAGTCCCGGTACAGATGCGAATTCCCCTTTTAAACATTGCGGATGCATGGCCAACGCCGGCTATTATCACTTATTAGATTGTTATTAAGGCGATTAAAAATAAACCATACCAAACTTCAGCTCCCTGGTCCACACGGTTGTGGGTGGATTAGTAACAAGGCCATTTGTAAAATCTCCTTGAACACCGCAGATCATATAATGATAGAGAGACTCCCGGCCCTCGCTGATGATTCCGAAAGCGTGATATTCCATAATTGAAGTACGACTGATTCTGCCCAAGAGACCTTGCTGCATTCCGCGGTTGAAACGAAGAATAGCGACTTTTGGCGATGGCTAAAATTACAAAGTCAATAGATTTCAACCAAAATCCAAAGAAAACCCACAATTTCAACTTCAACTTCGACCTCTCGAAGAGTGAACCAGGGGATAAGGACACTATAGTACATGAGTCCTGTCATCGAATAAAAGCATTCAAACATACAATACTGTCATAAACACGGCGAACCAGAGCTCCTGTGCGCTGAGCAAAGAATTGCTATTAGCTCTCCATTCCCCAAGTTTTATATCGTAACTATTTCCTAAGATCACGAAGGCCCAAGTGGTCTATTATATGAGTATTTGTCTCCAGATGGGATTATAATATACATACCGCTAAACCTAACCATCCGACAAAGCGATGATGTCTCTCAAATATGTTATGATGATAGCTAATACGGAGTTAGCTATCTACATATCTGAAATGAAATAAAATACTCACTTTCGAACCCATGGGAAGGCACTCAAAACGGAAATAATCACAAGGAAGTTTGTGATTATTCCAGTTACAATCACTGCCACATGCTGAGCAGTGCGATGCCGGATAATGCCGACAATATTGAAAACTAGCCAGCTAAATACTCTGTTAGTCCTGCGAGCGACTTAGTTACACAGCTGTCTTACCAAGCACCAGATAGTGCGCATCCTGAATGGATGCCTCCAACGTGTTGTAAAATGGATGTGACTAGCACCTTAATGCTCAAAGGGGCCCACTGAAACATGAATTAGCGCCGAAGTGTGAATAACCAAACAAAAAGACATACACTTCGCAAGCCATAGATGGAAATTATGTATAGGAGCCTCAGGAACAGCTCGTTCCGCATTAGAACAGCACAGAGTAAATTACCAAGGACCAAAGCGCCGAGGTGGTTCTCTGCGTAAGGGAATCGACCAATTCCAGTCATTATTATTCCAACCAGGTTGAGTAAAGTGACAAACGTAAAGAATTTTCGGTACGTATTAAACCAAATCCGAAAGAGTAACCATCGACTAACTCTTGCTTTTGGCTGTGTTGGCTTCTTGGCTTCTGTGTCAGAGACTGCAGAATTGGTTGGCTGGCAAGCAGCGGGCAACGATAGAGTATGGGCTGGCACACTAGAGGACGGTGTATGGTCGTTGTGAGTTGGTGACGAAGGAGACAAAACAGACTCGATATGTAATATTTTCCTCTTGTCTGTATGGGTAAGGGGTGGTGGTGATACCACTAAACTCTTCGTATTGCTGTACAGACCCTTTTCTGCATCATCGAGAGAGTGGTGACTATACGCCAAGACCATGTTGACTGCAGGTCGAAATCTCAAATTTTCGATTTAAAAGCGCAAGTGTGGTTCGAAAAGCCCAACGGTAAGTGGATAATAACTACAAGCAGTAGCCCAAAAGAGTACAGATGTCGATGGGCTATGCCACAGCTCTAATAGGAAAACCCATCCAAGTTGAAAAGGATTGTTAACGAAGGTCCAGACCATATATAGGAAAGTACATACCGGTGGTTACCTGGGTCTATATGTAGATATTATAAGCGCGCAAGCAATGGATGGCAGGAAGAAAACTACAATCTTGGTTTAACTGCTATTCTGACAACATAATATTACAGCATATTGCGGGAAGTAAGCATGATGAAATCAGCATCAGCAGAGTGTTACTTGTTTACTTTCTTGTATCGCGCCACACTATAACCACCCTGTCTCGTCACATCCGCTCGTTTAGATTCGTTGTATTCATTCTTCGCAGCGTTCCCTCCGCGGTTTGAGGTAAAAAAAGCCCGATTATCCAAATTAATCACGGGTTCAAATGCGGTTTTAGCCGTCCGCACGGAAAGGCCACAAGCCATATTTTAGCAGTCTCTGTAGCCTAAACTAAACCGAACGATTACTCGGGCAACAGGATCCGGAGGCTGCCTCTGCTAATGCCCAAGGCGGCACGGTTGTGGCCTTGCCGAATTGAGCCCAAGTTTGAGAATACCGTGTCCTGCCTCAAATGTAAGTTAATTAAAACTAGTCAAAATATACAGCAAGTATATGTAAAAGCTTATCCTAAGGTAAACATTTGAAATGCTACCCAAAAGTAGATATATTTTTTTTAAATACTACCGTTTTGCTTAACGCCTAACTATTAGGCTGCTACCTATTAAGTCTAAATATTATGTGGTGAGCTGATTTTGTCCATGGAAACTAGTGTAAAAGTTTAAGCCTGGAATGTTTAAACACCATGTTTTTAATATTAAGTCTAAATAAAACATTTCTGTTTTCCTTTTCTGGTATATTTGCTATTATCACATGATAGCCACTTAAACGTAGACATATAACTGATAAGATCACGTGTGTCCTGGGAGGTGTAATCACATGATATAGTCACATAATTAAACTACATGTCAAGTAAGGGATTATAGTGCTCGGGGCCTTTTTTCCTCAGACAAAAATGCCTGGAATAAAATGTGAAAAGGTCAGGTGGGGCACTCCGGATTAACACTTAAATGTTAACCGGTTTCAAAATGCCAAAGTTGATTACAAGTTAATATATGTGAATAGCAATAACATAGTCCAGCAAGCGAGTCGTCAGCCCAAGCAAGTTGTCGATTTTTTTGACTTACAAAAAGCGTTTGTGCGCAACCGTGCACTTTTTTCAATTTTTTATTAAAAAAAATTATATAATAAAACTGAGTGTTGCGGTCTGTGTTGCTAAACTTGCCAGCTTTTGGTGCCGCCTCAAGTGGTGCAAACCGCGAGCCTAATTCCACACTACCATTATCCATACTATAAATATTGCAGCTGGATAGCACGTGAAGTAATAATGACTCCAGACCTGAGACATTACAAAGTTAAGTTTGCTGCTTGTTAAGTCCCCAAATTGCACGCAACGATGGTACAATCGCCACAAAAAGATTACATAGCCTCTCGATAACATTCTTGCACTATCCTGCATCGTCTAAACAAATATGAGTATTCTGAAATTTCTCTGTAGTACAGTCTATCTCTACCACTATCATAGTAATTGTTTACAGTATGTCTCGACTGAAATACCCTCTGCTGCATATGCTTAATATTCGGGAATGCCTCTGGGAGTGCCTCGATGATGGCCACCGCGAATGGGTAGGAAAGTCTCCGGATTGGTCCACCTGCCCGCCGAAGCAATGCCGAGTCTGGATTTGGTGGTCCAGTGGTGTATACATGGGCCGGGGTCCACATATTAGACCCTGGTTGCCCAAAGTCTGCCGTGATATGTCTGTCTGTTTAGAATGTCACTTCGGTGATTCTTGTCGTATCATGGGGAACCGAGCTATATGGCTTGCAGTCAACAAGTGGCAGATTTCGCTATTTTGTAAATTAAGGAATATACCGTATTGCAACTCTCCTGGATCCCGTCATAGCTCCGCCCTCTCGGCAACGGTCCTGGAGCTGATCCTTTGTTCCGCGTTGAATAGATCTTCGCCCGGGCGGATCACAATATCAATTGCAGAGGACTTGCGCCGGGAGTACAGTTGAATGAGGGGCCGGTGGGGATCCATCGCCCTCCTCTTTCGAGCCATAGCAACCCATCCTCACTAGTTCAGAGATCAATAGACTGTGGAGAAACCTCCAATAGTACAAGGACTTTAGTCAGCGCTAGATAGCGTTTGCATTCACTTGGCCTTCTGTCTAAGCCTCTGGCCCGGACAGCTAATCTATATACCATTAGTAGGGGCTGTGTATACCATGTAAAGCCACGCTACGGGACTGAGAGCGGCTCGTCGGTCTGCGACCAACCGACCTTTCGACAAGACGCTTGCTGGTCGTAAGCAGCTACAAACGCGAAATAACCGCCACTGTGATGCCCGGCCTCCAATACATCCTTGTCTGGCGAGAGTCCAAAATACGTGATACAGGCAGGGAATGCTACTGGTAGTAAAAGGAAGGCTACGAAACAATGTTGGGTGGTGGCTCGTGCGGGCCTCAGCACGTGTGTGTGACAACCTCTGCCCACCTCGGTTTTGGCATCTTCAAAGCCCGTACTGCGTCATTCTTATTCCTCCCCTTTCAAGCTCTTCTACAACCATGACTCGCACGTTTCAACCTGGCAGCCTGATATCGATATCGTGGTCAAAGTCTTTTTCTACGTTTACCTCCCGCTTTCCTTGGGAAAAAAAATGTCGTGGAGCTGAATCCTCAGCCCAAACCCCAGCCGGAGCCAATGCTCAAATTCCATATTGGACTATTAGATGGAGTTGAGGATCGAGAACTCTACAGACCGGGAGGATTTCACCCTACAAAGATTGGTGACATATTCCACAACGATAGGTACCAAATCATCCATAAGCTAGGCTATGGCGGCTTCGCAGTAGTTTGGCTTGCAGAAGACCGGTTGACCAAGTCAAACGTCGCTTTGAAGATCATAGCCACCGAAGCCTCTGAGCGAAGCAAGGAGCTGGAGACATTCCAACTTATCCTGAGCCAGCCATCGTCTTTTGAAGGACCTGGCACGGGGCATATCCCGATCCTTCTAGATAACTTTTGGTTCAACGGGCCAAATGGCCGCCATCTATGCCTAGTCCTGCCGCCATTTGGACCTAGCATCAGACAAGTCATGAAGACGTCCAAGACCAGGAGGCTGAGTGGAAAGACTGCCAGAACTGTTGCTCTGCAGGCTACTGAGGCATTAACTTTCCTCCACTCAAATGGCCTAGGCCATGGAGGTGCGAGCCTTGTTTATTTGTTGAGTGCGCTGCCACTAAGATTCTCGGGCAGATTTTAGACCTTCAAATCTTCTCTTCCAAGTGGAGGGTATATCGCAGTGGCCAAACGAAGACATACAACATAGACTGGGGGATGTCATCGAAGAGGCAGTGCTGTACCGCGATGGGACACCTGCGACAGAACCTGGTGTCCCGCCGACAGTCATCTGCCCAACAGACTACACCACGCTTGTTCCCGATCACCTGGAGAAGTTCATATACCTCGTTGATTTAGGAGAATCATTCTCCTTCGCAACTCCCCCGGCAAACGGCCTTGGTACGCCAGCGTCATATTGCGCACCGGAATGCCATTTCGACCACGCAGCATCCACCAAGACAGATATTTGGGCTTTGGCTTGCACAATTTTCGAAATCAGAGCCGGGTATCAGCTTTTCGAGACATTCATGGGCGGGTATGAGGAAGAGGTGGCCCAACAGATTGTGACGACTCTGGGGAAAATGCCAGAGCCTTGGTGGAGTAAGTGGGCCTGCAGAGACAACTTTTTTGATGGGGATGGGAAACCAGTGGGAGACGGAATGCTGGATAGAGTCACAATAGAAGCCAACTTAAAAGAGATTGGCGAAGCGGATTCATGGAATGATTCATCTAGCAAGAAAGGCGGGATCCTGTGCCAGGAGGAGGTGGATGACCTGGCAGACTTGCTTGGGAGAATGCTCAAGTATCAACCCAGTGAGCGGATTGATATTCAGAGCGTTCTACGACACAAGTGGTTTACGAAAGAATACGAGGATAATAAATAATACCTGAAGAGCTGCGGCCATCATAATATCCGGGGACCTGTGAAGGTTGAGGGGGGTATTTAGAATGAGATTTCTATAAAATAGGTAGTATTAATATAAAAATCTAATGCCATACTATACGCTCCGTAATACTAAGAAGCCGAAGTTAGCTGATGTACGAAAGTTTTAATTGGCTTAAAAATATAAGGATTCCCAATGAGGAGCGCTAAGAATACTAACCCAGGTCATCAGAAGTGGACAGTCTGGCCCAGTGGCTTCGCTATGGCTCTGGCTGCTATTGGGGCGGGTGGAAAAGCAGGCTTTGGGAAGTTATCGCTGATGAAGTATATCCAGTCTTACATCGAATAGGCCGGAGACTTGCCACTGACCCTCAACGTATTCTACTTTTACTATGCCGGACCTAACCTCCAGAAATCCCAATAAACTAAAATTATAGCAATTGTTAAATTAAACCTATTTAAAACTATTGTGAAGTCAGCGTTGACTACTGTTGTTTCGTGCGATATATACCGAGTCATCCAACCGTTATCCAAAGAGACGGACGTCGGAATTGTCATTCTTTCACCATCTTTAGAAAAGCCTCCCATTCTCATCTTGATTTAGCTTTGAGACCCTCTACAACTTGTGATGTTGCTTAGATAGATGGTCGCCAAGTTGATGATGCCAAGCCTATGGTGCAACCGTGACACAAGTGAGGCTGTGCTCGATGCCCACGGACACGACTACAAAGTTGTTGTCTAGCCTCGCACAATGTCATTATTCATTCCGCCCTTTCAATAGTCCTTTTATTTTGAGGAATATTTGACAATGGTTTAATGTACAGTACAACGGTGCGCAAGGGCTAGAGATATTGCATAGCTTTGCTGCCTGCGCCTCCTTTCAATACGGAGTCTCTACAAGCGGGACAACGCTATGCGGAAGCGTGCTTCAGCCCCATTCTATATTTCTCTGGACCGCTCCAAATCCCAAATACGTCTTTTTAAATTGCTTCCTTCCTCGTCTCGTCAATTGGAAGCGCATGCCTCGCCCGCTGAGGACCTGATTGAAGGAGAGCTTGTGCTAGCCAATCTTTCTAAAAATCCAGTTTATGAAGCCTTATCATACGAGTGGGGACCCAAAAACGGACCTGGTGCCTCATTCTCGGTTCGTATCAATGGGGAGGTTCGACAAGTTCGTGAGAATCTTTGGTGGGCTTTGCATTATTTGAGGAAAGAGACGACTAGGACCATTTGGATTGATGCACTATGCATTAATCAGAGCAGCATCAAGGAGAGGAATCATCAAGTTCAATTCATGGGAGATATCTATCGGCAGGCGGCAAATGTTGTTATCTGGCTTGGGAGAGAACATGAAGATTTAGGCGATAATTTCCCTTCCGATGCCGAGACTTTCAGATTGATTCGTCGGCTCCATGAGCTAGATACCGACGACAATATCGCTCCCAAAAAGATTCCATCACAGTTTTGGTCTGATAGGCTGATGATGGGAGTTTATGCTCTGTTGCTTCGTTCATATTGGTACAGAGCCTGGATCATGCAGGAAGTCGTTCTGGCTTCGAAAAAGTCTATTCAGTGTGGCCCTCTAGTCATCGGATGGGATAAACTTTGCTGTATTTCCAACAACCCGCTGTTCTACCATGGGGACGTCTACAATTATGTCATGGCGTCGTTGCCATTCAAGCTTATGCAGATGGAAAAAATGAACACAACATCAAAATATGCGCTGGACCTCATATCGGATTTTTATATGGCAACGTGCCAGAACCCCAGTGATAGAATTTTTGCAACCCGCAACCTTGTTGCAACCTGCTGTCGCGAGGCTGTCCCTGTTGACTATTCTCGTTCTACGTCGGCTACGGTCAAGCGTCTAGTCAAGCATCATCTTGATGAACATTCTTATGGATCAACGTATGCTCAGATGAACGTAGAAGCGGCAGTTCGAACCTTTAACATAGATCTCAATCCTAGATTGGGACTCAAGGTTGACTTCAGCTATGAAGATGGAATTTCTATCTGGATACGGACCTCGCGTAATCATTATGGTAAATGCGTCATTAGAGGAAGAGGAGCTGATTTGATGTTTGATGTGATTGCCTGGATTAATCGCTGTGCATCAACACTGAACCCTTTTTCTCCAAAAGTGATAGGATTTGGAGAAGTTGAACTGTTTGATAGTTCTGGTAAAGTGAATATTCAAGGGTTGGATAACATAAAAAGATATTTGGGAGTTACGGAATATATGTGGAAAAGGTTACTGGCAGTCCCAGATGAGATGAACAGTTGGGTAGAAGATGTAGGACCTAAAAAGAGTTGAAGGATCTGCCAGTTTCATTTGGAACTGTCTACTTCGTATGCCACATAACAATTCATAGAATCCACAGCGGTACGGAAAATAAGTGATGTTATGTCCCTATGAAGCAGAAGGTCAAGATAAGCACAGCTTCTATAATTGAGTTCGAGCGGTAATTGTAATTCTCGAACTACCCGATCATCTGTGGACATGGAAGACTTTGTTACACAAACAGAACACACACCAAGTAGCGCCTCTATCCTCTCCTTCGCTAAAGTCAGGGACGGTCTCCACAATATCACCCACCTGTAGAGTAGTCACGGGATCACGCGTACCACCACCCCTTAAGGAGCGGATGGATATCTTTCCGATTCGACGCCATCTTATTCTATACGCGACGGACATCCTGCTCCGATGAATGTTACGTTTGAGTGACACATGGTGGATTTGATATCTTATACTTTTCATACATGTCGTCATTGCTGAGCCCTACGCCCTTCTTCTGACCACAATCAAGCTCGACAGCTCACCCGAGCGTATCTGACCGGGCGTGGGCGTTTAAATATAAGAAGTATAGCTAAGCACGTTTTCACAAAAATTACCCATCTCGTCGCCTCACCCCGCTTTCCCCTCACACAATCTATATTCGTCTTCCAGCTCCAACTAAATCCCTCCAGCAATTCACTCCAGAATGTCCACCACTGCTTCCACCCGCAGGCCATACACCGGCTCTTGCCACTGCGGCCTCACCAAATACATCGTCTACCTTGCGTTGCCTCCCACCGTCCCGGCCCCTTCTCCATCGTCCACAATCAGGATCTACAAATGCAACTGTACGACCTGTCAGAAGATGGGCATTTTTCATGTCCGAGTCCCGCAGGCTACGGAGGACTTTGCGTTGTTGAGCCCTATTGCTAAGGATGCAGATCAAGATGGGGTGGCGAAGGGAGAGGGGATCGCGGTTGGCGGGATTAAGATTGGCTGTAAGTACTGTCCTTGAATAAGCGGATGGAAAAGAACAACACGGAGCGGCTCGTGCTGTGCTTCTTTGCTGCGGCTTTGGAGGATATCTCAGGCCCTCGCTCGCAAGCCACATGCAAATTTTATGAGATCATGAAAGATGCGGATATCTATGAAGAGCAGTCAATCCTGACAAACTCGCAGCGCCAGACGGCCTCCTCGATTACACATGCTTCGAAGGCCAGATCCACTGGTATTTTTGCTCCCGCTGCGGCGTGCGCTGCTTCGCTTTCATGGGCGAGGGCCACATCACCACACGCGCCACCCCCGACCCTTCAACCTCCTCCGCCTCCATCGCCTCAACAGCAGCGCCCGCGCCAGCAACGCACGAGCAGAAAATCTGGGCCCCCTCTCTTTGCCTCTCCGGCGAAAACTGGCGGGAATCCAGCGGCTTACGCTGCTACCTGAGCATCAACGCCACGACGCTCGATGCGCGCCAGGAGGGCCTCGATCTCAGGGAGTGGCATGAGAAGGGTTGGATTCAGTATCTGGATTGCTTGGAGGAGGTGGGTGAGGATACGGGAATGCCGTATGCGGGGGGGATGTATTGATGAGGTTGTCGGGGAAGGGCATGAAAGGGCAGCGATTTACCTGGATTTACTCTGTTTTTATTTGGTTGATTTTGGCTCATCCCAGATATAACATGCGCAATATCGTAGGATGTCTATTTGCTATGCAACCTTATGCCATGGAATGATGCCGGAATTTGGCAAGTTGATATGTTTGATGTTTGACGATGAACAACGCATTGGAAAACGCTATCGATTAGTACGGAGATCAAAATTAACGCTCGACTTATATGCCTCGCAGCTTGTGAACCATTCACACGTCCTTGAAGCGCGAGAACAGAACAGAGCGCTTCGTGTTGAGCTGAATGTATCAGAGCATTTCATACATTTGCGACAAATCACAAACAAGACAAAGTGGAACGCCATGCATTTGCCTGCTAACTATGCTATAAATCTATGCCTCATGCCGATGCCCATTGTGATAGCTACTATGTACAGAACCTGATCTCTCGTGCTTTTTACATGTGATCAAGCACTTTCCTTGTCCTTTCCTTTGTGCTCGCCCCTTTTGGTCGCACGTCCCTTGCTCCCGCCCTTTTCGCCCACAGCTCCTTTAACTCGAGTAACTGACTTCAGTTCCTCACCACCCTCACCCCGTTCCAACAGCTCATCCATGATCATACGCTCTATCAAACTCTTCGGCTCTCCTCGGAAACTGCCTCCACCGCGAAAGCTTTCCTTAAAAGACTGGATATCAGCTTCCTCAAAACCTGTCCGGTCGTGTATGCTACCAAAAAAGGAGTGTACGTTGCCCATCTTCTCTGCCTCCTTCAAGATTTCTGGGTCAATGACTGGGTCAGGGAAGATCCCATGCCATGCGTTGACTTTTTTGCTTCTGGAGATGGGGGTGTCGGACTCGGGTTGACTTCGTGCCTGTGCAGAGCGCGATAAGATGTGACGGGCGGGTGACTGAGAATAGGCTGAAAGTGCAACACCACCACTAGTATCGTGTGAAGTGACAGACTCGGTCTCGGGCTCGGACTCTGGTTCCTCCTGCATCTCGCTCACCAAAATCTCATTCTTCTTCAATGGGAACTCAAAATCTCCATCGTTCTCATCAAAATCAAAGGGCAGATCACCCAAATATTTCTCTTCGACGGTCTTGGAGTCCCCTGGAACCACAGTTTTGACCTCAGCTTGAGTGGACTCAGCTCCCTTGATGCCTGTCTCGATTGAGGTAGGCTCAGTCTTGACGGATCGTCCTGCGCTTTTGGATATTGTAGGAGGCTTCATAAAATTGCTTGCTGATGGCGAGGGGGCCATGCTTGCGGCTGGAGAGGCGTATTTGCGCTTAGGCGCAATCATGATTTCTTCTTCAGTCTCGGACTCATATTCTGGCTCTGGCTCTAACTCTGGTTCTGGCTTGAAAGTTTGATCTTCCAGAGAGTTTCCCGGAAACGAGGTCTTGGCTATTGGTGCTGGTTGCACCTTTTCAATGTGGCCGAAACTGGCGTGGTTGTCGTCTCCGTCTTCATCAATGTCCTCTGGAATCAGTTCCTCGGGAGGCGGTGTCACCGTGGTCCACGTCGTGTCATCTTCTAGTGGCTTCCTTGACAGAGCTCGTAGCTTTTCAGAAGCAGATAGTCTTTTCTTTGGCGGAGGCGAGTCCTCGCCGCTGCCAAATGTAAAAGATCCAGCATCCCCATCCTTATCAGCAAGTCCATCTTCAATCATGAGAATGCCATTCTCAGCTGTGGTCGCCTCAAACTTAGGATCAGATTCTCCAGGAAGTACTTCTCCGCCATGCACTTCAAACCGAACTCGACGAGGCAGACCCGGGCTGTGAGCGGAGGAGTTGGAAGATGTTCGGAGAGCGCTTCTTAAAGGGTAGTCGGAGGTATCGGAAAGGATGGAAACTTCATCTGTGTTCTTTCTGACGGGTTTTCTTGGCCGTGGGATCTCTGGTGATGCTGCTAGAGATCGTATAATACTACTGCCAGCGTCGACCCCTACATGTTCCTCCACCGTGTCCATTTCCTTGCCCTTCCCTTTATCAATTGCTGGCGACACCATATCCTGAATACCTGCGTGGTTGTGACGACTGGTGCTGTCTAAGAGTGGTAAGAAGCTGGGGGTAAAGAGTCCTCTAAACTCAGCCTCTCGTGCATGAGGACTGCGGCTGAAGGGTTCACTGTCGTTGCTGAGGCGTCGCGATGCTTGGACGGGATCAATGGTCGCGCCTCCAGCATTGACCTTGTCTGCGACTGGGACCCTGCTGGTGCCTGAATTGGCAGATGAGTCAATCGCATTTGTGGGCGGATAAAGGTGGCTATAGCTGCTAAATTTGGAGGCGATGGTGGAGGAAACATTGCTGGATATATCTTGAGGGACACCATGGAGCAGGCTGTTGGCATATTTCTGAAATTCTTCGACCATGTCGGAACGATATTGGTAGACCTTATGGTCCAGCTCGGCGAGTTTGCGCTGCAGATCTGCGACTAGGCGGGTGGATTCGTCCATTGCTGCCGGAATTTGCAGAATGAATCGGGAATGAACGGTAGGAAACGGTGCTTAAGATGTGGGCATATCGCTGCCAAGGTTAGATAGATTGGAAGTTAGATTTTGGGTGAAATCGTTTATTAGGGTTTAACCTTTTTCAGATTTGGATTTTGCTTTGGATCTGCCTGCGAACATCCACCCGGGCGATGGCACTAGCGGCCGCTAGCGTGGACTTTGTTGACTAAACTTAAAACTACATTATGGTTCCAGACCATCATCCATATCACAACGTCAATATTTTATTTTTATTTTTGTTTTACTTTGCTCTGCTTTCACTTTCTATGGAGATCGAAATACCTGCTTGGTCGGCCGTTTTTCCTTTTTCCTCTTCTTTTTCTTCTTCCTTCTTTTCAACTTAGTCATAACCATGGGATACACATCATAACAGTAACAGAATTTCAATTGTGCCCATCACGGGTACCCCGTTGATCCCATGCTCAATATCCCCCCCCCCCCCACCGGCACTGGTCTCTCACCTGCCTTCTCGGTTGACGTTTTCTCGGATTAACATTTAACCGACTGGGCCGTACGTGTGGCTTACTTCTCATCGGATCGGGCATGCCGACATCTTGTTTTGACGGTAATCCATCATCTTCTATGAACGAAAATAAAAAGGGTTGAAGGCTGCTTCGTAGTTCTCCGAGCCTCGCAATAGGAGTTCCCGGCGGTGAATATTCACATGTGCTCTCGCCGTCTCGAAACAGACTTCAATAGAGTGAAAAAGTGTGCTACGACTAGTTGAGTATTGCAGATATATCATACGCCTCAAGACAGAAGGCTCTCTTGTATTCCTTTCTCTAGCAGCAAACTCTTTCTGAACTACTTTTCACCGATCCCAAACTACGCTGTAGATTGAAAGTGACTGTTCATGGGGACCTTCCCGTCAACTTGGCTAAGTTTGATGGCGCAAAGAAACTGCAAAAGTGGACAGAAACTAAAGATAAGGAATTAGATACTCCGATATATTGGAACAAGTCAACTATAATACCCCACCTCGTACTTCAAAACCCAGAAAGGGGTACTTACAAACGCACAGTTCAGTTCTCAGCCAAAGGTTACATCTCGTACTTTGGCACGATTCGTTACCTCGCTGAGAATAAAGTGAGCATGTGGCCCCTCCCAACACAGGCAATCCTCTCAAATCTCACATTCAAAGGTGGGAAGACCCCCAAAAAAAACAATACAACACGTGACATCTCGTTCGTCCCCTCCCCAACCAATCACACCTACCTCCACATCTATCGTTTTGTTGCAGATCGTAAATTGATTCTATCGCAGACGCGCAACAAACCTCCCGTTTTCCCACCCACCCATCCAACTAGCCAATCACGGCTCCCTTCTCCTTCTCCTTCTCCCCCTTCCACAGGTGAATTAAATCATGATCATCAATCAGATATCTCGCTCGTGCTCGGTCGTGTCCCCGTTCGCAGACGTGCAACAAAAGGGATGAAAAGTTCATTTTGGACCAATCACAGCCGTTGAGGTTTTTTTGCCCCTTATGCAGCGTCCCTCGATGCGATGTGCGACAAATGTGCGAGATGTGTGCGTTGGGCCAATCAGGTAGGTTGTAAGAGTTCGTTTTATTTTTTTGCTTGTGGCGTGCTTGAGGTGTGCTGCCTGCTGTGTTGGTGTGGTTGATGGCGTGTTTGTGGTTTTGTCTGAGTGTGAGTGGGATCTTTCTTTGGTTCTGTGGTTTTTTGTTTCGTGGCGCGGTTTTTCGTTGGTGTAGGATGGGATGGGAGGGGTGGCTTTTATTTTTGGGTGTTTGAGATGAGGTTCAGCCTTCTCGTAGGCTTGAAGGAGAGTTTTACCTCGCCCCGACGTGCCGCCGAAGGCTCGGACGGTTCAGACATTTTTGATGGGATGTCACATAAACAGGAAAACTAGTGGACATCATATGACAGTGACGGATATTCCGGGAGAAATTACTATATTATATAGATGGGTAGGTTGGGGAAATTGGTTTACTGAATAAGGCAAGGAAATCCTGGAATGAGGCTGTTGCAATCTTCTTTTGGTAGGGAAAAATTGTTCATCGTTGATGAGAGCGTATGTAAAGTACAGAAGCTCAACGCCGGTGCTACATAAGCTATCTGATTGATGATGATATTTCATCTGATCTCTTTGATTTCATTGGCCACATCCATGGGCACCAACGCCCTGCTCATTCCAGCCCATTGCATCACCGCCTAATTCGACACCCCAGACTCAGATATCGTTCCGGCAGCAGCCCCATTAGCCACATGCTCGCCATCAAACTTCCGCTTCTTCTGCCCGTTCGCCTGCTCCGCCCGCTCTTTCAGACCTTGCCTGACCAGCGGCAGGATATACCTCCCATAGTCAACCACATCGTTGAAGTTATCATACCCACGAATGCTGATCAGCTCAGCACCGAGATCCACATACGCCAACAGGCTGTCGGCGACCGTCTCGTAGCTCCCGACTAGAGCCGTGCTCGCTCCCCGCGCATTGGTCGCCGTGACAGTCGGGTACCAGAGCGCCTTATCCTGGATCTCACCTCGCGCCGCAATCTCAAGAAGACGCTGCGAGCCGACATTCTGCGGCTTTGGCTGCGTCTTATTCAGCGTCCCCCAGGCGGTCTGGCCACGAGCGCGGTTTGCCTTCAGCATCTCGAGCGTCCTGTGCGCCTTCTCCCAAGCAAGCTCATCGGTCTCTGCCACAATCGGCCGGAACGTGACCCAGATCCGCGGTCGATCGCCTTCAGGTCGCCCAGCCTTCGCCGCCTCCGCGTAAATTCGATCTATCTGCTCCTTGGTCTCCTTGAGCGGCTCACCCCAGAGCCCAAAGATGTCCGCCAGGCTCCCACCGATCCGGTACGCCTCGTCTGAACTCCCACCGACGGAAACGGGGATGGTGCCGTTCACGGGACGCACCCGGTTCGAGAACTGCTTGAATTGGAAGTACTTGCCGTCCCAGTCGAACGGGTCGGCGGATTGCCAGGCCCGCCGAAGGATCTTGATATATTCTTCCAGCCGTTCGTAGCGCTGTTCCTTATTCAGGAAATCACCTTCACGTGCTTGCTCAACATCCTGGCCACCGGCGATGAAGTGAACCACGGCGCGGCCTTTGGAGAGCTGGTCTAGGGTTGCCAGGGCCTTTGCGGCAACGGTGGGGTATAAAGTGTTGGGGCGGACGGCGATGATGACCTTTAGATTCTTGGTATGTGACGCGATGGTTGCTCCGATCGTCCACGGATCATAGTAGCTAGAATCATAAGGGACGAGGGTATAATTGAACTCGTAGTCATCTAGAGTTCGAGCATAGCGTGCCAAATACTCTGGGTCAACTGTTGCGTCCGGGATGGGGACCAGCTCGGTGGAAGCATTGGCTGGGGTGAGAGAGATGAATTCTACAGGCATTCTGAAGGTTCCTTTCTAGATCGGTAGCAAGAAGTCGGGAGGATTGGGGATTGGATACATCTCGGGAGGCATGGCAAGCAGTTATACCTTATATTCGGCGTGATCATTCGATTATGTCCGACGAGAGATAACGTGCAATTGCACATGAATCACGCCTTACAGTAGTCGTTGATACATTATTAAGCCCCCCATTCTTTGCTGCCATGGCCTGAGGCATGAGCGAAATAGGTAACTCGTGCGAGGCCATTCACTCACGTGGAGCAAGAGGGCTAAACATGGAAAAGGTGACCCGAGGCAACATCTTAGAGAGATAGATTCCGAAGGTTTAATGGTTGTAAATTCCAAGACATGCCAGGCGAAGCAGAAGCCAAGCATTGGTCACATGATCATATCTTGGCACGGCCTTCTCAGGCTCGCTAAAGGCCATCAGCCCCCTAAAGAGACTCCCTAAAAGACATCGCCTCAGGCACTCCACCATTTGGAGCAAGCATCAAAAACACCACGTGCGAAACCAACTCTCTTTCTTCCTCTAGATCGTATCTCAAAATAGACCACACACCCATTTCGCCTTACGACGCCCATCAAAAAACGGCGAATTGCGGGGAAAAGCTTATCATTTGTGCGGTTTCAGCGACATGGCGCTCCAGCTCGAGGCTATGTCGTGCAGCTAGGGCTGAATCCGTGTCACACGGCAGAGCATCTCATGACTAAGCCCTTCTCTCAGATCCGGATTTCTGGACGCAGCTTGGCCGAGCTGGCATGCCTTTTTTGCTTTACGAGACTGAAAATGTGAGCATGCTTTCCCCTCGTCTCACTTTCGTGACACGCGCCACACAGAAGAGCTCGTGAAGCGGGAGCTGAGCATTGGGCATATGTGGATGTCCCGAGCCTGACGCTGAAGCTAGATGCTGCGGCTTCTGTATTAGAAGGCTTATACGAGGAGCTGGGCGGACAGGATATGAAGCTGCCTCATCATGATGACCAGAAGGAAAAGGGTATAAAAGTCTTCTATTACCTGTCTCTCTCTCTCTCTCTTTTCTTTGCTCCATCACATCAACAGCAGACAAACCTTCTCATATCGCAAGCCAGAGACAAAGATAAAAAAGCAACCCTTCAAAGGCAAACTCAAACCAATAACCACACAAAACACCAAAACAATATGTATACCTCAGCCTTAACCATCCTCCTCACAACCCTCCTCGCCCTCCCCTCCACCCTCGGTGCGCCAACCCCAGCAGACCCAGCCGGAACATGCACATTCAATGGCGCCTACTTCTGCGCTACATCCTTCAACGGCATCGTAAGTTCTTTGTTCCCTTTTCTTCTTCTTCTTCTTCTTCCTCTCCGCCTATTAGGCGCGGCCCCCCCCCCCCCCCCCCCACCCCCCCAAAAAAAAGAGTTGGGTATGTTGATGCTGATGCTGCGGAACAGGAACAATGCGGCTACAAGGCTGATGGCACCCTGGGGCTCTTGAAGATCGGGGATTGTCCGGCTAGCACCCATTGTGGTCTCATTGGCAATATCCCTTATTGTTTGGCGAATTAGAAGCGCCTTGGAGCGGATGGCTTGGAGAGGGGGGGACTGGTTGTGATGATGGCTGAATGAGAGCCATATCTAATGAAGCGACCACTGTCTATGAGTGTTTAGCATGAATCTTTAATCTTTGCAAAGGCATAATACAAAGGTGTTCTCAGAAATTTGACATCTCGTTCAAATCATAAGAAGATTTAAAATAAATGAAATTCCAAGACCTAAAGAGCATCATAACTCATTATTTCATTTTGCGTGACGCAAAAGCTTCTAATATACAGAGTCACAAGTGGGCCTCCCAACTCCTCCCACAAGCTCAGGCAATACTGTAGAGGGAAAGGGTATAAGTGCGAAGACTGTCGGGCACTACCTACGCATGTGGTAATGTAAGTGGCTGGCTTGGTTTTTTAGGCGGAATGGTGTACTGCATTTTATGACATTAAGTCATACACGAAGGTATAGAGCAGGTGCAATGATGAGAACAAGTGCTACGAGGGCAAGTAGGCTATACAATGACGCTATCAGCATGATATGAGGGGGGGTGAGACATCATTTCTGACGGAAAACGACCCAGGGCCTGAAACAATGCGAAAGTTCCTTACGTGTGACGCCCTCCCCCACATAGCCGTGTGATAAACCCTCCAATCCACTCAACAAATACAATTTTGAAGAAGTTCTTCAAGAAGTTGTCCGACTTTATGTTGTGTGATCGGGTTGATAATGGAGTGGGTGGTCGTTCTGTAGGCTTTGGTACGTCTTTCCGCTGTTTCAAATTCCCTCGATCGTTCTGTACCTCAATAGCACTTGCCTCCGCACTGCCGACAGGCTTGCTGGGATTTCCAATGGCTTCAAGAACGGGATTCGGGTCCGATGTAGCCGGTGAGACGACAATATCGGGGCTATTCTGGTGTGTCTCAATCTTGTGCTGTGATTCGTCGCCCTCGCCCAACCTTTTGTTATCATCTTGACTGAACGGTGTATCGGGTAGCAAAACGGGCCCAGGTGTAATATGGTTATCCTGCTTAGGTGTCTTCGTTGGAGGGGATTCTAGTGCAGCACTCTGTTGCGCCGCCTCTTCCTCTTCCGAGAGAGACGGATCGGTATTTGGATTTTGCTCTTGGTCGCCTTTGCTAGATCCTTCAAAGTTGGGCTTGGCTTGAAGTATTGCGTTTGGTAGAGATGCAAGAGGCTCATCTCTATAATCTTGACCCTCCTCCTGGATAGAGCCGAGAGATGGGGAATGCTCGTCTGTTGCAGCCAGAATATGAGGAGATGGAACTGGTAAATTGTGATTTTCATGCCGGTGGTTTGGACCTATGACTGGAGATGGTGCTTCTAATTCAACATGGACCTCGTCTTCCTTTAAACTTCTCGACGTCTTTCTCAGCTGCTCCATTATGGACTTACGATCCGTAGGGAACTCCTCAATATTAGGATCGTTTGGGTCGTAAACTGCTTCTTCGTACGGGGATTGGGGAGCTTTCGTGTAATCATGAACTTGAGGTGGAAGCGGCGTTACATCATCCTCGTCAGGCGGGCTCATGCACTCGTGGGAGAAAAGAGGCACTCGCTCCTCCCGGGGCGTAGCCTTGCCAGATGGAGTTTCCTCATAGTCATCAAAACTGGGAGGCACTTCCACCTTGAACTAAATACAAAGTTAGCCAGGCGTTGCTGAGAGGATATGAAGATACAAAACTGACCCCATCTTTGTCGAGTTTAGCTGCAACATCAGCAACTTCCGCTGCGGTATTCGCCACTTCCGGTATTGGAGTTGATGACATTCGTCGGAAACCTATCCGTCCAGCTTCTTCATCGGTGATCTCTGGGGTGGCGACATCGCGGTCTCGGTCAAGATTGGCAGCTGATTCGGCGACTTCTGCCGCAGTCTCGGCTACTTCTGTAATTGGAGTTGAGGATGAATTTCTAGAAGGGCCTCCTTCAGCCTTTGTCTCTAGATTCTCCGATTTAAGTGCATCCCGGTCGAAAGCCTGAGCTGCCTCTGATAGTCCATTAATTTCTTTGGAAACACCCGGGAGGCCATCGTCAGGTTTGACAACGACATAATCTGGTTCTGCATCCTCTGCTCTCATATCATGAGCTCGCTTTTGGCCGGCGGTCGCATCCGGACCAAAATCATCACCATGGACGGGGGCGGCATCCACCTTCTCGACTACTAAAATTGGAGGAGATATCTGATCCCCTCCCTTTTCCTTTGTTACAGAGGTTTCCACTAATTCTGTTGTATTGTGCTTGCGTGCGGGTGTTGGAGTTGTGGCGCTTTCAGAAAGTGGCCCGACATGCGGATCGTTTGATTCCTCCTTGTCCACGACATGCGAAGCTTGAAACTGAGATATACTGGCCGCAGCAGGGTGTGGAATAGTCTCGGGCTTGGTGTTCTCTTTGTTATGGATTGGAGCACTAAGGAGATTATTTCGATTTCCAATATCGTCGGTAACTGCAGAGATATAGACTATTAGCACTGTGCACACGACGTAGAGTTTCAGCCACCAGCAAAGATGAACCCAACATCATTGAGATAGAGAGACAGTTGTATGCCTACCCGTTGGAGACTCCTCATCTAGCAGCCACCAATCGCCTTCACCCACACGGAACTTATATTGGTAGTCTTGGCCTTCCTCTACACTGACTTCTTTATGAAAAACGTGCTCGTTATGGTCATCTGTCGTGTATTCCATGGGAAGGGGAATCCATGGCGGGTTGGAGAAGGAACCTGCTAGGTAGATGGGGGGTTGAGTGCCGGGCTTTACGTAACGGATCGTGATCTTGGATGGAGGAGGCATGGTGATGGCTGGTGGGTGGTTCTTATCCTTGACCAGCTCCGTTTAACCAAGGCTGGCTCGAACTTTGGAGGAAATGCACGATAAGTAGTGTTTGGTG
This sequence comes from Chalara sp. BL73, assembly GCA_918026815.1. Taxonomy (NCBI): domain Eukaryota; kingdom Fungi; phylum Ascomycota; class Leotiomycetes; order Helotiales; genus Chalara; species Chalara sp. BL73. Next base: position 16,090 of record CAKJVC010000037.1, on the reverse strand, counting down.
TTGTTCGAGGAATGGATTGCTAAAGAACGGTCGTTGCCGAAGTGGAAAGCGCAACCCGCGAATCACTATTCTGCGGTTAGTTGACTGGATGTAGATGAGCAGGAAGAAGCGAAGTGGTAGGCGATTCAGACAAAAGCGCTGGCAAGCAAGGGAGATGGTCTTGAAGTAAGCTCAGTTGTAAGATCTGAAATCGGGAGATATCACTGTCGCTTCTCAGTATACCTTTGTTCGTCCCCGACTTACCTCAGGGCTGACCAGACGACCGCTTTCAATCGCAGTGAAGGGGGGACCGAGTTCTTCGAATTGGGATTGAAATTGAAGCTCGAGGCAGCTGGGTGACAAGTTCATCGGGCGAGTAACAATGAAGGAAGATCGTATATGCTCTATCCTGGCAAGGTGAAACCAAACCAAACGAATGGAATCAAGCGCGAGAGCCGGCACAGGTATTTGGGTTTACGGTTGCTTCAGAAGCGGCACGGCTGACGAGGCTGTAATCCTTGGGGTGCAGAAACAAGGCCGGCCTGGATCAAAAGCTGTGATGAGTATTATGCTGTAGCGTAAGTCTAAGTAAATGGTGGTTGGGGCTTGGGTTTCTGGGCTTGGGCTTCGGGATGGAGGATCGGAATTCAATTGTCGAATCAGATAGCGCATGGATGACGACGGTTCATCAGAGACAGACACACACACAAAGAGCGAGGTACAGGTACAGGAAACCCCGCGGGTGGGGTTGTAGTTGATGGAGAGGAGAACGAAAGATGAGGTTGAGGGATGAAGATGACGATGACGATAAGGAGGACGATAGCTGTATAACGATTCCCCAGCAAGAGAGCATTGAGTAACGAAAAGAGGTTTCAGGGAAAGGATTATTATCTCAGCAGGGGGGAAGCAAGCACGTGCAACAGCCTAGGTTTTTGCCTTGCAGGTGGTATGTGAGAGTGTGCGTGTGTGTGTGGTGTTTAATCTTTACGCAATGCAACCAGTTTTTCCCCTCATCGTCATATGTCATCAGGGATTAAATGTTATATGGCGTTATGTTGCAAAGGCCCATTAAGCATCCCCGTGTTCCCGCCGCGGGGAAGAAAGCCAGCCTGAGCTCTATCACCAATCAGCATGTAGGATCGTGTCCACCTTTAGCCACTAGCCACACTTTGACTTCTTTACTACGAGGGAAGATCCGGTAGCCCAAGCCACACGAACTGCTCACCATCAATATCATCCGGAGAAGAGCTCCAGCTGAGCCAGCGGAATATCGATGATGTGGTGACGTCTGGATGAAATATGTCGAGCACAGGCAATGGTCAACAACGATACGATATATATCTAGACAATAATGTATATACAAAAAGTATCCTTATTACTGGACGAAGCCAACCAAACAATTTGCGAGAGATAACCTCCCTTATCGTTATCGGATCGCTTAGTCAGCATCGCATCATACTAAATTTGGACACCTGATTTCTCAGGCATAAATATAATTTTTAGTTCCGGACGTGTAGGTTCACCCTGCTGCTATCAAGTAGCAATAGCACTACTACTACTACTAGTAGTAGCTCCCCTGCCCTCCTCTTCTACTTCAATTTTCCACCCCAATATCTCCCCTCCACTCTCCTACGGTAATCATTCTGCCTGCGCCGGGGATTGCAGAACTGCCCACCATACATCTCACAGCACTGAACATTCTTGCCAGTTCGACAATACATTATGTCGGTCCCTCCTGTCACCGTGCACATCAAGCGGAAGAGGACCGACGAACCAGTCGAATTTCTTCGTAACTCTTCCAACCACTCGGCAACATGAATGCCTTGACGCAATTCAGCTGATTGATATGTCCTAGGTGTTCAGGAATCAACCGGCAAGCGGCAGAGACGAGCGACTGACTTCGTCTTTTCCAGACAGCTTGCAACCCATGACTCCCAACAGACCACACTTCCCACCGCAGTTCGACGCATCAAGCAGCTGTCTCGAGTTGGAAGTGCCCCTTCAATCGCGTCACAGCCAGAAACCATCCACTCCAGAAAAACAGGGGGCTCAAGTGATGAAGATCATAATGGTGTCTCTCAACGGCCAATGGGTTTCGCTTCGCAGGAAACACCAACAAACAACCTGCATACCGTAGATTCTAGAACGGAGCTGAGACGTTTTCACATCTCACGGAGCGCCGCAAACATACATCAATCAGGCTCTGCAAACAATGGAAATGCTCCAAAGCGACTCCTAGTCTTTAGTGAGCGACGGACCATCAAATGTCCCAAGTCTTCGGATTCCTCAACTCCGCCCTTTGATGGTCTTGCGCGGCCAGTAGTGCACGCGGATGAGCCACCGCGTCCACTGAAGAAGCCCGGCCAAGCTGCCAGAACAGGGCTCAAGCCAGTGACCAAGCAGACCCCTCAGTTCTCCTCCTTGCCCAGTAGGAATGTCCGCTTGCCTTCCGGCGCACTAACGCCGTGGGACATCAACTCCGAGAAGCTTGCGGAAGAGATGCAAGCGTTCACCTTGCAAGAAATCGGGCGTAGTCTAGCTCAATCGGAAGCTGCTCAAGCTAAAGCCTCCAGATTCAAACCAAAGAAGCCAGCGCTCAGATACCACGAGAGACACCCAGAGAAAGCCCAGCCATCAGAATCTCTAACTACCCATGATGACAATCAAATCATGGATGTCGACATGGATGATGATTCTGAATACGTTATCGACACGTATATCCGCATGCCTGCTAATGAATTGGTAACTGATGTTGAGGCTAACTATGGCCTGTTGGTTCTCGACTCACAACCCGATATCGATGAGTTCTATAACGAACAAGCGGAGGAAGATGAAGAGGAGGAAGATATTGAAGAAGATGAAAATGGTTAGCTGGTTTAGCTTGATTTTTTGAGTGTTATCGACTAACATGCTTTAGCCGAAAATCACTACTCTGCTGATTACCCCGACGATGAAGTGGACTCTGATGACGAATTTGATCGTAATGCACACTATTTTTATCGGAAAGATCTAGACGGGGAGGATGATGACGCAGCCTACAGTGATAGTGGTGGTGATGACCTGCGATACCCATGGGCGAAGCGTTGGAGAAAGAGTATCGTCGATGATGAGAAAGGCTCTGATGATGAATAGGATAACGCGTTCTAGAATGCTTCTTGGTACAGCTCCCAACTAATTGTTGAAGTGAGGTTATGGAGAACTAGGTTAGTCCTTCTACCACTTCATAGTTTAACTTGAGGTAGTATAGAACATGTATGTTGAATATTGTGTGGTTGACATTTAATGAATCTAGATTACTTCAACGTGATCTATACGTGAGACAGAAAAATAAATCTGCACAATCCTATTTCTTTGCCATTACAATAACAGACCAGTATCAAGCAACCATGCTAGAAAATGCTCAAGCTGCCAAGCCAAAACATGTACTTGGGTATCATTCATTCCTCAGTGTCATCAACGCAGTGTCCTATGCGTGACCGCCTCTCCCAGCATCACAGCCATCGCGGATCTGCCAGGCAAGCATCGAAACTAGCTTAACACCTTCACAGCAAGTGCATATCCTCACACTCGCGAATGAGTCGCCGCCATGCTTCTTTCTCTATGATACTAGTTAGCATAGAACAACCAGTCCTGCTCACGAAGAACTCACTGCCTGATGGATCTGTTGGATCTATTCCTTGCAAGATGAGGCGAGCAACTTTCTTGTGCTCTTCCGACACCCAATCATACTTTACTGCCCTCCAGGGATACATGTCCACCAACGTGTAAGGGATCGATAGCTCCTTCCCTTCAGGAGTTGACCGCGAGCGGACTTTGACCATATCCCAGGCCACTTTTCCCTTGTCATCGAACACCGGCCGGCCATCTTCATCTCGACGGGGCACAATGTTGGCTCGGTAGTAGCGCGACGAGAAACACTGATCAGAGTCACGCAAGGTGTCGGGGAACTTTTTCATGAACATTGGGCCTAGATTGCCAAATGAAACGTGACAATCTTCTTTGAAATACCGAATGAAGTCTACCTGCTCCCGGGTATATGCTTTGTTTGAGTGAGCCATCCCTTTGGAGCGTTTGTGCGGCTGCTCTGGGGGATCGAAATCGGCACGAGAATTGTACTCGTCCACTCGGGCCCGGTACCAAGGATTGTGCTCAGAAATACGGTAGGAGGGTGTTCCCCATCCGTGGCTTGCGGATCGGCATTGCTCACGAGGAGGAGGGGTGAATGATATGAGGGGAGTGGCAGTATGCGTGGTGAGACCGAACGAATTTGCCTGTGACGATGTCTTCTGGTGCTTCGATTTGAATGATAGTGGTAACGGTAGCTGTGATGAATATCATCATAGCTAAGGTGACCATTTTTCCATGCGATGAACTGATCCATTTGATCGTGACTTGCATTTGACGAACGAGCATTGTTAGGCCGTTCATCAACCTGGCCTGTAGGCTCCATCCTCATTGGAGGCAAGCGATAAGCTAAGACTGGCTCCCATGGAGCAGTCAACGCCATCATTATTTGTGCATCGGCAGCGGGATTCAACAACGTGGAGATGTCCATCTTGTTGGTTTGATCAGTAACAGCACCAAGAGGAGAATCATCCTCTTCCTCTTTCTTGATGCTGCTGCCCACTCTGTCGATGCTATCTTCCTTAACGGGACTCGCTGAGTTTTGCAGCATGATTGTTATGCTCATCTTCGACACCCCTTCGCAGGCAAGCTGCATGTTAATAGGGTGCAAGTCTTGCTCTGTAATCAGAGCTACAGCCTAGAGTGTACTTGATGAGATATGATACGAGGCAGTTTAGAGGTATGCTTTCTGATGATGTTAAAAGACCGAATGTGGAAGGATAAACTAAGAGGTTGATGATGGATATGCCGGAGAGATGAAGTAGGTGTGGAGTGTTTATATGGCACGGTGGCTATTTCTGCCACCAACAACGATGGAGCTGTATCAGGACATTCTATCACATTTGATCAAAGGTCCGAACCAACTAGAAAAGGCTGTGTGCGGTGCGCAAGGTTCCTACTCCACCAGTTACCAGAATGCCGGGAGCGATTAAGTACTGTTCTTCACGAACATGTACAAAGATGATCATTTCAACGAAGGCGATTCACTTTTGAAATTTAGATGCTGGTAAATCGGCCGCGATAACTTCTCAGCTGTTGAGGTTCAGCGAGTTGGTCGGGACGGTTCACTGGTGCATGAGAGTGGTATAAGAGACATCGGTCGGCATGTCTTAAAAGATCTCGACAAGAAAACAAATACAAAAAGGCACAACTATCCCGATTGACTCTGGGCCGCAGATCCTTGACTATGGGTTTCTATTCGCACCCCTTGGAATGCATACGATCCTTGCCTGGCAGTCGAACCAATGATGCATGATTAATTGTGGCTTCAGGAGCACTCCAAGCCACAACATTGCTTCGGCTCTCTTCGGATGGATCGGTTCTTGCTCTACCTCCTTCAGATCCTCTATCTACTTTAACAGCCTGCCGAAGCCATTCAAGCCCTTAAGTCTTTTTGTCCTAAGCCAATTTGGACCTCATCCTATAGCAAACGGTCACCTATCCTAGCGGAAGCAGAGCATCTGCAGCGCGCTTGGTTACTATATCCACTCTGCTCAATTACTGCGCCATCTGGTACCGTTGTGTTGGGTCGGATAAAGTTCTCATAACGTGACCAACAGCCAATCAGCGTGCGATATTCGTCCCAAAGCCAGCTGGTTGGGCCAATCAGGGCGGAAACCTAATTATGGCTGTTCACGATCGGTTATGGCGTCTAAACACCGTGTAACTGTTACCAGTCTACGGCCCATCAACCGAGTTGTGCAATAAGAGCAGAGATCTTGCTAACATCCCAACAGTCAGCAGTGGGCGCATTCGCGGCGATGGATTTAAATCGATGGCTGTGGCGGCAACCCAACCTTAATCCATTTATGCTGGTGTTGGATTCTGCGTATCCAAATTAATTGCTCGTTAGACATTAAACATAAACTAATTTTGGCTCAGCCGGTGTGTGGCTGTCCCCAGGCCTGGGGTGGTTGGTAAATCGGATCCGTTGGTGCCATGCGGTAGCATTCTCCCATCCCTTGAATCGACTAGTCGCGCATGAACAGCAACACCCGCGTCGTTTCAGTGACACGGACAAAGTTCAAATTGCCATTTATGGATATCCAATTCTTCCGTCGCACCAGCATATATCTACAGCGCTGCCAGAACCTCTTAAATATTTAGTTTGCTAGGCAGCAATGTTTCATTCTGGATTGAGGTTTGGCATCTCTCTTCACCTCATACGATTGTTGATTCTAGTCACCTTGCCATTTCACGGAGATGACTCCGTCGATATCATTTGTGTACAGCGCAGCAACGTAGCATTTGACGCCAGCGACGTTTTCAGCTTAAGTTGAATCATATTTTTGTCGGTAGATCCTGTGCGGAACAGGAACAATGCGGCTACAAGGCTGATGGCACCCTGGGGCTCTTGAAGATCGGGGATTGTCCGGCTAGCACCCATTGTGGTCTCATTGGCAATATCCCTTATTGTTTGGCGAATTAGAAGCGCCTTGGAGCGGATGGCTTGGAGAGGGGGGACTGGTTGTGATGATGGCTGAATGAGAGCCATATCTAATGAAGCGACCACTGTCTATGAGTGTTTAGCATGAATCTTTAATCTTTGCAAAGGCATAATACAAAGGTGTTCTCAGAAATTTGACATCTCGTTCAAATCATAAGAAGATTTAAAATAAATGAAATTCCAAGACCTAAAGAGCATCATAACTCATTATTTCATTTTGCGTGACGCAAAAGCTTCTAATATACAGAGTCACAAGTGGGCCTCCCAACTCCTCCCACAAGCTCAGGCAATACTGTAGAGGAAAGGGTATAAGTGCGAAGACTGTCGGGCACTACCTACGCATGTGGTAATGTAAGTGGCTGGCTTGGTTTTTTAGGCGGAATGGTGTACTGCATTTTATGACATTAAGTCATACACGAAGGTATAGAGCAGGTGCAATGATGAGAACAAGTGCTACGAGGGCAAGTAGGCTATACAATGACGCTATCAGCATGATATGAGGGGGTGAGACATCATTTCTGACGGAAAACGACCCAGGGCCTGAAACAATGCGAAAGTTCCTTACGTGTGACGCCCTCCCCCACATAGTGCTGTGTGGATAAACCCTCCAATCCACTCAACAAATACAATTTTGAAGAAGTTCTTCAAGAAGTTGTCCGACTTTATGTTGTGTGATCGGGTTGATAATGGAGTGGGTGGTCGTTCTGTAGGCTTTGGTACGTCTTTCCGCTGTTTCAAATTCCCTCGATCGTTCTGTACCTCAATAGCACTTGCCTCCGCACTGCCGACAGGCTTGCTGGGATTTCCAATGGCTTCAAGAACGGGATTCGGGTCCGATGTAGCCGGTGAGACGACAATATCGGGGCTATTCTGGTGTGTCTCAATCTTGTGCTGTGATTCGTCGCCCTCGCCCAACCTTTTGTTATCATCTTGACTGAACGGTGTATCGGGTAGCAAAACGGGCCCAGGTGTAATATGGTTATCCTGCTTAGGTGTCTTCGTTGGAGGGATTCTAGTGCAGCACTCTGTTGCGCCGCCTCTTCCTCTTCCGAGAGAGACGGATCGGTATTTGGATTTTGCTCTTGGTCGCCTTTGCTAGATCCTTCAAAGTTGGGCTTGGCTTGAAGTATTGCGTTTGGTAGAGATGCAAGAGGCTCATCTCTATAATCTTGACCCTCCTCCTGGATAGAGCCGAGAGATGGGGAATGCTCGTCTGTTGCAGCCAGAATATGAGGAGATGGAACTGGTAAATTGTGATTTTCATGCCGGTGGTTTGGACCTATGACTGGAGATGGTGCTTCTAATTCAACATGGACCTCGTCTTCCTTTAAACTTCTCGACGTCTTTCTCAGCTGCTCCATTATGGACTTACGATCCGTAGGGAACTCCTCAATATTAGGATCGTTTGGGTCGTAAACTGCTTCTTCGTACGGGGATTGGGGAGCTTTCGTGTAATCATGAACTTGAGGTGGAAGCGGCGTTACATCATCCTCGTCAGGCGGGCTCATGCACTCGTGGGAGAAAAGAGGCACTCGCTCCTCCCGGGGCGTAGCCTTGCCAGATGGAGTTTCCTCATAGTCATCAAAACTGGGAGGCACTTCCACCTTGAACTAAATACAAAGTTAGCCAGGCGTTGCTGAGAGGATATGAAGATACAAAACTGACCCCATCTTTGTCGAGTTTAGCTGCAACATCAGCAACTTCCGCTGCGGTATTCGCCACTTCCGGTATTGGAGTTGATGACATTCGTCGGAAACCTATCCGTCCAGCTTCTTCATCGGTGATCTCTGGGGTGGCGACATCGCGGTCTCGGTCAAGATTGGCAGCTGATTCGGCGACTTCTGCCGCAGTCTCGGCTACTTCTGTAATTGGAGTTGAGGATGAATTTCTAGAAGGGCCTCCTTCAGCCTTTGTCTCTAGATTCTCCGATTTAAGTGCATCCCGGTCGAAAGCCTGAGCTGCCTCTGATAGTCCATTAATTTCTTTGGAAACACCCGGGAGGCCATCGTCAGGTTTGACAACGACATAATCTGGTTCTGCATCCTCTGCTCTCATATCATGAGCTCGCTTTTGGCCGGCGGTCGCATCCGGACCAAAATCATCACCATGGACGGGGGCGGCATCCACCTTCTCGACTACTAAAATTGGAGGAGATATCTGATCCCCTCCCTTTTCCTTTGTTACAGAGGTTTCCACTAATTCTGTTGTATTGTGCTTGCGTGCGGGTGTTGGAGTTGTGGCGCTTTCAGAAAGTGGCCCGACATGCGGATCGTTTGATTCCTCCTTGTCCACGACATGCGAAGCTTGAAACTGAGATATACTGGCCGCAGCAGGGTGTGGAATAGTCTCGGGCTTGGTGTTCTCTTTGTTATGGATTGGAGCACTAAGGAGATTATTTCGATTTCCAATATCGTCGGTAACTGCAGAGATATAGACTATTAGCACTGTGCACACGACGTAGAGTTTCAGCCACCAGCAAAGATGAACCCAACATCATTGAGATAGAGAGACAGTTGTATGCCTACCCGTTGGAGACTCCTCATCTAGCAGCCACCAATCGCCTTCACCCACTACGGAACTCATATATTGGTAGTCTTGGCCTTCCTCTACACTGACTTCTTTATGAAAAACGTGCTCGTTATGGTCATCTGTCGTGTATTCCATGGGAAGGGGAATCCATGGCGGGTTGGAGAAGGAACCTGCTAGGTAGATGGGGGTTGAGTGCCGGGCTTTACGTAACGGATCGTGATCTTGGATGGAGGAGGCATGGTGATGGCTGGTGGGTGGTTCTTATCCTTGACCAGCTCCGTTTAACCAAGGCTGGCTCGAACTTTGGAGGAAATGCACGATAAGTAGTGTTTGGTGTTGTTCGAGGAATGGATTGCTAAAGAACGGTCGTTGCCGAAGTGGAAGCGCAACCCGCGAATCACTATTCTGCGGTTAGTTGACTGGATGTAGATGAGCAGGAAGAAGCGAAGTGGTAGGCGATTCAGACAAAAGCGCTGGCAAGCAAGGGAGATGGTCTTGAAGTAAGCTCAGTTGTAAGATCTGAAATCGGGAGATATCACTGTCGCTTCTCAGTATACCTTTGTTCGTCCCCGACTTACCTCAGGGCTGACCAGACGACCGCTTTCAATCGCAGTGAAGGGGGACCGAGTTCTTCGAATTGGGATTGAAATTGAAGCTCGAGGCAGCTGGGTGACAAGTTCATCGGGCGAGTAACAATGAAGGAAGATCGTATATGCTCTATCCTGGCAAGGTGAAACCAAACCAAACGAATGGAATCAAGCGCGAGAGCCGGCACAGGTATTTGGGTTTACGGTTGCTTCAGAAGCGGCACGGCTGACGAGGCTGTAATCCTTGGGGTGCAGAAACAAGGCCGGCCTGGATCAAAAGCTGTGATGAGTATTATGCTGTAGCGTAAGTCTAAGTAAATGGTGGTTGGGGCTTGGGTTTCTGGGCTTGGGCTTCGGGATGGAGGATCGGAATTCAATTGTCGAATCAGATAGCGCATGGATGACGACGGTTCATCAGAGACAGACACACACACAAAGAGCGAGGTACAGGTACAGGAAACCCCGCGGGTGGGGTTGTAGTTGATGGAGAGGAGAACGAAAGATGAGGTTGAGGGATGAAGATGACGATGACGATAAGGAGGACGATAGCTGTATAACGATTCCCCAGCAAGAGAGCATTGAGTAACGAAAAGAGGTTTCAGGGAAAGGATTATTATCTCAGCAGGGGAAGCAAGCACGTGCAACAGCCTAGGTTTTTGCCTTGCAGGTGGTATGTGAGAGTGTGCGTGTGTGTGTGGTGTTTAATCTTTACGCAATGCAACCAGTTTTTCCCCTCATCGTCATATGTCATCAGGGATTAAATGTTATATGGCGTTATGTTGCAAAGGCCCATTAAGCATCCCCGTGTTCCCGCCGCGGGGAAGAAAGCCAGCCTGAGCTCTATCACCAATCAGCATGTAGGATCGTGTCCACCTTTAGCCACTAGCCACACTTTGACTTCTTTACTACGAGGGAAGATCCGGTAGCCCAAGCCACACGAACTGCTCACCATCAATATCATCCGGAGAAGAGCTCCAGCTGAGCCAGCGGAATATCGATGATGTGGTGACGTCTGGATGAAATATGTCGAGCACAGGCAATGGTCAACAACGATACGATATATATCTAGACAATAATGTATATACAAAAAGTATCCTTATTACTGGACGAAGCCAACCAAACAATTTGCGAGAGATAACCTCCCTTATCGTTATCGGATCGCTTAGTCAGCATCGCATCATACTAAATTTGGACACCTGATTTCTCAGGCATAAATATAATTTTTAGTTCCGGACGTGTAGGTTCACCCTGCTGCTATCAAGTAGCAATAGCACTACTACTACTACTAGTAGTAGCTCCCCTGCCCTCCTCTTCTACTTCAATTTTCCACCCCAATATCTCCCTCCACTCTCCTACGGTAATCATTCTGCCTGCGCCGGGGATTGCAGAACTGCCCACCATACATCTCACAGCACTGAACATTCTTGCCAGTTCGACAATACATTATGTCGGTCCCTCCTGTCACCGTGCACATCAAGCGGAAGAGGACCGACGAACCAGTCGAATTTCTTCGTAACTCTTCCAACCACTCGGCAACATGAATGCCTTGACGCAATTCAGCTGATTGATATGTCCTAGGTGTTCAGGAATCAACCGGCAAGCGGCAGAGACGAGCGACTGACTTCGTCTTTTCCAGACAGCTTGCAACCCATGACTCCCAACAGACCACACTTCCCACCGCAGTTCGACGCATCAAGCAGCTGTCTCGAGTTGGAAGTGCCCCTTCAATCGCGTCACAGCCAGAAACCATCCACTCCAGAAAAACAGGGGGCTCAAGTGATGAAGATCATAATGGTGTCTCTCAACGGCCAATGGGTTTCGCTTCGCAGGAAACACCAACAAACAACCTGCATACCGTAGATTCTAGAACGGAGCTGAGACGTTTTCACATCTCACGGAGCGCCGCAAACATACATCAATCAGGCTCTGCAAACAATGGAAATGCTCCAAAGCGACTCCTAGTCTTTAGTGAGCGACGGACCATCAAATGTCCCAAGTCTTCGGATTCCTCAACTCCGCCCTTTGATGGTCTTGCGCGGCCAGTAGTGCACGCGGATGAGCCACCGCGTCCACTGAAGAAGCCCGGCCAAGCTGCCAGAACAGGGCTCAAGCCAGTGACCAAGCAGACCCCTCAGTTCTCCTCCTTGCCCAGTAGGAATGTCCGCTTGCCTTCCGGCGCACTAACGCCGTGGGACATCAACTCCGAGAAGCTTGCGGAAGAGATGCAAGCGTTCACCTTGCAAGAAATCGGGCGTAGTCTAGCTCAATCGGAAGCTGCTCAAGCTAAAGCCTCCAGATTCAAACCAAAGAAGCCAGCGCTCAGATACCACGAGAGACACCCAGAGAAAGCCCAGCCATCGTATCTCTAACCACCCATGATGACAATCAAATCATGGATGTCGACATGGATGATGATTCTGAATACGTTATCGACACGTATATCCGCATGCCTGCTAATGAATTGGTAACTGATGTTGAGGCTAACTATGGCCTGTTGGTTCTCGACTCACAACCCGATATCGATGAGTTCTATAACGAACAAGCGGAGGAAGATGAAGAGGAGGAAGATATTGAAGAAGATGAAAATGGTTAGCTGGTTTAGCTTGATTTTTTGAGTGTTATCGACTAACATGCTTTAGCCGAAAATCACTACTCTGCTGATTACCCCGACGATGAAGTGGACTCTGATGACGAATTTGATCGTAATGCACACTATTTTTATCGGAAAGATCTAGACGGGGAGGATGATGACGCAGCCTACAGTGATAGTGGTGGTGATGACCTGCGATACCCATGGGCGAAGCGTTGGAGAAAGAGTATCGTCGATGATGAGAAAGGCTCTGATGATGAATAGGATAACGCGTTCTAGAATGCTTCTGGCACAGCTCCCAACTAATTGTTGAAGTGAGGTTATGGAGAACTAGGTTAGTCCTTCTACCACTTCATAGTTTAACTTGAGGTAGTATAGAACATGTATGTTGAATATTGTGTGGTTGACATTTAATGAATCTAGATTACTTCAACGTGATCTATACGTGAGACAGAAAAATAAATCTGCACAATCCTATTTCTTTGCCATTACAATAACAGACCAGTATCAAGCAACCATGCTAGAAAATGCTCAAGCTGCCAAGCCAAAACATGTACTTGGGTATCATTCATTCCTCAGTGTCATCAACGCAGTGTCCTATGCGTGACCGCCTCTCCCAGCATCACAGCCATCGCGGATCTGCCAGGCAAGCATCGAAACTAGCTTAACACCTTCACAGCAAGTGCATATCCTCACACTCGCGAATGAGTCGCCGCCATGCTTCTTTCTCTATGATACTAGTTAGCATAGAACAACCAGTCCTGCTCACGAAGAACTCACTGCCTGATGGATCTGTTGGATCTATTCCTTGCAAGATGAGGCGAGCAACTTTCTTGTGCTCTTCCGACACCCAATCATACTTTACTGCCCTCCAGGGATACATGTCCACCAACGTGTAAGGGATCGATAGCTCCTTCCCTTCAGGAGTTGACCGCGAGCGGACTTTGACCATATCCCAGGCCACTTTTCCCTTGTCATCGAACACCGGCCGGCCATCTTCATCTCGACGGGGCACAATGTTGGCTCGGTAGTAGCGCGACGAGAAACACTGATCAGAGTCACGCAAGGTGTCGGGGGAACTTTTCATGAATATTGGGCCTAGATTGCCAAATGAAACGTGACAATCTTCTTTGAAATACCGAATGAAGTCTACCTGCTCCCGGGTATATGCTTTGTTTGAGTGAGCCATCCCTTTGGAGCGTTTGTGCGGCTGCTCTGGGGGATCGAAATCGGCACGAGAATTGTACTCGTCCACTCGGGCCCGGTACCAAGGATTGTGCTCAGAAATACGGTAGGAGGGTGTTCCCCATCCGTGGCTTGCGGATCGGCATTGCTCACGAGGAGGAGGGGTGAATGATATGAGGGGAGTGGCAGTATGCGTGGTGAGACCGAACGAATTTGCCTGTGACGATGTCTTCTGGTGCTTCGATTTGAATGATAGTGGTAACGGTAGCTGTGATGAATATCATCATAGCTAAGGTGACCATTTTTCCATGCGATGAACTGATCCATTTGATCGTGACTTGCATTTGACGAACGAGCATTGTTAGGCCGTTCATCAACCTGGCCTGTAGGCTCCATCCTCATTGGAGGCAAGCGATAAGCTAAGACTGGCTCCCATGGAGCAGTCAACGCCATCATTATTTGTGCATCGGCAGCGGGATTCAACAACGTGGAGATGTCCATCTTGTTGGTTTGATCAGTAACAGCACCAAGAGGAGAATCATCCTCTTCCTCTTTCTTGATGCTGCTGCCCACTCTGTCGATGCTATCTTCCTTAACGGGACTCGCTGAGTTTTGCAGCATGATTGTTATGCTCATCTGACACCTCCTTCGCAGGCAAGCTGCATGTTAATAGGGTGCAAGTCTTGCTCTGTAATCAGAGCTACAGCCTAGAGTGTACTTGATGAGATATGATACGAGGCAGTTTAGAGGTATGCTTTCTGATGATGTTAAAAGACCGAATGTGGAAGGATAAACTAAGAGGTTGATGATGGATATGCCGGAGAGATGAAGTAGGTGTGGAGTGTTTATATGGCACGGTGGCTATTTCTGCCACCAACAACGATGGAGCTGTATCAGGACATTCTATCACATTTGATCAAAGGTCCGAACCAACTAGAAAAGGCTGTGTGCGGTGCGCAAGGTTCCTACTCCACCAGTTACCAGAATGCCGGGAGCGATTAAGTACTGTTCTTCACGAACATGTACAAAGATGATCATTTCAACGAAGGCGATTCACTTTTGAAATTTAGATGCTGGTAAATCGGCCGCGATAACTTCTCAGCTGTTGAGGTTCAGCGAGTTGGTCGGGACGGTTCACTGGTGCATGAGAGTGGTATAAGAGACATCGGTCGGCATGTCTTAAAAGATCTCGACAAGAAAACAAATACAAAAAGGCACAACTATCCCGATTGACTCTGGGCCGCAGATCCTTGACTATGGGTTTCTATTCGCACCCCTTGGAATGCATACGATCCTTGCCTGGCAGTCGAACCAATGATGCATGATTAATTGTGGCTTCAGGAGCACTCCAAGCCACAACATTGCTTCGGCTCTCTTCGGATGGATCGGTTCTTGCTCTACCTCCTTCAGATCCTCTATCTACTTTAACAGCCTGCCGAAGCCATTCAAGCCCTTAAGTCTTTTTGTCCTAAGCCAATTTGGACCTCATCCTATAGCAAACGGTCACCTATCCTAGCGGAAGCAGAGCATCTGCAGCGCGCTTGGTTACTATATCCACTCTGCTCCAATTACTGCGCCATCTGGTACCGTTGTGTTGGGTCGGATAAAGTTCTCATAACGTGACCAACAGCCAATCAGCGTGCGATATTCGTCCCAAAGCCAGCTGGTTGGGCCAATCAGGGCGGAAACCTAATTATGGCTGTTCACGATCGGTTATGGCGTCTAAACACCGTGTAACTGTTACCAGTCTACGGCCCATCAACCGAGTTGTGCAATAAGAGCAGAGATCTTGCTAACATCCCAACAGTCAGCAGTGGGCGCATTCGCGGCGATGGATTTAAATCGATGGCTGTGGCGGCAACCCAACCTTAATCCATTTATGCTGGTGTTGGATTCTGCGTATCCAAATTAATTGCTCGTTAGACATTAAACATAAACTAATTTTGGCTCAGCCGGTGTGTGGCTGTCCCCAGGCCTGGGGTGGTTGGTAAATCGGATCCGTTGGTGCCATGCGGTAGCATTCTCCCATCCCTTGAATCGACTAGTCGCGCATGAACAGCAACACCCGCGTCGTTTCAGTGACACGGACAAAGTTCAAATTGCCATTTATGGATATCCAATTCTTCCGTCGCACCAGCATATATCTACAGCGCTGCCAGAACCTCTTAAATATTTAGTTTGCTAGGCAGCAATGTTTCATTCTGGATTGAGGTTTGGCATCTCTCTTCACCTCATACGATTGTTGATTCTAGTCACCTTGCCATTTCACGGAGATGACTCCGTCGATATCATTTGTGTACAGCGCAGCAACGTAGCATTTGACGCCAGCGACGTTTTCAGCTTAAGTTGAATCATATTTTTGTCGGTAGATCCTGAATTTCACATAGCAAGCCCATTGCCAAGCCATATCTGGATTCTCGGTGCCCTCTAGTGCACGCCTGCTGCGGCATACGTTCTGCAGTCTCTTTCTTTTTTCATCTTCACAATGAGCGCCTGATCCTTGTGCTGTCCCATGATTCGAAACATTTCATCACCGTTCCCGGATCTACGTCGGTGACCTTCCCTATACCGATAAGCAACACAGGCCCAGCTTCCCAATTCCCAGACCACGACCCGGATGTTTTGTCTCGGGCCGCTCGCTCGGGCGGT